>VDFB02353493.1:218182993-218371842 GCA_007258455.2 Sequoia sempervirens
TTATTCTTTCTACTTGCTCATTTTGTTGGGGAGTGTAAGGAGTAGTCTTCTGCCAGACAATACCTGCATTCTTACAGAACTCATCAAATTCCCTAGAACAATATTCACCCCCATTGTCAAATCTCAACAAATTTATCTTATAATCTAATTGCTTATCTACTAAGGCTTTAAATTCCTTAAACTTAGTAAAAATTTCAGATTTATAATGTATAAAATAAATCTATTTGTGTATCTTTAGACATCTTTAATGAAAAGACAATGCCAAGATTTACCCAAAGAGTCAACATCCACTACTCCACATACATCCGAATGAATGATCTATAATAATATCTTTGCCTTATTAGTTCATTAGGAAATGAAGATCTATTCTATTTATCAAACACACAATGCTCACAAAAATCAGTTTTTCTAATAAAATAATCAAAATACCATCAACCAAATTTTTATTAAGAATGGTCTTAAGATTTTTTTCACCAATGTGACCCAATTTATGGTACCAAAACATACGTGCATTTTCAATGCTAGTTACATTGGAAGAGTTACATAAAGTAGAGGAATTTAGCCTAAAAAATTCCCTATCTGAGATCCTTTAGCTAACACCAAACTCCCTCTTACCAGCCTGCAACCAGACTTGTCAAATGTCATATGCATTCCAGAATCACTCAACTTGGATACTGAAAGTAATTTTCTCAGAAGTCCTAAAATATATAAAACATCAAGGGATTTAATCCTCCCATCACTAAAACACAAATTTACCTTTCCCTTACCAGCAATCTTCTTAGTGTTGTTATCACCAAGGAAAACATCTCCCCCATCATATGTTTTGTAAGTATTAAACCAATCCTTGTGAGGAGTCATGTGGTAGGAGCAACCCGAATTAATAAGCCAAGCATCATCACTAATAGAGTTAGATGAAATAAAAAATCATCAAAATCATCATCAGATGACCTTTTTGTAGAGAAATCAAGATTCTTTTTCTTGTTCTTACACTCCTTCACATGCCCTCTTTTTCCACAATTCCAACACTTTACTCTGCTCTATCTGGGGGTCTTAGAATGTCCTTTAGAATTATCCCTCTTTTTATCCTCTAGGCCCTTTCTCTTTGGACCTTCCTTGCACATGAAAGACATCTTGGAGGCCAACATTCATAGACTTTGTCCTCATATCCTTTGATAGAAGTATGGAAATCATGATGTCCATCTTTGGCTCTGCATTACCACTACTTATGGCAATAATTAGATTTTCCCAAGATTCGGGCAAAGAACAAAGAAAAGGGAAAAAAAATATCTCCATCTTCTAATTTAACATCTACTGATGCAAGCTAACTTATAATCAGATTAAAAGCATTTAAATGGTCTGCAATAGAATCACCATCTTTTATTTTTAATGAATATAACCATCATTTGAGATTTTTTTTTTTTGCGGTATCTTCTATGGAGACAATCAAAAGGATGGAATTTGTGAGACACAACCTTATGGTTCCTCATGCCATCTTGTCTAAATTTTTCCAATCTTCATTAGACATTGTAGCTGGTTTACTCTCTTGTGAAACTGGCAACCACTAATATTTCTCTTCAAGGAGATCTTCCATCTTCAGTTTTCACATCTTGTAGCCTGTGCCATTGAATTTCTCAATATCTTGATGAGAGGTAGAGGTTGTGGTAAACAATCCTCTTCAAAAATATACAATATACCACAAAACAAAATCTCCCACTGCAACCAAAAAAGCCTCTAACACTTAAGAGAAAAACATTCCCTTCTCAGGAATTGTTAGCTCTAGTACCAAATGTTGAAAACAAGGTGAAGGAAAGCTACAATATGAACTTATGCAAGTGAATTTAGATCTGAAAATTAGATTACCAAATCAGATTTAAACATGCCATTGCAACATACATCATAATATAAAAATCAGCAAATAAAATGTGACACTAGATTTACATGGAGAAACCCTTTCAGGAAAAACCTCCACAAGGAAAAGAGGGAAATTATATTATTAATCCTTGAATGAGAGTAAAAAATAACACTTTAGTACTGATCTTTGGTCAACCCGATAGCATCTTATCACCTGCAATAACTCAACATGAAACTACCATCTCATGGCTCCAATTTATAGAAATTGTGGGAGGTAAAACCATGAATGGTAAACCAAAAAAAGAGGTAAAAAACCAACTACAAAAACCTGCACCCCTCTTCACAAACAACCAAAAGACATAATAAAATATTATGTGGAAATACAAGACTCTCACATGGGCGCCTAACTTTAGCCTATCCAACTCCTGAATTTTTGGATGATCTGATGACCTTTCTCTTCCCCGATGGAACACCAACAAACACCTTTTCATCTCCAATCTTGGGTGCCCCATCCAAGACCTTCAAAATTCCAATATGGATTCCTAAGAGAGATGCCTTATCCATATTTAATGTGTAACCTCCACCAAAACTAAATCCTCTTTAAAATATAATTCCAATAATGCAAAAATTTAATATTTTTCTCTCATGTCCCCTAGAACACATTCTAAGGAACGTGGTGATCTACAAATGGCATAGGATTACAAGGTTAATGTCACCTTATCCTAACACTCCCTTAGCTTTTTTAAGTCTATCTTTGAACTCTTATCTCCTTATTCTTAGTACAAAATCCCTGAACTCCTTTTCTTAACAAAACTTTCATCAACCTTAAATTGGTTGTAGGCTAAAAATCTTACATCATTTGCTATCACATTTGGATAATCGAAATCCATCATGAGCCTATTTTTTGGCATCTATTCTTCATTTTGATTTCTTTGAGGTGAAGGAAAAACCTAATCAACCTCTTCATCTCTAGGCATACTCTCTCCAATATCCTCATCTTTAGGCTTACTCTCTACAACATCCTCAAGATTTAGAGAGTAATCCACCAAAGGTTGTATGCCACTTAGTACTATAGGAGTTGCCACATGATGCACTACTGATTGTGTTGGAACAACCTCTTATTTAATTGGATGTGTAATTTAATTTTCACTAGGTGTCTCCTCTAAAATAGGCTTCTCCATAAATGCAAATCTATCAAAATTATCTAGCAACTTTGTCATTCTATCAAATGGATCTACAATATCAGGGAAATCTCCCTTATAGGAAGGATTTGATTTCTTACTTCTTTCCTCTATCTGTCCAATCCTGATCTATTTTTTCTTCCTTTCTTTGACCTAGTCTTCTGTTAGACAATTTCTAATTACATCATTTGAGTCATAATGTAGTGAAAAAGTGTCATTGACCCAAGCAAGATTGAAGATAATTAATCTATTTGCAATTCTAATTAAACCTTTTCAAATCAAATCAATCTAATAATTCAAAAATGAGTCAAATAAAACCTCACATTTGGAGACTGGTAGCCAAGATGATTGGTGAAGATGCATATGACATATAAATACTTAAGGGTTTGGCTTCTATATTCTCCTCTTCTCTCCAACTTGGGGTGCTTCAATTTATGAAAGAAGGATAGGAAGACAAGAACCTAAGCTAAGGGAAGTGGTAGAGTGTTGTGTTGCACAAATGGAACCTTTGAAGCTTCAATATACGAACAATCCTTGGGGCTTGTGGGGAGTGTGGATGCTACAAAGAAACTTGAGAATTTGGCTAGGATGCCTTGGAATAAACTCACTAGACTATTTGAACAATCAAGGAAGAAGGGGCAACAAAATCACAACTCTCACAAAGGGTTCCAATGAAGAACTAACAACCATTTGGAATCCAAATGGGGTCCAAATGGGGGTTCTTTAATATGCTAGAAATCAAAATCAAAATCACAATTAGGGGGGGACTCAAGAGCTAACATGGGTAGGTTAAGTTAGGACTTAACTAAGCTTGAATTCATAAAACAAAATAATGGAGAAATGGCTAGAATTGAAAGGTTTTACATGTCAATTTAGAATGTTGATGTTGCCCCTTTTACCAATGGGGACACCCCTTTGGCCAGGGTAGGTTGTCTAGACGACCCTCAAGATGCTTAGGTGAGCCCAAGGATGCTTGGATGACACCACCACTTGAAGGGTGAAAAAATAGTTTCTAGCAAGCATGAGGGTACAACCCGAGACAAAACGCTGGGAAGGTCAAGACAAAGACAAGAGAGGGTCTTAAGGGCTAAGTAGATACTTCCATCGAAGTCAAAAAGTTGAGAGCAAATTTTATTCTCACCACACAGATAATGAGTTGAACTACCAAATCATCGTTAAACTATCCTATATAATTGAACAATTATAAACACTTACAATATCTAATATATCAATTATAAAAAAATACTTTAATCGTATTAAAATAAATCATAATAATAAACAAATTTCAAACATTTAAACCAATCATGTGCAATGTTTGACAAACAAAGAAATAATTGATAAGTAGGAGGTATTTTTCCACAGCGTGTCAAATTATGATATTGCTATTAGGATTCAACCGTGTAGTTTCGAGTCAAACTCATTGACCCATGTTTCATGAGTAGTGGTTCAACAAGTCATCAAAGCTGCAAATTCATGGTCACCCCAAGCTCAAGCTTAACTGTTGTAGTGTTGTGCCTTATGAACCATTCAGGCCTTTAGCTCATCAATTGATAAGTAGAGAATTTTTCCATGCGTGTCAAATTATGATATTATCATTCCGTGTAGTTTAGTCTCATTGATATGTTTCATGAGTAGTGGACCCATCTCTCATGATATTGAATGGTCCACTTAGCACTCATTGCATCTAGGTGATGCTCACAGAGGTGAAGCGGTCCGTCGAGGTCACCATCCCAGATTGCTGGCTCAGCGCAACCGGAGAAAACTCCGCCGGTTAAGCGAACTAAAGGCTCTATTATGAATGGTTCATAAGGCACAACACTTCTTGAAGGTTTTGCAATGGGGTAACAACTCAGCGGGCTTAACCTTGGAGAAAACTCCTGGTTAAGCTGGCGGCGAGCAAGATCTGGGATGGGTGACCTCCCGGGATGGACAGCTTCACCTGTGAGCATCACCTAGATGCAATGAGTGCTAAGTGGACCATTCATATCATGAGAGATGGGTTCTTGTTGAACCACTACTCATGAAACATGGGTCAATGAGTTTTGACTCGAAACTACACGTTGAATCCTGATAGCAAATCATAATTTGACACACTGTGGAAAAAAATACCTCCTACTTATCAATTGATGAGCTAAAGGGGCTCTATTATGAATGGTTCATAGGCTGCATTTGAAGGTTTTGCAAATGGGTAACAACTCAGCGGGCTTAACCTGGAAAACTCCACGGTTAAGCCCGGCGAGCTGGAAGCAATCTTGGGATGGGTGACCTCCAGGACGGACCGTGCTTCACCTCGTGAGCATCACCTAGATGCAATGAGTGCTAAGTGGACCATTCAATATCATGAGAGATGGGTTCTTGTTGAACCACTACTCATGAAACATGGGTCAATGAGTTTGACTCGAAACTACACGGTTGAATCCTAATAGCAATATCATAAAGAAATAATTATTATTTACACCTATCTACCGTTTAAGAACAGCTTTTTAGTACTATAATTTATACTTCATGTCGGCTCTAACTTGTAGCAGACGGTGCATAATTGAATTTAACTTCCTTTTGAGTTGCTATTCCACATTCAGATAGATGCATTTTTGTCCGTAGAAAACATGAGGCAATTTGAAAATCCTATTTCCACGTTACTAATTTCCGTAGGTGTGAACTTAATTTTTTTAAAATTTCATCAAAAAATCAGCGGCTGGTTAAATGGGGTTGATAAATACGGATGCTCCACCGCTCACGGTAACAATTTTTCAATCCCTTCGACTCAGTAAGCCCTTCCATGGAACCGACAAATTTTAAAAAGAAGTTAGCAGAAGACAGAAAGAAGAGTTGGAATGGTGTTTCCAACTGAATTTGCACGGACCCACCGTTTACACGCTCGCCCTGCGCTTTTTCCCTCTCTCGTGTTTGTTCAATTGCAGAATTGTCGTGTTTAACTAACCGTTGTTACGAAACACTATATTTTCCCCTTCCCCTGCATATGCTTCCTTCAGAATTGACACCGCCTATCATGGAACGGAAATTTGTTTATTAGCTGTTCACAGCCTATTATAAAGAAAATTCAGTTCCTGCATTTATGGTTCACCATTTCTATCGGAGGAGAACCCCGTGATTTAGTGGGTCAGCGTTTATATCTTATTGTCCTTCCAAAATTTTAAGGGATTTCCTAACTTGGAGCTCCATCGCCATGGTGGTCTGTAAATGCCACAAGGTGTGCTTTCTTATATATTTTTTTGGTTCTACAGGGATGTTTCAATTGTTTGCATCTGTTTTATTTCAGAGCTCATCACTACCTAGTGGGATTGATGATGGAGATTTTTTTTTTTTTTGCCGTTTTGGGTTTGGTGAATATTAAATTCCCATTGTCTCAATAAGCTCTTTCTACCCATTTTTATAATTGGGTTTTTAATATGGCACTTTTAGCTGTCCAGAGCTTCGTTCAAATTTGTTATTAATTGATCAGGTAAAGTTAGTATTTTTGAAAAAGAATCCTATCGGCTTTCTAAGTTGGGAATGTTTCTATTGCTGTTATAAGGACTGTTTCTATACCCATCATGGATATGGTATCTGCCAATTTTCTTTTACAAAGAAAAGAAACCAGTATTGTTGAAGGGGTTAAACTACAATACATTAGTGTTTTGAGAGGATATCATGAAGAATTGTTATGATGACTTCTTTGGATTGTGTTTTGCAGGCAACAAAGCTGTATTGCTCTGTACACAAGGTACCTGTTTGTGGGGATTGCCTTTGCCAGCTAGAGCACAGTATATGTGAGGTATGCAATATATTTTGATGTATATATGAAAGTTCTTTGGAAAATTTGCAGTCAAATATTTATTATTTTATATTTGGGCATCAAAACTGCAGATAAAAACATATTCAGAGTGGGTTGTTGATGGCGATGGGGCTGATGACTTGTTTCCCAAGTGTAGCTTATGCTCAGAAAATATATGTGCTAGTCAACCTGTTATTCGGCTAAGCTGCTTGCGTAGGTTTTGTTTTTCAACCTTTCCAGCTTATGCCTTTTCTCCACGATCCTACAGCACAAAGTAAAGTAAGACTTCCTGAGCATAACGCTAATAGAGGATTTTCTGTTTCAGATATTCTACACACAGGCTGTTTGCTTGATCTTTTGCAAAGACCCCCTTCTGCAAAAGGGTATACATGTTCTTCATGTGGGTCACAGGTAGCTAATTTTGTTTTTCCGATTCAGGGTATTTGGCATCAACATATCACGTTTCATGTTTTAGCTGGACGATCGCACAAGTGTTTTTATGTCTTTGATTTGTATTCTTATAGGAAGATGCATCCATTTTTGCAGATTATCTTCTAGTTTTTGAATTTAATAAAGCAAAACTTTCTAAGATTCACAAACAGTTCCTTTCATAACTTGAATAAAATATCCCAGGAATTCGATAACTTACAAAAATAACTCAGAAGGAAATTCTTGGCTATTTGCCAAAATCCCTTTAATTTGATTTTTATTGTACATCTGTTTTAAGTATTCTCCGTGCACCGCAACATGATTTAATCCTGTAGTAGGGTTTTCAATATTCTTTATATTAGTGGACTGCATATTCAAAACTAGAGCAGGTAATTAATCCTATCTTAGGAATCCTGTGAATTTAACTAATTTGTTTTCATCAGATATGGCCTCCAAATAAGCATCTGGTGAATTCCAACTCTGCACTTTGTAAGAGAATTGAGGACCTTCTTGTTCAGGTATGCACTGTTATGTATTACAGGTAGCTAATAGCTAGATCCTTGAATTTATGCTGATGCATGGGCAGGAAGCTGGTGATAAAATATTTTTGTTGAAGGATGATTCATCACCATATATTGTTTTAAAATTTATTTCGCCCTTTGGGGCTAGATGTATAAGAGGTGGGATAATAAACTAGATGGTCTAATGTGCTCAGAAGAGTTTTTCCCCCCTATTGCAGAGTATAAAATTGAACATGAATTCTGAGGCATTGTTACAATTACCTTCAGAATCATCATTGAATTCTATAGACAAGTGTAATGATGAAAGGTGTCTGGTGCCTAATCTAGCACCTGAAATGACAGTTCCTATTCCAGTGACATCTCTTGCAACATTATATGGGGACCAGCCTATACTCCAAATGTTGGTAAAGAATAACATTCACAGTGAGAGAAATTTCTTAGCAGAGAATGGGAAAAATATATCAATATCAAGTAGAGTGATCGATATTGAACCTGCAAACTCGATCTCAACAGAGTTTGTTACCAAGGCTGTTGGAAGCCCGAAGCTTTCTGTAAGTGTTCATGCTCTGTTGTTTCTTACCATGAATGTCCTTCAAGGGTTTATAAATGTCTTTGTAGTAATGGATATGTAGTGCATTGAAATTTCTTATTTGCTAAACATTGCAGAAACTGCTATCCCGGAAAAGTTCTAGAAATGACAGGAAAACTAGTGAATTTCATTTTGAAGATGATACTAACAGAGGGGCCAAGTGTACACCAAGAGGTACACCAAGAGGTTAGCATTTTCTGTCCAGAAGAGTCTTTAACAAGCAATTGGAACTAATTGTATTGGTCATATCGAGTATTAACCAACAGTTTTATATTTTAAATAATATAGCCTCTGTTGTTACATGTGAATAGAATTACCAAATTAAATATTTTGTGCTAGGTTGTATAGAGCAATTAAGTGGGGCAGATACAAACAGAATTGATTATGCCTATAGGTCACAAATAAAACAGGAAAACGTTTTTATGGTTGGAATGTTCACCATGTTATATCTGAGATGCAGTTCCTAAGAATAGGAAGAATCTGAAGTTCATAAAATATACCTTGTTAAATCTTAAGAGAAGAGATTCATAAAATTACTTCCTCTAGTTATTCCATGTACTGGTATTTTTTAATATGCTTAGAAAGAGGTAAGTGGATGATCATCTATGTTTATAAATTCATTTTGCAGGTTCTCAAATAGAATTCATGGAGTCTTTGTTGCAAGGCAATTCACCAAAAAGCATGATTCTTCCTGTAACAGCACCAACACAATACAAAGAAACTGATTCTCACCTGCATGATTCAAGTAATGGGCGGTTTCGCAGATACAGACCTACTGCATCAATTGACCCAAGGAAAATCCTGTTTATTTTTGCAACACTGTAATAACTTAACCTTGCCTTTTCAGTTTTATTTCTATTTAAGTAATTTTATTGCTTTTTCAATTATTGATTGGTCTCATCTTTTACACAAAGTCACTGTTATACTTGTATTTTCTGCAATCTGCAAGCTAGGAAGGATATTTTTAACATAAACAATTTGACCAAGCAAGTTCATGAAGAAAGATTGCATGCTGGGAAGGGTTCTGACAAATATTTATTGATGTGCACCATCTTATTTATTGCAACATTGCTTCCTTTTACTCATTATTGCGGTACTAAGGTCAGACAATTAAGAAGGATAAATGCAGTCTTGTGCCACAAGTAATGGTTTGCATTGTTTTGTTCACTAGTTACATGAACATGTTGCAATGATGGTAAGAAGTTTAGGTCAGAAGATCTGATAGAGAACTTTTATCCTGCATGTTTCTAAAGACTGGAAGAGGCTGTTTGCTTTTCAATTTTGAAGCCAACCTCCAATCATTGTTAAGTATGAACCATAAAACCTAATATGCAAAGTTTATTGGCTGCGAGCTGTAGTACTCAACAAATTGGTTATAAAATAGTTTCTTGGCCATTTCCATCTATTCACAGAATCTCAAGGGATCCCCATATCTCACAAGTCATGGCCACGAAATCTATATCTTATAGCTTGCCCTGGTGAAAACAATGAAAGTCAGTCTTTAAATATCATTGACATGAGCAGTTAGTTTGACTTGTAACTAGTAAATACTACACTGTCTAGGCTAAACCCCTTTGACTGTTCTCTGTTTTCTTTGGTGGTAAATTTTTTTAAGTTGTGTGCAAATTAAGTGTGAGGATCTTGAAGACAACCTATTTTTTCTTGAATTATGAATATGATTATTCATATCTTGAGATTCGGTTACAAATAGGTGCATCTCTTCTACTTATATTCTATTTCTATGAAAAGCCTATAATATTAATGGGAGTCATTTAAACCTCACACGGTACTTTATTTTCACTAAGAATGAGTTGTTGAGATTGGGATGAAGATTCAGATTTCTTTCAGGATCATGAACTTGCTGGTTGATTATCATCTAAAGTAAATCTCAAATCTTTTTCACAATTGCCTACTTGTTAGGCTTTTTTATGGTCTAACCTGGTATATTATTGAAGAATCTCATTATTAGTTTTGGTTTTTACAGCTCCAGCATGGGAACAATGATACTTATATTTCTTACCCTGACAGTTGGTAAAATGGACAAAAATCTTGTACAAGTAGATGCTCAATGAATCACTCCCTGCAAGGCTCACTTGAGAAGAATGAGTGTGGACATGCATGCATCATATCTTTCAATCAGTCCTTGTGGGATAATTAGTATGATGGATTGTACAGATAATGTTCACAAGAAAGGAAACAAAATCTATTAACTTGATCCATTGAATCGATGTACATAGATGTCAAATGAGCAGCAAAAGAGACGAAGTATAGCTTCATTCGTGGATTTGTCTTCACATTATAGACTGATTTCAACAATTAGCATTCCATTGTTGTGGAAAGAAATTTTGTTGAGGGAAAGCATTTAATTTAACATGTTCTATGCTGGACTTACTGCATTATTGGAGGCAATTATTTCATCTATTATCTATCAAATATACAGAAAATAACTAAGTTCCCTATTGAAAGATTCAAACACTTCTAAGGTCTTATCTGTTTACTAAATGAAAAACAAATGATGTATGTGTATATTAATCTAATTATAACTGTGTTACCACATGAAATCTTAAACTTCGATTACAGTGGTCACTAACCTCAGGCTGCTATCGAGAAATAGCCTTTTTGAAGAGGAAGATCCTATCTTCTAATAGAAGTAAAAGTGTGCCTACTGCCTGGTTCTTGTGTTTGGGAATAGTGTATTAGAACCATGGAATTCAATAAACATGAAGCCTTATACTTGTAATGATAAGCAGAGTATGTTAGGGAACCTATTTTATCCTAAATTACCCCAAACAACAAAGCTATGTAACTAATTCTTTAATTTACATTTTGAAAACCCACAAGTTGTAGAAATATGCAGAGAGCAGACTGCTATCAAGCTTTATATCTTCAAATTTGAAAACTTCTGCCCAAAAACATATTTTCAGAAAGCACTATATTCAAACAAATTACCTTGTAGTGTATGATTTAATCAGCATATGATTTTGAAAACCAAGAAGAGCAAAGTTTGCATGTTCAGAACACTTTTCCAAATGAAGTCGGTTGCTTGTAGCTCTTTGTACAATTCATTCATAGACACAGAAAACATTTTATAGCTGCATATGCAAGATAATGATATAGATGCAAAGGTAAGTTGTAGCTTTCCTGCAAGCTATAAATCCTGGCAATCATGGGTCACATTTACATATGTACAGACTACAGACACATTTGCAGAACAGGCTAAATCGATGCCTTGTAGGATTTCTAATTGGTAATTATTAATTTCTGATTGGCATTGAACACAGAGGTTACAATGAAGTTATTTTTTATAACAGCCATCTTTTTAAGCCATTGAGACAAAAAATTGCTGATAAGTGACTGCACCAAGTGCAGAAAGAAATGCAGTCAAAACATTGTTGGGCTTGTTTCTCTTTTCCTGTATAGGAGAGAGGACCTGGTAGTTGAGCACCCTAACTCCGTGCTTCTCAAAATCCTATGTAGAAATTTCAAATCACTCCCAATTTTTTACAGCAGCTCACTTGGCAAGTCCCCTGCTTATAACTAAGGTTTCAGGGTGGCATCATCAAATATGATGTCACATCAGCATGCTTTTTGTCGAGGTGTCCAAAAAGGCCCCAAAAAAAGTGAGACCGATAGTTGTGCATTATGTCATGTTTTATTGGTGCGCTGATGTGGCATCACATGATTTATTGCTTTTTAGATCTAAGGGATACATTTTGTTCAATTATGGCAGTTATCATCAACACTAACAACTTTAAAGTCACAACTATTGGTCCAATATTGTTAAAAATATTGAACATTAAATCAACAAATGCTATAACTATTGAAAAATGCTCAGGTACTGGATCCTCTTTCCTAGAGTTAGAATACACCAATCCCTGGTGGAATGGTGTGACAACATTTTAAGAAAGTGCCAGGTGTGAAGGTTAAGAATGGCAGGAAAGTTAAACTGAAATCTACACACAATCTATGTATTCAGTCATATAATGGGCAGTTCTGAATTGCTTGCTATAACACAGTATGATTAAACACATAATTTAGAGTATTATCCGAAAGATGGTTTTTAAGTTACTCAAGGAAGGGAAAGGGAGGAGATTGATGACATCTTTCTTCATAATGTTACTAATTTGAAGTTTAATAAGAGGGAATCATTCACAGTCATTTTCAGTTTTAAAGGAAAAAGGGATGATAATTATTTGTCTGGACTCTGAATTCAAATTAACGAATCATAGAAATGGAAAGAGAAGTGGTGTGTGTTGCAATTTGTCACCAAACAGATAACGGTCGTCATGGGCCTTATCACCTAAGTTAGGTAGACCCACCATACTCTATCTTTCCGACCGAGACATCATTTCTCATGGCAACCAACAGTAAAAGTCATCTTGAACAAAGCATAAGAAATTGTCCACCAAATGTATATTCTTGCCTTCCATTAAAGGGTTGACGTGGCATTTGACCCTGTGGCGTAACCCCTCCGTCTCCCTTTGTAAGGCATTTGCTGGAAATTGTTTTGCATCGCTCTCGATGGTCGTCTCAAAATTAACGTCATCGGGAGCTGTGCAATGAATGGGAGGTTCGAGTTACAACGAATTCGAATCTGCAGTACCTTAGTCTCTTCAACGCATAGAACACTGTGTAATGGTGAAATTCGTAATACCCACGCCATTTTTTAAATTTATTTTAATAAAATCATTTAAATTTAATAATATATATTTTATTTGGTTTGGTTCATGATTAAATTTAAACAATTATGTATTTTGGTTAATTACTATCATAAACTTTTATTATATCATTATATTCTTGTTTTACATTTATATATATATATATATTTATTTATTTATATATATTCATTTTACTTTAAAATTGTTATTTCCAAGGTTTGTTTCTTAGTGGTTCGAGATTTATTTGGTTTATCTTACGGCGTGCAATAATGAAATTTTAAATATACAAAAGTTAAAATAATATTTAAGCCTCTTTAATGCATGGATTATTTCAACGCACTAAATAAATTTGATGCATAGAACAATGTATAATGGTGAAATAAGTATATATTTTAAAATTTATTAATAATATATTAACAATTTGGTTTGATTTATGACTAGCTTTATATTAATTTTTGTTTATATAATTTTTATACATGTTTATCATTTAGATATTGTTATTGTATCTTTATTTTGTATTTATTTAATGATTTTACATTTATTTCTATAAATGCACATTTTTTCATGAAATTATTATTTTAAGATTTAGATTTATTTCTTAATGATTCAATATTGATTTGGTTTATCTTAAGGTGTGCAACACTTAATTTTAAATCTACAAATGTTTGAATACAAATAATGATATGCATTTTCAAGTCACAAAACAATTGTGATGTATAAAGCAACCTAATTGTGGAATTAATATACCCATGCTACTTTTTGAATTTATTTTAGTAAAATAATTTAAATTTAATGTTATATTAATAAAAGTTTATATTTTTGATGAATAAGGGAT
This sequence comes from Sequoia sempervirens, assembly GCA_007258455.2. Lineage (NCBI taxonomy): Eukaryota > Viridiplantae > Streptophyta > Pinopsida > Cupressales > Cupressaceae > Sequoia > Sequoia sempervirens. The sequence continues at coordinate 218,196,833 of VDFB02353493.1, forward strand.
TATATCTATATTTATATTAGATAAAAATACACATTCACAAAAAATGGTGTGGGTGGTTTGGCTTATGATTAAATTCATATTTATTATTGTTATTTTTTAAATAAGAGTGTATATAATGGGAGGTCAAAAAGAGATTAAAAGTAAATATATTTCCTAAAATTCTTGAAGTCTATTTTTGTTATGAAATTCAAGATATTCATGTTTAGTGAAGATTTGACAAAAAAACAACATTAATAAGGACATAATCTAGTTTCTAAATTCAAGAGCATCAAATAAAGGAGTAGGTAAAGTGGTCCTATTTTTGTTAGAAAAATATAATATAACATCATATTAAAATATTGAGTTTTTTAAAATATTTCACAATTTTTTTAGTGGAAGGTAGTTTTTTTATTTTTTTATTTTTTGTTTTGTTTTGTTTTTTTGGTAAAAATGAGGGTACACATTTTTGAGTTAAGTTATGAACCAGTGAGGTCACATATGAGGCTTGGGTGAAAGGTTAGTTAACATCATATATTAATCTTCATTTTTGTTTATATAATTTTTATATAGGTTTATCATTTAGATATTGTTATTGTATTTTTTTAATATTTATTTAATAATTTTACATAACTATTATTTTAAGATTTATTTCTTAATGGTTCAAAATTGATTTGGTTTATCTTAAGGTGTGCAACACTTAATTTTAAATCTACAAATGTTAGAATACATATATTGATCTTTAGAATATTTCACTCTTCTCAATGTATATACCATTTTCAATTCACTAAACAATTTTGATGTATAAAACAAAGTGTAATGGGGAATTAATAATACCCATGCTACTTTTTGAATTTATTTTATTAAAATAATATAAATTTAATGTTATATTAATAATGAGAGCTATTTTTCTCGATTCAACTCAACTATGTGAATTTATTTGCATCAACATTTTGAGAATCACATTAGCATTATCATTATTATGGACTATGAAAATCTAATGTCTATAATTATATTAAAAGTTTATATTTTTGCATATGGTTTGGTTTATGGTTAAATTTATATTTATTATTATTATTTTTTAATAAACTTAGTGCACATAAATGGGAGGTCAAAAAGAGGTTAAAAGTAAATATTTTTCCTAAAATTATTGAAATTGATATTTTTCAAGAAATTAAAGATATTCATGTTCAATGAAGATGTGACAATAAATAATATTAATAGGACATAATTTAAGACATTAGATTTCCACAGTTCATGATAATGAGAGATTTTTGTGGATTTGACTGTCTTGTTTTTTGCATCAACGTTTCGAATCACACTCCGTGATTCATCATCAGGATGAAAGAGAGCTGTAGGAATAGAATGAGAGATTGCAGACGAAGACCTGATAAATAGATGGTGGGAGAGAATGATATGATAAAAAATAAGAATAAAATAATAAAATTACACGCCATTCCAGAAAGGAGAGGAAGAGAGAAAGAAAAAGAAATTAAGCAACTAAGACACTCTGAAAATAGATCAAAGTAACATGCAAATATGATAAAGGAAATAAAAGTTATAAAAAATAAAAGTAACAAGCAAACATGTTAAAGGAAATAAAAATTATATAAATCAAAGTAACATGCAAATATGTGTATGGATAAATAACATAAGTAGATGTATATAAATGCGACGTAATAAAAATAAAAAATAAATATTATTTTTCAAAATATAAGAAAGGTAAAAAATTTATATTGATGACAAAAGATTGATAAATATAAGAAAGGTAAAAAATTTATATTGATTATTTTTCATAATATAATAAAAGATTGATGAATATAAGAAAGGTAAAAAATTTTATAATGGTGATAAAAGATTGATGGATATAAGAAAGGTAAAAAATTTATATTGATTATTTTTCATAATATAATAAAAGATTGATGAATAAAAGAAAGGTAAAAATAAAAAATAAATATTAATTTTCATAATATAAGAAAGGTAAAAAATTTATATTGATGATAAAAGATTGACGAAAATAAGAAAGGTAAAAATTATTATATTGATTATTTTTCATAATATAATAAAAGATTGAAGAATATAAGAAAGGAAAAAAAATTATATCTATTTTTCATTGATAAAAGTTATATAAAACAAATAAAACAATAAAAATAAATGCGACGTAATAAAAATAAAAAATAACTAAATTAGGGGAAAAAATGATGAGAACCAAAGATAGATAAGAAAGGTTAAAGGAAATGAAAGATACCAAATTGTATAACCAAAGCCGAACAATCAATGATAAAAAGAAATTAAGAAAAACAAATATATATAAAAGAAAAGTGTAAATAAATATAAAAATTAAAATTAAAAAATAAGTATATATGAATATGAAAGGATTATTTAAATATAAATTGCTCCTAGGCATAAATAATTATATAAAAAAAAAAGTAAAAAATCAACATAATAAGAATAAGAACACAGCGTATATGAGGATAAAATGAAAAATTAATGGAGGGAGACCTATTAGAGGAAGACAAGGTTAATAAAGAGACAAAAAAGCTAACTAATAAATAAATGAGGACACAAGGAAAGCACACGGAAAATAAGAGGAAAATAAGAGAGAAAAGGAAACAATAAAAGATAGAATAAAAACTATAAAATAAAAAACAACTTAAAGAAAGAATTGAAAACTAGAGAGGAAAAAAGAAAAAAGAACTTTAAGGGAAAGAAAAAAGAAATGGTACAAGTAAGATAAATAAAAATAACACAACAAAAACAAGAAAAAGATGATAATAAGATAAACAAGACAAGACGAGAGAGGAGGACCCAGGGAGACGAAAGGGGAGAAAGCGGGGGGTGGGGGTGGGGGTGGGGCGGGACTACGAGGGGGGTGGGACAGCAAGAGGTGTTAGGATTTTGATATGGTTGCTGCTTCTTTGAGCTTTCATTTAAAGAAGTTGTTTTCAATGGAAAGGATTTGAGTGTTTTCGAGACAAATATGGTGCTTTTTAGAGGAGGAGTGGTCAGCTAGGCGGATTTGACGCTACACAATGTTGAATGTTCGGCAGCCGATTGTTCCTATGTATGGGATACGGAGCAAATCGTGAGTATAATACAATCCAACCATATATAGGGTTGGCAGAGAGGGGATCTGTGAGGAGGTTGCAAGGGTTTAAAAGCTTAATGAATGCCCTTTTTGCGATTTTTGCACTTTTGCAAGTTTCATGGGTAAGAGTGGAAGATTTAAGGGTTACTTGAAGAGATCGGGATTTGGTTCGAGAGCTTTGAGATTTGCTTAAAAGTTATAACCATTTAAAAGGAAGATATGGCGGAGATATCTCAAGGTTTAAGTTTTGCTCTTTTTATCATTGCATCTGGTTAAGTCAAGATGGTTTGCAGGCATTTAACTCAAGACCTAATGGGAGGGAGACAAGGTTAATAAAAGTAAAAAGTTAACTAATAAATAAATGAGGACACAAGGGAAAGCCCAAAAATAAATGAGGACCTATTATAGTTTTAAGTTGTTTTTTATTTATAGTTTTTATTCTATCTTATTACTTTTCTCCTTTATTTTCTCTTATTTTCCTGCAGCTTTCCTTTGTGTCCTCATTTATTTATTAGTTAGCTGTCTCTTTATTAACCTTTGTCTTCCTCTAATAGGTCTCCTCCATTAAGTTTTATGATGCCCAAAAGGCTTGCATCCTTAAAACCTTAACCATGCGAGCCTTTCGTATCTGTGATGAAGAAAACTTAAACCTTGAGCTAGATTATCTCCGCCATGTCTTCCTTTTAAATGGTTATAGCAACAAGCAAATCTCTCGAACCTTCAATCTTATCAAATCCAATCTCTCTTCCAAACCCAAATCTTCCCAACCCTCTTTCCTTGCTACCCTTCCTTACATTGAAGGCTTGTCCCAAAAAATTGCAAAAATCCTTCAAAAAAAGGGCATTCATTGTGCTTTTAAACCCTTGGCAACCTTGAAAAATCACATCCCCTCTCTCAAAGACCCCAAAGATATTTACTTGGATTTCGGGGTCTATAAAGTCGTTTGCTCCTGTGGTATCCCATACATAGGTGAAACAGGACGATCCTTTAGAACCAGAATCAAGGAGCATTGTGCAGACATTAAGCATGAGCGCATCATCAAATCCGCCCTAGCTGACCACTCCTCCTCTAAAAAGCACCATATTTGTCTCGAAAACACTCAAATCCTTTCCATTGAAAACAACTTCTTTAAACGAAAGCTCAAAGAAGCTATTGCAATCCAGAACCACCCCTATAACCTTAATCGCGACGAAGGTTGGAACCTAAGCACCTCTTGGAAACCCCTTTTGTCTAACTCCTACACCCTCAACCCACCCCCCTCGTAGTCCCGCCCCACCCCCACCCCCACCCCCGCTTTCTCCCCTTTCGTCTCCCTGGGTCCTCCTCTCTCGTCTTGTCTTGTTTATCTTATTATCATCTTTTTCTTGTTTTTGTTGTGTTATTTTTATTTATCTTACTTGTACCATTTCTTTTTTCTTTCCCTTAAAGTTCTTTTTTCTTTTTTCCTCTCTAGTTTTCAATTCTTTCTTTAAGTTGTTTTTTATTTTATAGTTTTTATTCTATCTTTTATTGTTTCCTTTTCTCTCTTATTTTCCTCTTATTTTCCGTGTGCTTTCCTTATGTCCTCATTTATTTATTAGTTAGCCTTTTTGTCTCTTTATTAACCTTGTCTTCCTCTAATAGTTCTCCCTCCATTAATTTTTCATTTTATCCTTATATACGCTGTGTTCTTATTCTTATTATGTTGATTTTTTACTTTTTTTATATAATTATTTATGCCTAGGAGCAATTTATATTTACATAATCCTTTCATATTCATATATACTTATTTTTTAATTTTAATTTTTATATTTATACACTTTTCTTTTATATATATTTGTTTTTCTTAATTTCTTTTTATCATTGATTGTTCGGCTTTGGTTATACAATTTGGTATCTTTCATTTCCTTTAACCTTTCTTATCTATCTTTGGTTCTCATCATTTTTTCCCCTAATTTAGTTATTTTTTATTTTTATTACGTCGCATTTATTTTTATTGTTTTATTTGTTTTATATAACTTTTATCAATGAAAAATAGATATAAATTTTTTTCCTTTCTTATATTCTTCAATCTTTTATTATATTATGAAAAATAATCAATATAATATTTTTTACCTTTCTTATTTTCGTCAATCTTTTATCATCAATATAAAAAATTTACCTTTCTTATATTATGAAAATTAATATTTATTTTTTATTTTTACCTTTCTTTTATTCATCAATCTTTTATTATATTATGAAAAATAATCGATATAAAATTCTTACCTTTCTTATATCCATCAATCTTTTATCACCATTATAAATTTTTTTACCTTTCTTATATTCATCAATCTTTTATTATATTATGAAAAATAATCAATATAAATTTTTTACCTTTCTTATATTTATCAATCTTTTGTCATCAATATAAATTTTTTTACCTTTCTTATATTTTGAAAAATAATATTTATTTTTTATTTATCCATACACATTTTTGCATGTTACTTTGATTTATATAATTTTTATTTCCTTTAACATATTTGCTTGTTACTTTTATTTTTTATAACTTTTATTTCCTTTATCATATTTGCATGTTACTTTGATCTATTTTCAGAGTGTCTTAGTTGCTTAATTTCTTTTTCTTTCTCTCTTCCTCTCCTTTCTGGAATGGCGTGTAATTTTATTATTTTATTCTTATTTTTTATCATATCATTCTCTCCCACCATCTATTTATCAGGTCTTGGTCTGCAATCTCCCATTCTATTCCTACAGCTCTCTTTCATCCTGATGATGAATCACAGAGTGTGATTCGAAACATTGATGGAAAAAACAAGACACAGTCAAGGACATAATTTGTTTCTAAACTCAAGAGTGTCAAGTAGAAGAGTATATAAAGTGATCTTATTTTTGTTAGAAAAATATAATATAACATCGGATTAAAATTAAGTTTTTAAAAGTATTTCACAATTGTTTTGAGTGGAAGGTGACTGTTTTTTTGTTTTTGTTTTTGTAAAAATGAGGGAATTTTTTTTAGTGGAGTTATGAAATGGATCATTGAGGTCACATACGATAGTTTATGCCTTTTTTTGCTAATTTTTTAATAAATGACATTATAGTTTATGCTTTTTTTGCTAATTTTTTATGAATGACATTTTTTATAAAAATGGAACAACTGTAACAATAGAAAATTAAGTGTGCTCCCCCCTTAATTATAATTTCTTGAACCATAGATTTTAGTGGATACTTTTAGATTTTAAGTATTTTAATTGTTGAAACATAACTTGTTTTTTTTTGGATTCATAAGTGCTTTGGGGACTATGGGTCAAGCCTACGCGCACATTCAACCAATCAACAAAGGAAAATTAGGGACTATGGGTCAAGCCTACGAGCACATTAGATCAATCAACAAAGGCATAGTGCCTACGATCACAATAATCCAATAGAGACTTGAACCTTAGTAGCCACAACAATAATGCCACTACTTAACCATCACACTATGTGATGAATCCCATAACTTGTTGATTTTCAAGAAATATATATTAAGATGCACATAAAAGAGATGTCTTCACTAAAGTACATGCAACTAATTTGCATTCACTAAATGAATAATTAATATGAATGAAAAAAATACTCTTCTTATAACTCCACAAAATATACAAATATAATATACTAAAAAGTATGTTGAAATCTAAACAAAATTTTGAAATGCAAATACAATCTTTGAATGAGATTGCTCTCAAGAAATCAAAGGGGTTTCTATCATTGATCTTGTAATGAATGAACACAAATGCTCAAGATAATCATATGAAGAATACTGCATCTAATATATAGATGTTGAGGTCTCAAAAATCAAATGTCCCTCTCAACAAGTGAATGATATTAATATATTTTTAATATTTTCCCTCAAAAGATGCTCAATAAAGATTTTCTATAACCCTTCACCGATTCTCACCAATTTAGTTAGTAATTGTCACTTACATAATCCATAAAGGCTATCATGAAATTTTTCACGAAATCACATTTACTATTTTGAGTTATCAACATTTAATATTATAAATATTTAATTGGTCCAATTTACCAAGTTTGAAAATATTAATTAATTTCGGGTTAAAATTAAATAAATAAAAATAATATTCTCAATCTGTTTCCATAATCCCACAAGAAATATAGAATGGGCTTTTGATCTTAAAAAAAAACAATTTAACTAAAAGAGGATTGTACATTAATTTTTGAAAAAACTAATAAAAAATCATATTTTTTTAATGTGTATAAAATGGAGTCTAGAATTTAAAAATATGATGTATTTTAAAATTGGATGAACAAATTAAAAATGACAACAAAAAATCTGTACATAAGTTTTTAACAAAAAATGAAAACATTAGCAAATGAAATTGAATATTGAAACTTTAATGTATTCAAATTTTAGGAAAAAATATATAGGAAGATGTTGTGTGGTCTCACAACACACCCCAAGACTATAAGACTTGGGGACCCAAGTGAAAAAACTAACTCTTATGGTAGGAGCTAGCTAGTTGAAAAGATCACCAGAAGTGAAGAGCAAAGACAAATCTTTAATAAAAGAGTACTTTGTAATGTGGTGTTCTGGGTATTGGATATCGAGAACCAGGAATGCTTGGAAAAGGAAAAAGGTAATGTAAATGTGAGCATGATGTTCTGGTCTGGTAGTTGAGGTTTGGTAAGATGGAAGTTTCGGTAAAATCGAAGTCCGAGGAAAATTCAAGGGTAAACTGAATACCGGGTACCAGGTATCAGGTACTGGGTAGAGATGTAAAGTAAAGTTTTAAAATCATAAAGTTAGCCAATGAGTCCGATGGTCTGGTAACCCAGTATATGAAAGATAATCATGCAAGGATTTGTAATAGCTAGAAAGCTTGTTATTTATGAGAAATTTATGTGATAACAATTGAATGATGGTTTTATTTACATGAGATGTTTATAAATGTTTTAAAAAAAAAAGGGATTTAATGAGTGGAATTTGTGATTGTAGGAGATGTAGAGTTCAGGTATGGACGGTTAGGCAAATTAAATTTGTAGAAAGATCCGATGGTGTAGCCAGGTTCAACAATACACTTTAAAAGCTCATGTTGGAATAGAGTTCATTGCAAAGATACACCAGACAGGGAAACCGAAACCCTGTAGTTTAAGCATGTGACAAAGAAGTGTATCCATCCTGGGAGTTGCTCATTCCTGGAATGTTCAAATCGAGGATGAACCTGAATGTAGGAATGAAAATTCCACCTGATCATTTTGAATGTATGGGAAGTTCCTACATTTTGTTTGAGCGGATTTTTTTGGTTCCAAGAAGGAACCTTGATAGTAAAAGGATTAAAACCCGAAGTGCTTCAACTCGCGATTGGAGTTAACCTTCATTGACTTCAATCTCAATTCTCTACCAGTCGCTACATTCCACATGCCTTGATGTGATTCATCCCTTGTATTTCCTCTCATGTATTTTTCTTATCCTATCTGTGCCTTACTTCTATAAAAGGCTAGAGGATACTTCTTTTTAAGTTAAGTTTAGAATTTGTGGATATCAAAGGGGCCAAAACTTCTCTAAGTTTTGTTCTTTTTTCCTTTTTTTGAATCATTCTGGTCTAAAAATTGTATGCACGTAGATATTAATCAATATTGAAGCTAATTTGATAACTACCTATCTCATGAATCTTTGTAGCTGGTTTTGTTAGTTCAACCAAACAAGACTGTGTGTTGCGTTGTTTAAGGGTGCATGTAGAACCTACTCGATGTCCAAACTAAAACCCCTCTTTTTAAAAGCTCACACTGTTTTATGTGTAGCTGTGAAACCATTTGGTGAAGTATAAAGTGGTTTGATTTGATTTGGTTAATTCTTTGGGGCATGCGTGGAGAATAACTGAGATAAATTTTAATTTTTAGTATTTTTTATGCTTTTTTTTTAGAATAGATATTTAAATTCTAGAAAATGTTTCAAAAAATAGATGAATGAATGGAAATTTATTGAAAATATTTCGTTTCCTATGAAATTGATGAATGCTTAAAGCTAAGACTACTTAAGTGATAGAAAAATTGATGATGTTCATGAAGTATTGTTTCAAATATTTTGATTTCATGATATTATTGTACAATCTAACTGAAAAATCCAGTGTCTGATATATGCTTTCAAGCAAACATATTCCCTTTGAGATTGACAACAATATCACATCATACCCTCAAGTGAACCTAGTACTGTCAAGACCTTACTACTAGAGACTTGGGATTGAACTGAGCCAACCTTTTTCCTTGGATCCCCTAGGGTTGCCTTTGGTTGAGTCTTTCAAGAAGGATAGGCTCTTTGTGGTTTGTTTGTGAAGAATTTATTTGCTTTGTTGTTGCGAGTAACATCACCATCAACAAGAACTAGTGCTAGAAGGAGGGGCTATTTTGAAATTTGTATTAGTCTTGATTTCAAGGAGAAAGCTTGTAAAGTGAATATTTAGTGCAAGCTGGTATTTCAATGTGGAAGTTGAGAAACTTTGGAAATTTTTTAACTAGAGATTACATCCTTTGAGATTATTCACCTTTGGTAGAGTCACCGAGAGTAGAATTCATGATACAACTAATCATGATGAAATTGATTATGAAATTTTCTTAACCTAGAAGCAAGAAATGTAGAATAACAAGAAAACTAAGTAAAAGTGTGAATAATTCGAGAAGTAGTGCAAAATTTATAGAAAGTCATGAGGAAGTTGTGGTACATAGTTGCCTCGAGTGGAGTCTTGGAAATCGTAAGCAAGGTGGCAACTGAATAATTTTCTTTAGAGCGAAATGTTAAATCAAATTAATTCTTTACACAGAGTTGGTGATAAATTGCTTCAAATTTGATCAGTACGAAGAATGTGAATCAAGCAAGTTGAATATTTCAAAGTTAATAGTGGTCATTTCATGTATTTTTCTTAATCCGTATTAATTATGGAGGTGCTTGTGTGTGCGGAGTAAAAAGGAAAATGAAGTTGGTAAGGCAACACACGTCATCACCCACATAATTTGAAAGAAGCAATACGTGCAAGTTAAGGCGTGTGAATTTAATGCAAAATAATATGATCATGTTTCAATGTAATCATGGCATTCCCGATTCATTAATGTGGTGCAATGCCATCAAATTGGAAGTGCTAGCCAAGTATTTAGTAGTTGCCATAAAATTTTATCGGAAGGGTGGTGACTAATGGTTCTAATTTTGGTGATTAAATCAATTGTTCGTTGCTAAATTTTAATTTATGCATATTTTCTAACATATAGTGAGTTATAGTTAGCTAGGATTTGGCATAAAGTGGTAAATTTTAGTTGGAGATACGAACCAATAGGGAATTATTAAATGAATTTTTGGGAAGTAGTGAATTGATGAAGGGATTTGCATTGAATGAAAAATCAAAAGGTAACCTTTTCTACCACTGTAATTCCCAACCTAATAGTGGGTTTCATTGCTTGCAAGTTGAAAATGAGCTATTATTGAAATATCAAAAGAGAAAAATGAACTATCATTGCAATATCTAAGAAAAAAAATCAACTCTTTAGGCTATATGAATATCTCTATTGGGGCTATAGACGCCTGGCTGGCAGTAGAGTTATGTTTGGGGGGAATTACAGAGATAACCTTGTTGGGGCTATGGACACTTGACTGGCAACAAGGTTCTATCCTTGGTTGGCTTTGGAGGATTACCATATTACGTAATTCAATGTCAGTGAACTAATTCTTTTCATTGAATTCCAAAAATTGGAATAATTAGAGCACAAACAGATGTTTCCGGGTGAGTTTTACTTTTTTATTCTAGAATCTAGGTAAAGGTAAAAGTTATTGTTTTAAAATATGCATAAACTATAATTTACAGCTGGCGATTTAATCTCAAGTTTTGGTTTAAATTTGGTTTTATTGGTTGCAAGTTGTTGTGTAGTCTCACAACACACCACAAGATTGTAAGACTTGGGGACCCAAGTGAAAAAAATAACTCTTATGGCACCTGAGCTAGCTAGTTGAAAAGATCACCTGAAGTGAAGAGCAAAGATAAATCTTTAATAAAAGAGTACTTCGTAAAGTAGTGTTCTGGGTATCGGATACTAGGAACCAGGAATGCTTGAAAAAGGAAAAAGGTAATGCAAATGTAAGCAGAATGTTCCGGTCCGGTAGTTGAGGTTCGGTAAGATGGAAGTTATGATAAAACCGAAGTCTAGGGAAAATTCAAGGGTAAAGCTGAATACTAGGTACCGGGTACCGGGTAGAGATGTAAAGTGAAGTTTTAAAATCATAAAGTTATCCAATGAGTCTGATATTCTGGTAACTTGATAGATGAATGATAATCATGCAAGGATTTGTAATATGCTAGAAAGCATGTTATTTATGAGAAATTTATGTGATAACAATTGAATGATGGTTTTATTTACATGAAATGTTTATAAATTTTTTTTTTTTAAAGGGATTTAATGAGTGGAATTTGTAATTGCAGGAGATGTAGAGTTTGGGTATGGACGGTCAGGCAGAACAAATTTGCAGACATATTCGATGGTGTTTCCAGGTTCAACAATACACTTTAAAAGCTCATGTTGGAATAGAGTTCGTTGTGAAGATGCATTGAATACCAGGAAACTAGAACTTTGGAGTTTAAGCATGTGACAAAGAAATGTATCCATCCCGGGGGTTGCTCATTCTTGGAATGTTCAAATCGAGGATGAACCTAAATGTAGGAACAAAAATTCCACCTGATTATTTTGAATGTATGGGAAGTTCCTACATTTTGTTTGAGCGGATTTGTTTGGTTCCAAGAAGGAACCCTAATAATAAAAGGATTAAAGCTCAAAGTGCTTCAACGTGCAATTAGAGTTAACCTTCATTGACTTCAATTGCAATTCTCTACCAGTCACTACATTCCACGTGCCTTGATGTGATTCGTCCCTTGGATTTCCTCTCATGTATTTGTCTTATCCTATTTGTGCCTTACTATTATCAAAGGCTAGAGGATACTTCTTTTTAAGTTAAGTTCAGAATTTGTGGATATCAGAAGAGCCAAAACTTCTCTAAGTTTTATTCTTTTTTCCTGTTTTCTGAATCATTCCGGTCTAAGAACTTGTATGCACGTAGATATTAATCAATATTGAAGCCAATTTAATAGCTAGCTATCTCATGAATCTTTTTAGGTGGTTTTGTTAGTTCATCCGAACAAGATTGTGTGCTATGTTGTTTAAGGGTGCACGCAAAACCTACTCAGTGTCCAAACTAAAACCCCTTTCTTTAAAAGATCACACCATTTTATATGTAGCTGTGAAACAATCTGTGAAGTATAAAGCAATTTTCTTTGATTTGGTTAATTCTTTGGGGCATGCGTGGAGAATAACCAGGATAAATTTTAATTTTTAGTATTTTTATGATTTATTTTAGAATAGATGTTTAAATTCTAGAAAATGTTTCAAAAAATAGATGAATGAATGAAAATTTATTGAAAATATTTTGTTTCCTATGAAATTGCTAAGTGCTTAAAGCTAAATCTACTTAAGTGATAACAAAATTGTTGATGTTCATGAAGTATTATTTCAAATATTTTGATTTCATGATATTATTTTATGATCTAACTAAAAAATTCAATCTAATACATATGATTTCAAACAACATATTCCCTTTGAGATTAACAACAATATCACATCATACCTTGAAGTGAACCTAGTACTGTCAAGACTTGACTACCAAAGACTTGGGATTGAATTGAGCCAACCTTTGTCCTATCATATGGATCCCCTAGGGTTGCCTCTGGTTGAGTCTTTCAAGAAGGATAGGCTCTTCGCGGTTTTTCTGTGAAGAATTTATTCGCCTTGTTGCGAGTAACATCGCCATCAACAGAACGTAATCAAGAGCTTCACGTCATCATGATATTTTTTAGAATAATATCTTAAAATATATAAATCTAATGGAGAGTATGCTTGATAATTATTTATTTTTATATATATTTTATACAAAACACATATTTGAACATCTCACATGTAGGTTTGGCCCTTTGGGTTGAATGTTTGAGGCCAAAGCAAGATATAATCCATGCACATTATACAATATTTTGATAGAAAATAGAGCAATAATTTTCTAAAAAAGAAGAAACCCATGATTTTGAACCCACATGTTATGCTTTTCATGTGCTCTAAATATTTTGTGACATACAATCACATTATCTATTATTTTAAGGAATTACAATAATTTTACAACATATAACTAACTTTTTTATATCATATTCCATGTACCTCCTATTTGAGTTATAAAAAAACAAGTCAATAGCAAACAAGCTAAAATATTTAAATAATGAATTACATATAGAGAGTGAGTGGAGATAAAAAGATAATGTAAATTGAAAAAAAAGAGCACCAAAATATTCATGGTTGCATGTATGTTCTCTATGATGTAGGAATGTAGGTTGTTCAAATCTAACATTTACTTCAAATTGACCATTCATGTATTATAATAAAGGATGAGAGTGAATTTGTAGAATTGTGAATGACAATGAGAATAGTGGAGATTCAATCTCAATAGATGACTAAAATTGAATGAGGAGTGAAGAATCCTCATTGGCTAAGAATAGTCAAGGGAATTGCTAGTGGATGAGGATAATTATGTTTATTTATTTTGGATAAATAAATGTGCATGAGATAAAAAAGAGATGAATAATGGAGGGGGTTACAATTTGGATATTTGAGTTTTATTATTTATTGGAAATGGATAATGAATATTTTATTATTAAAAAATAGATAAAAAATAAAATGAATTTTAATTGTTTATTTTAGAAATAGTTTATTTACTTATTTTAAAATTATTTAACTCATTGATTCTTGGAAAATGAAAGGGGGAATTAAAGGGGACAATAAATGGAAATAGGTTATATTAGTGTTGAATAAACAAAACAACTGAGCGGGGCAGGGGGTGGATCAGTTGTACCTTAAAAACCTTCAAAAACCCTCATTAACATTCACATCCACATTCATATATTAAACCCTTAATCTGTTATGATGATTTAACATGGAAAGCAAGTAACAAAAAATGAAACAACTTTAACACCATGCACAAGAGAACACCAAATTTATGTGGAAAACCTAAGGAGGAAAAAACCACGATGAGGATTAACTCACAATATAAGTAATTACAAAACCGGTTACAAAGGATCACTACTAGAAGGGGCACACTGTCCTGAATGGCTCACAACCAAGGCTCACTACCAGAATAGAAAAAGAAGATAAAGAAGAAATGTTACACAAAGAAAATGATCTCAATTCAACATAGAATCCACCACAATAGCTCCAAAACCTTTGCAGTTTGTTTGAATGATTGCAGACACCTTTTGATCATTGCATCTAATAATCCAACACTTGAAAGATCGCACTGCACTTTACAATTTCACACCTTACAACTCTGCAATTCACATCATTCGCATCACACACTTTTCACCCCTCATACCTCAACAACTCAAATCATATTTATATCTACTTCAACCTTAAAACCTTTCTCCAAGGTCGGCTATGCACCTCAAATGCGCAAATTCAAATCACGTTGGTGCTAAAACACTTCCATGGCTGATAGAAGTGAATGTGGACCACACCAAAACTTAATTGGGACCCAAATCAACAACACTACTCAACCACATGCTTCCTTAAACAATATTTATCCTTCACATGTAGTGTAAATACCAGGTCGGTCATTCCCATGTAAACACCATTAAAATTTTAAGTACATAATTCCTCAAACCCAAGGACGACTTGTGAACCAAACACCATGCTTGACCATGATCTAGAATACTCTACAAATACCCTAAAATCCAAAAAACTCCTTCACGACAACTTTCACTTGAAGAATGTACAAGCCCAATACACTCAAACTACTCAACCATACACTGTAACTCTGAAAACCATCTTTCAAAGCAAAAAAAATCAAACCCTCTTGAATGAGGTAGATTACCAATACCATCAACACACCTTTAGAATAATAAGAATTGAAACAAAACTATGAAGAAACACAAAGCAAAGACATTTCTTCCAGAAATCTCTGTAATGCACAGTCACACATTAGTGAATACAAATTCTATTGTACATCAATCCAACATAATAACTCTTGAATACAATACCTATAAACACCTCTCACGAACATATATGAACCACACAAGTATATCTTCAACTTGGAAGAAATGCGGAGCAAAACCAAAGCATCTCTCTATAACCCAAAACAAGACTGCAACACACTATTTCCTCTTTTTATCAAATTTTCTCAAAATCACTTGGAAACCAAGCACCAGACACATATCCACATCATATTCAACAAACCTACATCCATATATAGAATCTTATCAAAGCAACACCAGAGGTTAACACCAATAGCTTAATTGATGACAATATAATGTAAAAAATCAAATCATAGACAACACCAATTATTCATCTTCCAACACCAATCTCCCTAAACACATACAATTGAAACCATTGTCAACACAAGCTTGTTGACATAAATGACAACACCAATCTGCACATACTTACAACAATCTCCCCCTTTGTCATTGATGGCAACACATGATGTGAAAAACCATCAAAGACACAACAACTCTGAACATGCCTATTTCCTTTTCTCTTTTCTCTTTACTCACTCCCCCCTTGCATGACTCTCTCTTCAACTAACTTTATCTTCCCCTTTATAGATAAATTTTTTCACTTGTTTCTTTCTCTCCCTAACAACTTGTTCTTTCTCACATGACTCTCTCCCCCCCTTTGAAATCAATGGAAAAGGATAAAATGTTTTGCATTATTCTCCCCCTTTGTCATTACACATCACTGACTGCAACCATATGCAATACCACTACCTACTCCCCTGAGAGGTAGCCACCAAAATCAGTTTGGAATAAAGGATAGATCTTGAGATCCACTAGATTGATGCATCACCTTATGCATCTAGTTGAAATGAGGGGCAATAACCCCCAACTTCTCCCAAAGATACTCAAAAGTATCCTTAGGAAGAGTCTTAGTGAATATGTCAACGATCTGATCCTTTGTAGCCACATACTCAAGCTTCACTTCATTCTCCATAACCTTTTCTCTTAGAAAGTGATATCTGATTGAAATATGTTTTTTCCTTTAATGCATCTAGGTTTTCTGAGATATTGATTGCACTTGTATTATCACAAAAGATAGAAATAAGCTCATCATACACTACTTTGATATCTTTCAATGTTTGCCTCATCCACAACACTTTCGTGCAACAAGATGTTGCTACAATGTACTTAGCCTCTGTAGTAGATAAAGAAACTGAATCTTGTTTCTTTCTTAGCCATGATTCCAATCTACATACAAGAAAGAATGCACCGCCACTTGTACTTTTCTTGTCATATGCACAACCACCCCAATCTACATCTATGTAAGAAATCAAAGTAAATTTGGAATCCTTTGGATACCACAAGCCATGATCTGGAGTGCTGATGCAGAGGGTATGGGACTTTGGAGGAAACACAATGTTTTCAAGAATTTCAATGATGCACTCTCAAACCCTGTTCTAGGCAACCTTAAGGAGACAAGCCTTAATAGTGCACTTATGACCTCACAGCTTCTCTTATGGACCCAAACCCTTGGAAAGCTCTTAAGAGACTCAAAAAAACTTGTCTTGAATGATTACAAAGCCCCAAACCTCTGACTTAAACAAAAACCCACTTTTTTACCATGACTAGGCTTCTAGCCCAACTAGGTCTCCAACGATTGTTTTCTTGACTTTACTCACAACTTTTCCAAAGGACTTCCCAAATAAATGACTGATTTAGATGTGGTTTATGATGCTACACAACATACCAAATTCTTGATGGCACTTATTTCAGATCAACGTTCCCAAAACCTGCTGTCTCCACAAAATTAAGGCCTAATTAGCCCTCTTTTTCAAAGCAACCCTATTCCATTCTTAACCCCAGATTATGAAACTTTCAACAATAGCTTAAATTTTCAAACCAATAATTTTCAATGTTTTATGCTTCCTTGACACTTTTAAGACCCCTAATCACAAAACCCTCTCTTAAATCCCTTAAAACTAGGGCTTCTTGGATCTTGGCCTCCCAAACACTTCCATAGCCTGTTCTTTGAATTTACACCATTAGGTCAACATATTTAATCAATCCCAACTCAAAAAAATGCCCCTTGTTCAGGAAAAACTCCCACTACTATACCTTAGGCTCCATTTTCATGCACTTTACATTGTGAAAACTCGGTGTACACCTTAGTATTCTTCCTTCCTACACATTAGCTTGTTAATCCAATATAGTAAATGTTAAATATTATCCATTTCACAAGTTACAGTCACAATCTCCCATGAAATGGATCATTCATTCATGAAGACTCAAAATCAATGAAAAATCAGAACTTTACTTGAGTCAGATTTATTATACAAGAAACTGATTCCTAACATTTATCAGGTCATACAAAAGGTTAAATGCATGTATTTACAAACCCCTAAACCATCCAATTGATTATATCATCAATGGAATTTAGTAGTTCATCAAAAGAACACAAGAAAATGCAAAAAGACTAAAGTTTTTGTTGATTTCCTGTAGCATTCCGTACAAACACTGTACCAGCAACCAACCTTCCGTACAAATGGTTCTTCTAAGTTTATAGACCCATTCCCCAACTGTTGAAACTGATTTGGATTGGTTTCAATGCATAATTATTGTTAAAACTCAAAAAACCTACTTACCCGCCCAAAGTTGGATTTCAAAAATTTGAATTTCCAACTTACAATTTATTGAACTCTACTAACTAAAAAGCCTCCAAAACTATTAAATTCTATCATTCAACCTTAATTAACATGAGTAAAACCTATTTAGACCCCTAGGACACTATTGGTCCAATTACAATGCATTTTGGTCCTAGGGTCCTTATCAGGACCCTTAGGACTTTTGATTCCTCTAATGTGTTTACCCATTCCAAAATCCATTATAGGCTTCAAGATGTTATGGTTGATGCTCTGAGATGCTTGACAGGTCTTCATGACCCCTGCAACCTCCCAAATCTTCCAATGTCCTTTAAGGAGCTTGGGTGCCCCTGCACCATTCTCCCCAAGAAAGAAAAGTTTCTTGCCCCAAGAAGTGTCCAACTTGTTTCCACCACAAGACTCCTTGCTCCTGGATGTTTGCACCTTCTGATTACAGATCAAGAAATTCCCTAAAGTCACCTTCTTCCTTCTCTGCCAACCTGCACTCTTGTTAGAATCAAAACAAGGATGTGTTTGTCCTCTTTGCTGTTTGAGATCAGTCTGTCCTTGTACCTTGTTTATGCCTTCATTCCACTAATTCCTGTGTGAAAGAACACCATCTCTAGTACCCTCAGCAACAAGGCATTCAATATTCCCAACCTTGATACTATCCAAGTCCCATAGATTCTGATTTTTAGGACTGTGTGCTTCATAACTCTGCTGCAACTTGTCATTTCTCCCCCAACCAGTGTCTTCCCCTATCTTACCCTGCATATTCATCTGCAAATGCTTCTCAAAACAGATCACAAAGTTTTCTTTTAACTGTCCCAAAGGCAAAGGCCTCAACTTATACCTAACATATCCTTTATGCACCAGATATGTATTATGGTATCCATCATGCATTGTCCTCCTAGCATACTGCCATGGTCTCCCTAAGATGATATGACCACAAGTCATTGGAATGACATCACAAAGCACCCTGTCCTGATAAGCTCCAATTGAAAAATTCACAAAAGCTCTCTTCCTAATCTCTACATGCTGCATTTGAGTTACCCAAGTGGCCTTGTAGGGACTAGGATGATCAAATGTTTCAATTACTAACTTGGCTACCATATCAGATGAAACCAAATTGCTATGTGAACCTGAATCTATGAGTAATTTGCATATTTTACCATGACTGAGACAATTTTTCTTGAAGATAGTTACCTTTGGCTCTTGATATAGTCTTTCTCCTTGCTTTACCATAAGGAACTCACCATCAGTTACAGGGTCTGCCATCAATGTCTTTGATTCTTCCTTTTTGTCCTCTTCCTCTTGTACTAAATTTTCCCTCCTGTCTCTGCCCTTATCTGATTGGTCCCATTAGGACAATTGAAGGAAGGATGCCTTGGTTCATTTCAATTGAAACACCTACCTGTGAATGTGCCTCTACCTTGTCCAAATCTTCCTCCTCCTCTAGGAGTGTATCCTCCTCTTTGATATGAAAACACCTCTTTGACCTTGTCATTGCTGCTCTTATCATTGCTTCCTTGCCCTTGTTCTCTATTACCTCTGCCTCTACTTGAACTACCTCCTCTTCCACCATTGCTTGACCTTTCTTGCTTCCTTTTCACCTTTTCTTCTGCTCTAATGGCCAACTGAAAGCATTCTCCTAATGTCCTTGGCATCTACAAACCAATTTCATCTTGTAAGTTATACCCAAAGCCATTGATATACCTGGCTACTTTCTCATCTTCTTCCTCATATCCTCCTCTGATACTAAGCTTGTGAAATTGCTCAGTATAGGACATCACATCCAAGTCCTTTTTCTTTAAATTATGCCTCAGCCTCTTCACATGAATGGTATAATCAGATGGTAGGAATTGCTCCTTGACTAAACTCCTCATTCTTACCCATGTAGAAAATTTTTCCAATCCCCTAGCCATCCTATCATTCTAAAAACTAGTCCACCATGTCAGTGCTGTACCTCTCAACTTAGTTTTGGCAAACTTAACCTTCCTCTCTTCTTCCATCTCTTCAAACTCAAAATAGCTGTCTAAGGCATCAAGCAATCCTAACACCTCTTCACTATCCATCTTCCCTTGATAGATAGGCAAATCTATGTGACTCTTTCCTCCATGACCTTGCACTACTTTCAACAATCTTACTAACCTCCTTTCCTCAGTGTCTTCTATCTCATCTGCTGGTTGTTCTCGATTCACCCTCACATGCTCTTCTTCTTCATCATTTTCTTCTTGGTCTTCTTGTTCTTCTCTCCTCCTAATTCTTTCAAGGTTGTTTATCCTATCTTGCATAGTCTCTCTCCCTTCTCCATTTCCTTTCTTCCCTTGCTCTGGCCTGCTCTCTTGCTAATTCTTGTTCTCTTCTTTCCCTTCTTTCTTTTTCCAAGGTTTCCCTCAACTCTTCTAACTCTCTTGCTAATTGATTTTTAGGTGCCATTAGTGAACCTTCAATCCCTAAAGTACCTACTCACTACTCTGATACCACTCTGATGTAGATGGTATGGGACTTTGGAGGAAACACAATGTTTTCAAGAATTTCAATGATGCACTCTCAAACCCTGTTCTAGGCAACCTTAAGGAGACAAGCCTTAATAGTGCACTTATGACCTCACACCTTCTCTTATGGAACCAAACCCTTGGAAAGCTCTTAAGAGACTCAAAAAAACTTGTCTTGAATGATTACAAAGCCCCCAACCTCCGACTTAAACAAAAACCCACTTTTTCACCATGACTAGGCTTCTAGCCCAACTAGGTCTCCAACGACTATTTTCTTGACTTTACTCACAACTTTTCCAAAGGAATCCCCAAATAAATGACTGATTTAGATGTGGTTTATGATGCTACACAACATACCAAATTCTTGATGGCACTTATTTCATATCAACCTTCCCAAAACCTGCTTTCTCCACATAATTAAGGCCTAATTAGCCCTCTTTTTCAAAGCAACCCTATTCCATTCTTAACCCCAAATTATGAAACTTTCAACAGTAGCTTAAATTGTTTCTAAACCAAGGATTTTCAATGTTTTATGCTTCCTTGACACTTTTAAGACCCCTAATCACAAAACCATCTCTTAAATCCCTTAAAACTAGGGCTTCTTGGATCTTGGCCTCCCAAACACTTCCAGAGCATGTTATTTGAATTTACACCATTAGGTAAACATATTTAATCAATCCCAACTCAAAAAAATTCCCCTTGTTCAGGCAGAACTCCCACTACTATACCTTAGGCTCCATTTTCATGCACTTTGCATTGTGAAAACTCGGTGTACACCTTAGTATTCTTCCTTCCTACACATTAGCTTGTTAATATAGTATAGTACATGTTAAATATGATACATTTCACAATTTATAGTCACAATCTCCCATGAAATTGATCATTCATTCATGAAGACTCTCAAAATCAATGAAAAATTAAAACTTTCCTTGAGACAGTCAGATATATTATACAAGAAACTAATTCCTAACATTTATCAGGTCATAAAAAAGGTTAAATGCATGTATTTACAAACCCCTAAACCATCCAATTGATTATATCATCAATGGAAATCAGTAGTTCATCAAAAGAACACAAGAAAATGCAAAAAGACTGAAGTTTTTGTTGATTTCCTATAGCAATCAGTACAAACATTGTACCAGCAACCAACCTTTCATACAAATGATTCTTCTAAGTTTATAGACCCATTCCCAAATTTCTCAAACTGATTTGGATTGGTTTCAATGCATAATTATTGTTAAAACTCAAAAAACCTACTTACCCGCCCAAAGTTGGATTTCAAAAATTTGAATTTCCAACTTGCAATTTATTGAACTCTACTAACTAAAAAGCCTCAAAAACTATTACATTCTATCATTCAACCTTAATTAACATGAGTAAAACCTATTTAGAACCCCAGGACACTATTGGTCCAATTACAATGCATTTTGGTCCTAGGGTCCTTATCAGGACCCTCAGGACTTTTGATTCCTCTAATGTGTTTATCCATTCCAAAATCCATTATAGGCTTCAAGATGTTATAGTTGATGCTCTGAGATGGTTGATAGGTCTTCATGACCCCTACAACCTCCTGACTCTTCCAATGGCCTTTAAGGAGCTTGGGTACCCCTGCACTAAGTGCCCTTCAAGTATCTAAATATCCTCTTCACTGTTGCAACCTATGACTCTCTAGGATCTTCTTGACATCTAGCCACAAGACAAACTGCATGCATGATATCTAGTCTAGTAACAATTAGATATAGCAGTCCACCAATCATAGATTTATACTTGCTATTCATCATCCTTGCTTAGTTTGCAACCAGTAACCATAGGAGTACATATCAGTTTGGAGTCTTCCATTTCAAACTTCTTCAACATTTATTTGACATACTTTGATTGTGAAATGAATATGCCTTTATTTGTTTGATTGATTTGTGGCCCAAGGAAGAAATTCATCTCCCCAAACATATAAATCTTAAAATCTTTCTCAACTTTCAACTTACACAACCACAATCAAGATTTGATCTTTCTCAACTTTCAAGTAAAGAGTACTATATGCGGTGCCTTTATTGAATCCTTGTTGTATCAAGTACATGTCCAACCTTACAAACCATACCAAGCTTTGGGAGCTTGCTTCAATCCATATAGAGGCTTTTTGAACTTGCAAACCATATCCTATTTATCTGAGAATTGAAATCCTTCTGGTTTTTCCATGTATACTTCTTCTTCCAATTATCCATTCAAGAAAGCAGACTTCACATCTATCTGATAAATTTTAAAGTCCTTATGTGCTACAAATGCCAAAAACACCCATATTGCTTCCATTCTAGCCATTGGAGCAAATGTCTCCTCAAAGTCTATTCCTTCAACTTGTGAGTTGTTGGCAACACAAGGGAAAACAATTGAGAGGGGGGGTGAATTAGTTGTCACAAAAATTATATAAATTAAACTTATTCTCAGATTTGATATATAAACATGAAATCATAAACCATCACCACATCAAAAACACACATAACACCAAGATTTTTTACGTGGAAACCCTATTAGGGGGAAAAACATGGTGGAGGTTAATCCACAAGATTATTCTCTGTTAAAAGTATAAAAGAATTATAAATGGGGAATGCACATGCATTTAGGCACACTGCCTAGAGCTCACTGCTCAAATACAAAAGGCTTACTGCCCAAAAGGAAGACACATTGTCTTACAGTAACATTTAGATTACATCTGGAAGATTTTGAACTGAGAAAATAGAATCTCCTAATGCCTGTTATAGTTTTGGTTAAGCACATAAAATCTTCTTCACACTTTACTTCTGCCTTCGAAAGATTAGAACATTATTTGAACACAACACTCAACATACATCACACACCATTCCTTCAAATGGTATAAACAATCAATCATATATATCCGCAACTAAGGATAACATCAACTATATGTCAGCCAAAACATAGTAAGGACCAAAAATAACATGTCTCAAAAATGAAACACCTTAAACAATTATGCCTCAAAGATTCACAACACGCTACAATCACCCTATCAGCCATGATCATGAAAAACATGAACTCACAAAAGAAAATCACCAATCATGAACATAATGATCAAGGCGGACCAACAACAAAGATAGAGCATGATCTAGAAACATCCACAAGCATCATGAATCACCACAGAAGCATCCACAACAAATTAAATTACTAGAATCACATCATCTTCTTTCAGGAACACCAACTAAAGCAACAAAACAATTGTTAGGACACAAATACTCATAACTCAATCAAATATTCATGCGAACCTATGAAACTTCATGTGGATAAACTAGATATACTTATCAACAAACCCTTTAATCCACAACCTCTTATCATGAATATACTGAGCTAGCCACCATGTTGAACTTCACTACAACAATGAGAACTTGTAACTTATTTTATTACAATATTTTCAATATCCTCAACACATACAACCTTATAGACATTAATGCCAATAGTTTCGACATCAATGACAACCACAAATAAACAATATCCCACAATCCCCCCCTTTAGAATTGATGGAAACACATGATGTGAAAAACACCATCAATGCAACTTTTCTCTTAGCACTTTCTCCCCCTTAGATTTTGACTCTTTTCTCCTTAACTCTTTCACAATTTTTCACATGACTCTTCTCCCCCTTTGACATCAATGAAAAAGATACACATTATCTTTCTCCACACAACCTATGAACCACATTTATGAACATTTGACTACTCCCCCTGAGTAGCAGCCACCACAACATCAATCTGGATCACAAGATATGACTATGAAATGCACATAATTATGCAAGTCAATGCATCTTAATTTTGATTAGAAGGGGTAATCACCCCTAGCTTCCCTTTGAGATACTCAAAAGTATCCTTAGGCAAAGGCTTGGTAAAGATATTTGCAATCTGTTCCTTAGTGGGAACATACTCCAATCTGACTTCCTTTTCACTCACCTTCTCTCTCAAGAAGTGAAACTTGATAGATATATGCTTGGTTTTTAATGCAGCACCAGATTCTTAGAAATGTTAATTGCACTTGAATTATCACAAAATATAGCAATAGACTCATCATACACAAATCTGATATCTTTCAACACCTGCTTCATCCACAATACTTATGTACAATTGTTAGCAACAACAATGTATTCTGCCTCTGTAGTAGATAAAGAAATGACATTATGCTTCTTAATTAACCATGAAATTAGCTTCTTTCCCAAGAAAAATGCACAACCACTAGTACTCTTTCTATCATTCACATCTCCTGCCCAATCAACATTAGTAAAAGAACTCAAAGTAAGGTCATCTTCTTTAGGATACCATAGGCCAAAATCAACTATCCCCTTCAAGTACTTGAAAATCCTCTTCACAACTATCACATGAGATTCCTTAGGATCAGCTTGAAATCTTGCAACAATGCATACGCCATTCATGATATCAGGTCTAGTTTGAGTCAAATAGAGCAATCCACCAATCTTGGATATGTATCTAGTCTGATTTGTTTTAGGAGAATCATTATCTTGTGTTAACTTACATCTGGTCACCATAGGTGTACCAACTAGCTTTGAATCTTCCATACCAAACTTCTTTAGCAATTCTTTCACATACTTGGACTGAGATATAAATACCCCTCTATCCAGCTGAGTAATTTGCAACCCTAAAAAGAATTTCATTTCTCCAATCATAGACATCTCAAACTCACTCGACATCTCATTAGAAAACTTCATGCACAAACTATCATCTCCTCCAAAATTGATATCATCAACAAAGACTTCAACATTCAAATATTTATCATGATGAATCTTGAAATACAAATTACTATCACCAGTACCTTTATTAAATCCAAGCTTCAATAGATACTTGTCCAATCTGGCATACCATGCTCTTGGGGCTTGCTTAAGTCCATACAATGCTTTCTTCAATTGGAAAACCATATCTCCTTGATCAATCAATTGAAATCCATTAGGTTGCTGAATATACACTTCTTCTTCCAGTTCACCATTTAGAAATGCTGACGGGTGATCCCACAATAGTGGTTTACAATTTTTGGCCAAACTGGACACTGAAATAATTTTTTAAACTAAATCTTCACTTTCGGGCACCTATAGCGGCTAAACCATGAGGAATTTGAAGATGATGAAAACTAGAGTTTAGTGATATTTTGTCTGTAGATTCTAAATATATTTTTTTCAATTTTTTTGGAATCAGATTGCACTTCTTTTTCCATCTCCCTCAAAAACTAGTTATTTTCAGAAAACAACATTTTTTAAAAGTGACACTCGCATATAATGCATAACTTTTTTTCCATGAAGGATAAAATTCTAATTCTTTCAAATTTAGATTTTTAACTCTGATATCTAGTGCTTCCACTTGGTTAGATAGTTTTTATTGAATATTTTTTCTTTAATCAAGTTTCAAAGTCAAACCAATTACAATTTAGACATAGCGCGACCGTATAACGCACAACTTTTTTTGTATGTATCAGAATTCAATTTTTGTTTTTGTTGGATCAAGGACTTCAATATCTGGTGCACTCATATTTTTCAATTTTCTTTTTGATAATTTTCTATTTTTCCACATGTGTAGAACAAAGAGCTTGATTTTTGGTGAAAAACCTATGTTTAATAAAACTAAAAAAACAAATACATAATAAAACCAAAACATATTAAAATTATATTTGTTGGATAGCTTGTTCTGAGTACTACCTGATTCTAGTTGGGTCTATGAAGTCTCCACCATTTTCATGTTCAAAATGAGCTCCAAAGTACAAAAATTTAGGTTTTTTTTGTGAAGAAGATCAAAAATCAGGGAAATGGGGGGTTCGCTTGAACCAGGGGGGTCGAGCGAACCCCTTGGGGTTCAAGCGAATGAGGGTTCATTCAAACCCTTTCCCATAAAGTTTTTTTCATTTGAACTTTTTTCGTGCATGCATTTAATGGGCTTGCTCAAACCCTTGTTCGAGCAAATTATTTTTCGGTTTGTTCAAACCATCTAGTTCGTTCGAACCCCCAGAATGTAAAATTTTTCCATGGGGTCATTTTTTACAAGTTTTCCTTCCTTATTCAAATTGTAAACCACTTTTGTGGGTTTACCTTGACTTGAAATCCATCTGATAAACCTTGAAGTTTTTGTAAGCAACATAAGAAAGAAATAGTCTCACAACTTCAATCCTAACAACAGGAGCAAAATTTTCCTCAAAGTCAATTCCTTCCATCTGAGAATATCCTTTACACACAAGTCTTTCTTTGTTTCTGACAACTTCACCTCGCTCATTTAGTTTGTTCCGAAAGACCCATTTAGTTCCAATTAAATTTTTGTCCTTAGGTCTAGGAACAAGAATCCATGTATCATTCTTCTCAATTTGTAGTAGTTCTTTCATTGCTTCCACCAATTTTCATCTTTGCATGCTTCATTGAAACTTTTAGGCTCAGTCTTTGAAATCAAACAGTATTCTTTTACAATTCTTCTCCTAGTTTGAATGCCTTTGTTCTTATCACCAATAATCTGATCTTCTGAATGATTTAGTCTTGCATACCTTGGAGTCTTATGGTGTTCTTGAACTTCAAGCTCTTGTGATCTCACTTCTGCACTTTCGCTAGTTCCTTCCTCTTGATTTTCCTAATTCGTTGGAATGATTTGGAGTCTGACCTTCCTTTCCTTTATTTGAATTGTCATTCTGATCATCTGAATCATATCCTTAGGTTTTAGATGGTCTAACTATGTCTTCATCAACCTTGACATTAGCACTTTCAATTACTTTCCTCAATCTCTTATTGTAGCACCAGTAGACTTTACTTTATTAGAATAACCAAGAAAGATTCCTTATCACTTCTAGCATCAAAATTTCCTATATCTTCATCTCTTTTGATATAGCATTTACTCCCAAATATTTTAAAGTATCTAACAGTAGGCTTATGACCATACCATAGCTCATAAGGAGTCTTACCGATATCACCTTTGACATGTACCTGGTTGAGAGTGTAAACTGTAGTACTCACAGTTTCTCTCTAGTAGATATGCAAAACATTTCCTTCCAACATCATGGTCCTAGTAGCTTCTTGAATTGTCATGTTCTTCCTTTCCACATCTCCATTTTTCTGAGGGGTCCAAGGGGTAGATAATTGTCTCTTTATCCCATGCTCTTCACAAAAAGAATTAAACACACTGGAAGTGAATTCAACACCTCTATTTTATTTTAGACATTTAATCTTCAGACCTATCTCTATCTCAACCATAGCCTTAAAAATCTTGAATTTCTCTAGAGCTTCAGATTTTTCCCTTAAGAAAGTAACCCACATCAATCTAGAATAATCATCAATAAGTAACATGAAATACCTGTCTCCTTGTAAACTTCAGTATGCACAAGCTCCAACACTTCATTTGAACAATGTTGTTTCCTCCAAAATGAAACTCTAGTTTTCTTCCCTAACTGACATTCCTTGCATATAGTATTAGTAGGTTTTATCAACTTAGGGAGATATCTCATTGCCTGAGTAGAACTTATCTTGATAATATTATCAAAGTTTACATGACACATTCTCCTATGCCACAACCAACTTTCACCAACTTGATCAATCAAACAACTTTTACTAGTAGCACTTAGGTGAAAGATATTAACTTTTATTTTTGTACCACATGCAATCACATTTTTGGAACTCCCCAATATTCTACACTTTCCATTCTTGAATTGAAGATTGTATCCCTTGTTAACCATCTGTCCAACACTTAAGAGATTATGCTTCAAACTTTCCACATATAGAACATCATCAGTATTATGCGTACCATCAAGAGAAATGGGTCCTCTACCATGAATTACACTAGCTTTTTCATCACCAAAGCTTACAACACCACCATCATACTTTTCAAAGCTCAAAAATTTACTTTTATCACCTATCATGTGATGAGAACATCCACTGTCAATCACCCATTCATCTTTTTCTTCAACTCTGACAACTAGAGCTTTCTCCACATTTGTGCAACTAGCAGATTTAGTAGGTATTGGATCATTTTCCTTGATAGAAATAAACACCCATTCATCCTCACTTAAATTCCCTATATTAGATTCATCATCTGTCACACCTTCATCAGCAACATAATAACACTTTCTTTGGAATCTAGGCTTGTTAGGTCTTGTCTTAGGAACTCTTTCTGGACACCTTGAGGAAAAATGATCTATCTTATTACAAGAAAAACATTTAAGAGGAAATTTCCCTTTATACTTACCTTATCCTTTGGCTACCCTCTTGACAATTAGTGCTTCAAGCTCATCTAGTTTTCTCTCTTCTTCTTCAATCTCTCTCATTTCCTACTCATACTTGGAAATTTTTCTAGAAGAAATTTCTCCCAGATCATATCTCTGCTTATCTTTTCCGGAGATAGTAGCTTTGAATGTAGCTTCTATCTTAGGAAGAGATTCACCAAACTCACTTAACTCAAAAGCAGTAAGCTTACCAATCAACATGTCTCTGGTTACATTTGTTACAGTCTGGATCTCCTCAATAGCAGTAGCTTTGTGTTTGTATGCAACAGGAAAGGATTTGAGCACTTTAGCAACAATATCTAATTCTCCCAATGTTCCACCAACACATCTGATACTACACACAAGTTCATTCAATCTTTGCATAAAAGAAGTGATGTTCTCATCTTCACCCATTCTCAACATTTCATATTTCCCTTTCAGGCTTTGTAGCTTAGCAATCTTCACATGGGTATCACCTGCATACAAAGTTTCCAACTTTTTCCAAATCTCATAAGCAGTCTTAAGCTCCATTATATTTGTCATCTCAGAATCAGTCAAAGCACTCAACAATGCTTCCTTAGCCCTAATATTGTACTCAGCTTCCTTAATCTCACCTACAGTAGAAGGACCATTCTGTGGGATGATATACCTCTTCTTTGTAATTGTATAGTAAGGTTCACCAATGCATCTCAAAGGACACTCCATTTGAGTCTTCCATAAAGAATAATTAGTTCCATCAAATCTCAGACTATCCTTCTTATATGTCACCATCCCGAATCACCTCAAGCTATTAAACTTCTTCCAAGGAACCTGCTCTAATACCAATTATTGGAAACACAAGGGAAGACAACTGAGAGGGGGGTGAATAAATTGTATAGAAATTATACAAATTAAACTTAAATTCTTAGATCTGATATATAAACGTGAAAGAATAAACCATCACCACATCAAAAACACACATAAAACCAAGATTTTTTATGTGGAAACCCTGTTAGGGGAAAAACCATGGTGGAGGTTAATCCACAAGATTATACTCTATTAAAAGTATAAAAAAATTATAAATGGGGAATGCACATGAATTCAGGCACACTTCCTAGAGCTCATTGCTCAAATACAAAAGGATTATTTCCCAAAAGGAAGACACAATGACTTACAATAACATTATGAGGATTTTGAACTAAGAAAATAACATCTCCTAATGTTTGATTACAGTTCTGGCGAAGCACATAAAATCTTCTTCACACTTTACTTTTTCCTTCGAAATATTAGAACATTATTCACACACAATACTCAGCATACATTGCACTCCATGCCTTCAATTTTTATAAACAATCGATCATATATATCCGCAACTAAGGATAACATCAGCTATATGCTAGCCCAACAAAATATAAAATATGTACAAACTGTCGGCCCAAATAAATAAAAAATTATCAATGTGCACCAAAAAATGTTAGCAAAAACATAGTAAGGACCCAAAATAACATGTCTCAAACATGAAACACCTTTAACAATTATGCCTCAAAGATCCGAAACATGCTACAATCACCTTGTTGGCCATGATCATGAAAAACATGAACTCACAAAAGAAAATCACCAATTGCGAACACAACGATCAATGTGGACCAACAACATAGATAGAGAATGATCTAGAAACATCCACAAGCATCATGAATCACCACAGAAGCATCAAAAACAAATCAAATTACTAGAATCACATCATCTTCTTTTGGGAACACCAAATAAAGCAATAGAATAATTGTCAGGACACATATACTCATAACTCAATCAAATCTTCATGCAAACCTCTAAAACTTCATGTGGATGAAATAGATATACTTGTCAACAAACCCTTTAATCCACAACCTCTTATCATCAATATATTGAGCTAGCCACCATGCTAAACTTCACTCCACCAATGACAACCTGCAACTTATTTTATTACAATTTTCTCAATATCCTCGACATATACAACCTTAAAGGAATTAATGCCAATAGTGTTGACATCAATGACAACCAAAAATCAGTAATATCCAACATGAGTAACCCTTACACACAAGCCTTTCCTTGTTTCTTACCACTTCTCCATTCTCATTCAGTTTGTTTCTAAATACCCACTTAGCACCAATTATGTTTTTATTTGTACGTCTTGGGACAAGTTACCAAGTTTGATTCTTCTCAATCTACATAATTTCTTCTTCCATTTCCTTCATCCAATGTTCATCTTTACATGCCACAGTTACAGTTTTAGGTTCAACTTTAGAAAGAAAACACAAATTTACCACTTCTTCAGTAGCTCTTCTTCTTGTTAACACACCTTTGCTTTTGTCTCCAATGATATGTTCTTTAGAATGATTTCTCTACACATACTTATGGGTTTTAGGGGTCTTTTTTGGTCTTCCTCTTCATCTTGCAATTCTTGTTCCTTTGCCTTTTCTTCTTCCTCTTCATCTTGCACTTCTTGTTCCTTTGCCTCTTCTTCTTCTTCTTCTTCTTCTTCTTCTTCTACTTCTTCTTCTACTTCTTCTTCTTCTTCTTCTTCTTCTTCTTCTTCTTCTTCTTCTTCTTCTTCTTCTTCTTCTTCTTCTTCTTCTTCTTCTTCTTCTTCTTCTTCTTCTTCTTCTTCTTCTTATTCTTCTTCTTCTTCTTCTTCTTCTTCTTCTTCTCTGCAAGCAGGTTCATTTGATTCATATCCATCACTACTAAATTATGCAAACCTTCATCAACTTTGACACATGCACTCTCAACAATCCTTCTTAGCCTTTTTCTATAGCATTTGTAATCTTTACTTTTAGTAGAATATCCAAGGAAAATACCTTCATCAAAACTTGCATAAAACTTTCCTAAGTTTTCATCATCTCTTTTAATATAGCATTTGCTTCCAAACACCCTAAAGTACTTGACAATAGGGATCCTTCCATACCACAAATCATAGGGAGTCTTTGTGTTGTTTTCTTTTGTTTTAACTCTATCAAGTATGTAAACAACAATATTAATTACTTCTCTCCAATAGAATACCAATAGGTTAGATTCTTTCATCATAGTCCTTGTAGCTTCTTGAACAGTCCTATTTTTCCTTTCAATCACTCTATTTTTATGAGGAGTTTTAGGAGAAAACAAGTGCCTCTTTATGCCATGATTCTCACAAAACATGTTAAATTCATTGGAGGTGAACTCTCCACATATGTTAGACCTTAAGCATTTGATCTTCATATCCATCCCATTCTCAACCATAAATTTAAATGCTTTGAATCTAGCTAAGGCTTTATTTTTTTCTCTAAGAAAAGTAACCCATGTCATTCTAGAATAATCATCAATCAAAAGCATGAAATACTTGTCACCTTGAATTCTTCTCACTCTTGTAAGACTATAAAGGTCTAAATTCACCAATTCCAATAATTTGATAGAAGATTGTTCTTTACCTTTGAAACTTCTTATTTTTTTTCCAAATTGATAATATTTGCAGACATCATTGATAGGCTTTGTAATCCTTTGTAGATCTCTCACTGATTGAACTAAATTGATTCTAACCAAGTTATCAAAATTTATGTGACACATCCTCCTGTACCATAACCAAATTTTATTAATCTGAGTAATAAAACAATGACCATCAACACCCTTGAGATGATAAACATTTCCATTTGTCCTCTTTCCAACAATAAAGACAGTTTCAAGCCCTTTTTTGATCTCACATCCATTGTCTTGAAACATAAGATTATATCCTTTGCTACACATTTTTCCAACACTCAAAAGTTTATGCCTTAAACCCTTGACATAGTAAACATCATCAATATTATGCTTTCCATAAAAACTGATTGAACCTATTCCACAAATCTTAGCACTTGAATCATCACCAAATCTAACAAGTCCTTCGTCATACTTTTCAAGTTTGAAAAACTTAATTTTGTCTTCAGTCATATGATTTGAACATTCACTATCAATGATCCAATAGTTCTTATCTTGTCTAACATGAAAAGAAGATGCCAAAGTACCTTTAGTCTTATCCTTTACTCTAGACCTTCACACATCTTTTAGAGTTAGGAGAAACATATTCATCTTTTAAAGCCATAAAAAAACATTCATTATCATCATCTCCATAATCAGATTCATCATAAAAAATACTTGCATCTTCTCTAACATAATAGCTTTTCTTGATCATCTTACCTTTGTTATCCTTATTCTTATTATTCACAATTCTGTTTGGACATCTTGAAGCATAGTGACCTATTTGTCCACAACTGAAATTTTTTAAAGGTAACTTACCTTTGTACTTATCAGTGCCCTTTTTCATCCTTCTCACAAGGTTAGCTTCTACATCATCAAGATCATCCTGATCTAAATCTCTAGTTTTCTCTATTTTTTAGCCTTAAAAGTAGTCTCCACTTTTACACCATTATTTGGACCAAATTCTCTCATTTCAAATGTAGCTAGTGTACCATACAAATAATCTCTTCTATAAGTATTAAAATATGAAATTTCCTCAATAGTAGAAAATTTTTTCCTATAAGATTTAGAAGAGTTCTGAGAATTTTCTTTACCACTTTTAGTTCTTTGAGTTTTCCTCCAAGACCTCTGATTGCATTGACAATTTCATCAACTCTTTGCATGTAGCTTGCAATATTTTCATCTTCAGACATTTGCAAGTTATCAAATTGTGTCTTTAGATTCTACATCTTAGCTTGTTTAACCTTAGCATCTCCTTCATAAATAATTTCTAGCTTATGGAAATTTCTTTAGCAGTTTTCAAATCTATCACTTTCACTAATTCAAAATTTGCAAGACTACTCAAGAGAACAAACCTTGCTTTACCATTTGTTTCATAGGCCTGGATATCATCACTTGTGCAAGAGTTGTTGTGAAAGGGATTGATTCGAGAGAGTTTGAGCCCATGTACAGTACCTGTAGTACTAGCACCAAAGAAGGATGGGAAATGGAGGATGTGCACAAACTCCCGAGCCATCAATAAGATCACCATCAAGTACAGATTCCCCTTGCCAAGGATGGATGACATCATGGATTGTTTGAATGAGGCTGAGTACTTCATGAATATAGATCTAAAGAGTGGTTATCACCAAATACAGATTAGAGAAGGAGATGAATGGAAAACAACCTTCAAGACCAAAGAGGGCTTGTATGAGTGGTTAGTCATTCCTTTTGGGATAAACAATGCATTGAGCACATTCATGTGGCTCATGAATGAGGTATTGAAAGAGTTTCTAGGTAAAATTTTCATTGTTTATCTAGATGTCATTTTAATTTTTAGCAAGACATTGGAGGAGCATTTGATGCATAATATAATTTTTTTTGAGAAGCTAAGAGAGGAGAAATTGTTGATCAATTTGAAGAAGTGCAACTTTGTGAAGAGAGAGTTGGTGTACCTAGGATTTGTTATCTTAGCAAAGGGTATTATTATGGATCCATAGAAGGTGAAAGCTATTTTTGAATGACCTACACCAAGGAGTGCTATAGAGGTGAGATCTTTTCATGGTTTGGAAATTTTTGTAGAAAGTTTATCAAAGGTTTCAGTAGTATTTGTGCATCTCTAATTGAAACAATGGGAGGGGATAGAAAAGAGTTTAAGTGGACTACAAGAGCAGCAAATTTTTTTGATCTATTGAAGAAGAAAGTTATGAAGAAACATATTTTGGCACTTCCAGATTTCAACAAGGTATTTTAGGTAGATTGTGATGCTAGTGCCACTACCATAGGAGTTGTTTTGAGTCAAGAAGGTAAGCATGTTGCCTATTTTAGTGAGAAGTTGAATGATGTTAAGAAGAAATATTTTGTCTATGATTAGGAGTTCTATGCTATGGTTCATGTTAGAGTAAAGGTTTTAATTTAATCATGTTGATTAAATTACCATTTTTCCTCTCTTAAGATTTCACTTTAGTTTGCATTTTGTGACATTTAATAATTATATTAATTATTAAATGTCTACCTATTAGGGTTTCTTTTAGGGTTGCACAATATCCTTTTATAAGGATTCATCATTGTAATTTATCTCTCTTGGATGAATACATTTTTCAGCTTTCAGAGCACCCTTGCTTGTTTGTCTCCATCTCTTCTTTCTGTGACAAGTTATTTGCATGTAGGTGATCTTTGGGGTTTGTGA
The DNA here is from genome assembly GCA_007258455.2 of Sequoia sempervirens. Lineage (NCBI taxonomy): Eukaryota > Viridiplantae > Streptophyta > Pinopsida > Cupressales > Cupressaceae > Sequoia > Sequoia sempervirens. The sequence continues at coordinate 218,231,404 of VDFB02353493.1, forward strand.
AGTTGGATTTCTCAACTTCTACATGGTATCAGAGCTCTAGACTTGCTGCTTCCTATTCGATTTCTAAAGAATTTGGAGCTTTAAGGGTTTGATAGGGCTTTCAGAAGTTTTCTGGGTGATTTTGAGTGGATCTAGCTTACTCCATTTTTTGGGTGCATTTTGGGCCCAAACAGACCTCACGGTTGGATCCAGAGTAGCTAAAAACCCATATTTTCATATATGGCACGACCAATTTGGCCACTGTTGATCCGGGAGGCAAAATTTTTTTAGCCTTAGGGCCGTACGACTTGAGGGCTCATTTTTCGAGGTGAAATTTGCACAAAAATTGATTTTTTTTTTGAAAAAACATGTTTTTTTGAGATCTGGGCTAGAGCTTGTAGTTTAGAAGGCTCCGCTGCCCGGCGGCCACCGAGCGGCCACCAGGCGGCCGTCGGTCCCCAACCACCACCAGCGGTTTCAACCCTTCTACCGCCGAGCTCTGCCGAGCTCCTCCGCTGAGCTGCCGCTCCCAGGCTTCAGTCACCGAGGGCCCTGCAGTGCTCCCGTGAGGTCCCATCAGCGACCGGGACCCCATCGCTCCACCCCTGCTGAGCTTTCTTCCTTAGCCGCCGGTCTTATGAGCGGCCGGGGGCTCCGGTTCAGCCCCCTGCAAGCTAATCAGCCCCTGCGGTGGTCACATTGGTGACCAGGGGCTCTGTCACCCAGCCCTAGCGCCTAGCTCCCTGGTCCTGCATGTGACCAGGGGCTTATTTTTTTGGCCCCTGAGGGCTCCTGGAGGCCTAATTGTGCATTTTTAGGAGGTTTTACAAAATCGGGTATAAATTGGGCGTATGATCTCCGTTTTTTTCAAATGAGATACCATTGGAAAGCTGATTCTGGAACTGATCTGATGGTGCAGGTTTGATTTTTATTTTTTTCCATTTTGAAGCTTTTTTTCTCAGTCAAAGTCAGAACAATATTTTTGCACTCCTGGAGCCATAACTTTTGCATACAGACTCCGTTTTTCACAAACGAAGAGGCGTTGGAAAGGTGTTTCTGTTATCCTTCTAGATCTATCATTTATTCTTCCAAAATCTACACTAGGTACATTTTATTCAGTATTTTGTGTTTTCACACATCTGTCAATTACTTGGACGTTTCAACACTTGGAAATGATTTGTTTGCATGGGATGGCTTTATTTGATCTGGTTTATTAGTATTGAGGTCAATTTTCTTAGTTGTTTGTAATTTGAAGAGTTATCATGGATTTTTCTACTCACCCTTCAGTTGTATTTATGGAACGGGGTAATTATGAGTCATGGGCAAAGGGTATACTTACACATTGTAGGTGGCTTAATATTTTACCTTATTTGTATGATCTCATACCTAAACCAACAACTTCAAAGGGAAAACTAGCTTGGGATATCATTAGAAATCACATAGTAGGACTTATACGGTCTAGTGTTGATGATGACAATGTGTGGGCTATATCGGACATTGATTGTCCTCACTCACTTTGGACATGTCATTGGGAGATCTATGGAGACCCCAGTCTTTCTCCATTCCCAGAGGATCCTGCTTCAGATTGTCTTGTACCCATTGGTTGGAGAGAGAATGCACCCTTTGATCATGATACTTTAGAGGAGCTTCAATATTTAGACACCCTTACATATTCTGATGAATTAGAGGATTGTCTCACAGTTCCTACTCTTCAGACTGAGATTATACTTGTATCAACATCTTCTCCTGTTGTTCTTGATCAGTTTGATATTTCCTCTTCTTTGGCTCCTATTGATTCAGCTAAGCAAGACATCATACATCTTTCAGACATGGCTACTTGGGATTCTTATCTTGCAGGCATTTCATTTTTGTTTGTAGAGTCCTATATTATAGATCTGGAGGATTACTTTGAGGATTTTCAGCTCCTCTTTGTTGATAGCCATATTCCAGCTATTAGCCCACCATCATCCGTGCATTCAGAGGTTGTAGTTTTTGAGTCTTCAGTTTAGTTTGGATTTGACATCTTTTGTTTCAGTTCAGACAGAGAGATTCTTCAGCATCCTATTATGGCACACATCTTGAGACAGATTGATTCTTCTCTCTTCACAAGGTTTCTTCATCTTCGTCCTTTGGATCCATTTCTTCCCGAGGGGAGGAATATTATATGCTGCTTCAGGATCTCTTTTTGGATTCTACCTCAGGCATCCATATGTACGACATGAGTTTCTTCATTGTGGAGGGGCCTTCTAGTCTCTTTCTTTTTCTCCTATGGAGACCATTGTACATGTACTTATATGATAGAAGCTATCTATGGGGGGTCTTATGTTATCCACCTCCTATCCTTCTGTTATTAGTACATTTATTTCTTTCATCTCTTTTTGGAGTAGAGTTTTTCCCATGAGGTTTTCTCTATTTCTCCACTTTACAGAGATTTGGTTGTAATTGGGTACCTGATCAGGCCTTGTTGCCAGGACCCAAGTTTACTTTCTTGCATTGTAGTTACCTTTTCTTTCTTGCACATGTTTGTAACTGCACTTTTGCTCATCTTAAGGGGGGGTGTTAGAGTAAAGGTTTTAATTTAATCATGTTGATTAAATTACCTTTATTCCTCTCTTAAGATTTCACTTTAGTTTGCATTTTGTGACATTTAATAATTATATTAATTATTAAATGTATACCTATTAGGGTTTCTTTTAGGGTTGCACAATATCCTTTTATAAGGATTCATCATTGTAATTTATCTCTCTCAGATGAATACATTTTTTAGCTTTCAGAGCAACCTTGCTTGTTTGTCTCCATCTCTTCTTTTTGTGATAGGTATTTAGCATGCAGGTGATCTTCGGGGTCTGTGAAGTTGGCTTTCTCAACTTCTACAGTTCAGGCTTTGAAGAAATGGAGACATTATTTGTTTCCAAAAGAATTTGTTTTATATACTGATCACTAAGATTTGTAGTATCTTAATAGTCAAGGAAAGTTAAATCAAAGGCACTTAAAATAGGTTGAGTTTTTGTAGAGTTATACTTTTATTTTGAAGCGTAGGAGTGGAAGGTCAAACAAAGTTGTAGATTCCTTAAGTAGAAGGAAAAATTTGTTGATAGAGATGAATATAGAGGTTGTTGGGTTCAATGAACTCAAGAGTTTGTATCCTGAAGATCCAGACTTTGCAGAAGCTTGGAAGTCTTGTTTGGAATCTATCATAGTGGATAGGACAAGATGGATAGATTTCCTAATCCAAGATGGGATGTTGTTTAGAGGAAGCCGATTGTGATTGTGCATTCCAAGGAGTTCTATGAGAGAGAATCTAATCAAGGAGAATCATAGTGGAGGATTGGCTAGAAATTTTGGTCGAGATAAGACCATTTCTCTTGTTAGTGAAAATTATTATTGGCCATAGTTACAAAAATATGTGAAGAAGTTTGTGTAGAGTTGTAGAGTAAGTCAGATGGAAAAAGGAACAAGTCAGAATACTGGATTGTATCAGCCATTACTCGTACCTGAGAGGCTATGGGAGGACATTAGTATGAATTTTTTTCTTTGCTTGCCAAGGACACAAAGAGGGCATGATTCCATATTTGTGGCGGTGGATAGATTTTCAAAGATGGCACATTTCATTCCGTGTCATAAAACCAATGATGCTTTTCATATTGTAGAGTTGTTTTTCAGAGAGGTAGTGAGACTACATGGTCTACTGAAGAGTATAGTTTCAGATAGAGATACCAAATTTGTTGGGTATTTTTGGAGGACATTATGGAAGAAGTTGAAGATAGATTTGAAGTTTAGTTCTGCACACCATCCACAAACTAATGGAAAAACATAGGTGGTGAATAGGAGTTTGGGTAACCAACTAAGATTCTTAGTAGGAGATAAGCCCAAGGGATGGGATTTGATTATACCACAAGAAGAATTTGCTTACAAAAATTCTGTCAACAAGAGCAATGGTAAATTACCATTCTAGATTGTGTATGGGAGTAGTCCCAAAAACACTTTTGAACTAAGAAAGATGGATAAGGGAGAGAAGAGTAGTGTTGAGGCTGGAGATTTTGTTGAGCACTTGAAGAATTTGCATGAAGAGGTGAAGAAACATATCAATAAGATGAACTCACATTATAAGGCTAAGGCAGATCAGAAAAGGAGGTATAAGGAGTTCTAGGTAGGAGATGAAGTCATGGTTCATTTATGAAGGGAAGGGTTTCTATTTGGTACATACAACAAGTTAAATATGAAGAAGTTTGGACCATGCAAGATCCTGAAGAAACATGATTCAAAAAATTCATATGAGGTAGAGTTGCCTAATGAAATTCATATTTCACCTAAGTTTAACATTTTATATTTAACAGGATATCATGAAGAAGGAATTGATGAAGAAATAATGGAAGAACAAGGGAATATTCTAGCACTTACTTTAGAAAAGGAGGAGATAGAATAAATTTTGGATAATCATGTGGGTAGAAGCATAAGAAACATACAATATGCAGAGTACTTAGTGAAATGGAGAGGAAAGCCTGTTGAAGAATCATCATGGTTGTCAAAAGTTGAGGTTAACCATCTTGGTTTCCCTCTAACTCCTGAGAAGTGATAGGGTCACTTTTCAAATTACCCTAGGTGTTTGATGTAGGAGCATCCAGTGGTGTAGGGCAATCTTGCATCACCCAAAAAATATTTTTCCTTATTTTCTTTAGTTGTTTTGAGTCCCATAATGGCACTTAAGGGGTGTAAGACAGTCAAAAGTCAAAAAAGGTGGAAAATAGACACTTACTATTTTTAGTAAGTTAGCCTAAATGAGCTCATATGGACTTGAAAATTTACTTGAAGGAGCAAGACTAAAAACATTTCCCGGTCGCGAAATAATTGTCTCAATACCCTGAATGGTTTGGGAAATATTAATGTTTCCCTCTTGAGAAAATTCTCCAATACAACTTCAAATTCAAATATAAAAACTTTAGAGGCCCCAAAATAGCTCAAAAAGTGGACAAACCGATCTTTGATCGATTCAACATTGTAGATCTCTTCGACAACTTTCTAACGATATGTTATAATAGAAAATTGAACATTTGAATCAAAAGTTATGGCCCTGTGAAGTTGCCCCTCTAAAAAGTGAATTTCATCAAAATATCTTCCTAGCCAAGAAATCAAATGGTGAGATTTTTGGTGCAAAAACAAAAGGGAAAGTTACATTTTCTAGAACATTCTAGGGTGATTATTGGGTAAAATAAAAAGGGATAAGTGGGGGTTGTAGAAGGTGGCTCCATTAGTGTAGATTGTGGCTCTGAATAATATATATTTTTTTCATAGTCAATTTTATTGTAATGAATCAAGCCCATGAGGCTGTAGCATTGTAAGTTTTGAATTTGTAATTTCATTTTCTGAAAATAATTGAAAGTGAGTTATTTTCTGTCTCACATCTTCTATGTTGGTATCTCTTATTATTTTTGTGGGTTTCAGGTAGTGTGGCCCTCATCGTAAAGTAGGAATGATGTTGAAGGAGATATCTAGGGTTCTTGGTCCTACCTAGATAGAAAGGATAATATAATCTGTGGATGAAACAAAGAGGTAATCATGCATGCATAAAAATATGTTAGAAGTATCATATATATCTCTATATAGTTGGTTGATGTATTGGAATTCCTTAGTCATTATACTTGTCATAGTAATAGGTTCAATTAGGGAATTGTGAACAAATTTTTGGTTACAAAAATAGGAATATAAAGAGGGATTCCATATACACCAATAGACACATCAACAAAAGAAAAAGAGATGGTGGGTTCAAGAATTAGTCCAACTTGAGTTGCTTGGAGTGGAGCGTACACCATGCCCACTATACTAGTGAATGATTATAAAGGAACTAGAGAGTTGATATCTAGCACTAGAGAGGTGGGAGTGAGGTGGATGGATGGAGTGTCATTGGTTACAAGGTTAATACAATTTATGGATGAATGGTGTGGGAATGGATTAGTATATATTTCAAGAGGTTTTGGTTGGGTAGAGTGACATATTTATTACCTCTTTTGTTCACTCTAGTGACTTGGATGACATTGGATTCAATGAGGTCTTGAATTGTATGTTTTTTTCATAAAAATTTGTGTCATGACTAGGTACACTATAGAATTGACATAAGGCTTTAGATTTGGAAGGTGGATTTTTTTTTTTTTTTGTGTCAAGGGGGTAGAAGGTGTGTAAATGTTCCATGTTATTGGAAATAAATTATTATAAACTAATATTTTATTGATTAAAAAAGTGGTGTAAAATGTTGGTTTTGCTATGATCACATAGTTAAGGCCATCATCTTAGAGGAAGGTGAGGTTTTACCTATGTTATTAACAACAATGGATGTCACATTATTAAAAAAAATAAAATTCTTTTAAAATGATGTAGAGGCCTTGTATGATGTAGAAGGAGCTGACAATACATAAGGGAACAATTTAAAGTAACTAATTATTTATTGTTAATCTCGCAGGGCTATGCATAAGTGTGTAAATGATGGGTATCACATAAGTAATAATATATCTCATATAAGAGGATGAAGGTTTCTAATGAAAACCATGTCTACATGTTTGAACAAGGGAGTGCATATGGAATTTGCGAATTTAACAATGATTGATAGTGAAAGATGAAGTCTATAAATTTAATATTTGTACCTTATTTACAATGAACCAAGTAAGTAATTATGACTTGTGGGCCAATGTTTTCTTATAATTTCTGTAAGAATTCATTGGTTAGATGGTTGAATGATGAGATGGAATGGTCAAGAAGAGTGCAAAACTAATCAAATGTCATGCCTTTTAATGAAAGGGGAAGATTTTTTTCCAACATCTTATCTTAAAATAGAAAGTCACTACACAAGGTAGTGAAAGTTGAAATGTGTGTTTGTGGATCTCCCTTGACATCATATTTTTCAAATAGGGCACCTCAAAACTCATAAGAAGTGGTGTAGTGAGGATATCAAGTGATAGTGGGCTATGCTAGTAGTAGGTGGTTGTGAGAGGAAATGAAATTATAGTGAGAAGTAAGTTATTGTTGTAATCTATCCATATTTTGTATGAGTTGGTTTGTGATAGAGGCTTTGGTTTATAATGGGAAATCAATAGTAGAAGTGAGGGTAGTTGAAAGTGGTTGTGAAAATAACGGTTACATCACCATGGTTTGCAATGGGATGATGTGTGAGGTAATGAGGTGATTGATAGAAAATTTGAATGGAAAGGGTTGAATTTGAGGAATATGCCCATACAAGAAGATGGGGTTAGATGTTGGAACGTAGAAGTTGCCACATGTGTAGAAGTTGCCATGTGGGCACTCGGAGTTGGCATAGACATAGAAACTTGATCATTTATTATATTTGAATGAAAATATTGAGTTTTCTCACAAGTAGCCACTATTTTGGAGACATCAATGTTCATGATTAGGGCTCTACCATGAAATAAATCTACCTGGGTCCATAATTATTATGCACTTCTTCATTGGCATTAAATGTAGATTGATAACATTCTAGAAGTTTATCCAATTTTCTCACCTGAAAGTGAGAAGGCATATAGAGGGTGGCTACATGGTAAAAACCTCCTCAATGTTGTGATATGTTGTAGAAGGAGAAGTAGATAATCGAGGAAAAGAGGTATTATTTGGATCAAAGGAAAATTTTGAAAAGTCCAAAGTTTTTTGCATAGGAGTAGTTAGTGGTCTAGAGTGAGATATTTAAGTTTTGAATGCTCATGTGAACAATTCTATTAGAATATAGAGATTGGGTTTTGAATCTCATAAAAGGTTAGTGTAGAGGCTTCATAACACACAACTCAAAACATGGAGAATATTTTTTTTATTTTGAAGTTTTTAGTTTTTAGAGTTTTTGGTTGTTTTAAAATGAAATTTATGAGAATGTTGGGTTCACCAAAATGTAATAGGTGAACCAAGAAAGAAATTAATGAAAAATGCCAGTTTCACTAAAATGCAATGTGATGTTACAAGGGTATGTAATTTTCTACATTACATAAACAACTACAATTCAACACAAAATTTCAAACAAGGAACATACCCAAAATATTTATTTTCCTAACCTAGATCATCGGCCTACACCACATAAAATTCAATAGTTCATATCGACTATAAAACTATGTACACCTCCCCTTTCCAAGTACTTTATTAAAATAACATTTAAGTCGAAATTATCACTTCCATAACTATAATATAAATTATTTTTGATTAATTTATATTATTTATATCTTATTAAATTAATCTAGATTAAACATCAAAACATATTTATTTTCCTTCTTATATTCTTCATATTAAAAATATTCACCCAATTATAATTTTTTTTCCAAAAAAATCTTTATTTTATTTCATAGCTTTCTCTAAACAAAAAATTATACATCAATTTAAAAATAAATAAAAATACAGTATACGATATATTAAGAGCATCACGTGAGAGGAGGGGAACAAGTAAACAATTACTAGTAGCAATTGATCAAGATATTGTACAAAAATTGACTTGTTCATAAAAATATATTCCTAATAAAGAAGTCAAATGCAAATTTATTTAGTTTATGAATGTAATTATGTTTCTTTGCCTAGGTAGACAAACATTAGCTTCAAGAAATAGAAAATTTGGCCATACCAACTACTCCAAAATTAACCACTTTGGAAATTTCAACAACGTTTGTCTTGAGTAGATTCTCTCCAACTTTTAAACATATTTGAATTGATTAATTATAAATTTTCAGTGAAATAAATATGGAAAACAGATTATTAAAATTGAAAGGATTTTAATATATTTGGTGAGGATGATGGTATGATTTTCATTATATTATTCACTTAATTTCAAATTTTTAGATGCATGATTGAATCAAATTGGCTTTCAGATAACTTTCATAGACTAGTTCTTCTATTTGAAATAACTTAATTAGAAAAAATCTTCTCATTTATAAATATACTTACTCTCATATTATAATCCCTTTAAAAATATGGATACCACTGTTTTTATTTAAAAAAAAAATGTATGTATAAATATTAATCCTTCCAAATTAATCTTCTGAATTAACACATTCAAATTTAATAAATATTCATTTCAATATAATAAATATATTTCAATCCTCACCTAACATATAGAACACACGAAATCCAAATTATGGAATCATTGAAATATTAAAGTAACATTTGAGATATTTGAAGAGAAATAGAATAAGTTGTTAATCCCAACCACTACCATAGCTCCTCTACTTACCTTTTCATATAAAAATGTAGAAAACAAAAACAAGTGAAAATGAATGTATTCCATCTTTTAGAAACGGTGGTTGGCTCATTGAATTTATATAAGTAATGGTTGAAAATATCAAAGACAACTACTAAAATTCAAATTTGCATTGGAGATAAAGGAGAACATTTGTTTATTTATTTATGCTACAAAGAACGTACTGACATAGCTATTTTTATTCACCTTCCCTACTTTTTAACATTTAAACTAAAGCACGCAAAAACAAAGAAAACATATTTTTGTTGTTCAAGAATCCAAAGCAATAAAATACAAATCTGTTGTAATCATGGTTGGTGAGATATAATAAAAAGGAAAAATATATATTTTTAAATATTGTGGTTGGAAAGGTAGTCATAAAGTTCATGAATGTAAAATTTTATAGGATAAGATAATAATTTATTTCATAGAAAAAAATATAATTAATAGTAGTTCATTTTGCAAATGGTGTAAATGAAATGTTCATGAGTACAAACTATTGTCATGGAATAAAATAAAAATTTCTATTTAATAGAATGGTACACAATATTTGTATTGTAAACAATGTGGTTGAAAAGATAGTCATTAAAATCATGAATATAAAATATCATGGGATAATATAGATTATTTCAAAGAAAAAACTACAATCAACTTTGATGATAAAGCATAGCCCACTTTGCATGCAATAGTGATCATGATAAATTGGTACTTTCTATATCAAACTCTTCCTAGTGCATGGAATGATGCTTAGGTATTAGATATTAGATCCACACAACATATGACATTTTGATGTGACTTTTAAAAAATTTCATGAAGATGTTTGTAGTTCTATTTATTTGGTAAATTAAAAAGTCACAAGTCTATTGGTATTAGAAACATTCATCTCAAGTTTCCAAGACTTCCATATTTGTACTTTACAATGTACTATATCCTTCTCAATTGTGATGTAACTACTTGTCACTAGTGCCAATTTGGCAACAAGGTCACCCCATTTTATTAGAAGATAAACAAGTGGTAATTAAAAAGAAGTTTGATAATCAAGTTGTATTTATTGGGCGAAGATGAAAAGTTATTAAAACTCAATGAAAGTTTAGTTATTTCAAAGTATTTTTCCGAGCTATTGAAGAGGGAAATATTTCTACTAGTCTTTTATGACATGCAAGATTTATGTTAATTGATGGCGTTAAAATGTATACCAATTTTCACATATTTATGTCGTTAAATTCGTATGTCATAATTAATCACCTTTATTGACTAAGCTTACCCCTTCATAGCCTCTTCATTAGGCTTATTATTTGATTAGTAAGTATTATAGAATATAACATTCTCATTAGACATAATTTGATTCGTTGAATATAATAATATTTTGTGTTGAGATTTCTAAGGGCTTCTTTCTTCAACAAGTATCTCTGTATTTCTTTAAAAGACTTATTATGAAGTTTTTTAGATTTTTATTTGTTGAGACAATCTCTCTCTTGAGTTCTATTCATTTGTGCTCATATCAATTTGTATTAGAGTTGAAGGATCATGACCTTGGATTTGGTTTTCTTGAAGATTAAATCAACCTTTACCAACTCTCTCCCTTTTTGGTTGCCATAGATATAGACTCCTTGTGAGTTTCATTTGGTGTTCTCTTCTCGATTTTCATTTGTAGCCTCATATGTAATCTCCTTGAGGTTTTTAAATTCAACCCTTATTAGATCTACCTTCTCTTTTTCTCAAGTATTGATTGTCAAGATTTTTGATTATTTTTTTTTGTCAAAATTAGAGTTGTGGATCAAAACTTACACCCTTCAAAAGGCACTCTATTGAAAAACCCTTGATACAATTTTGTTCTTCTATTGTAACCTAGATTTTAAGTAAGATACCCTGCAAGAAGAGACTTCTGAAGGGTAAGTCAACATGAGTACTCTTTAGCAAAATTTATAAAATTAAATAGAGAGCCAAAATTGTGGCATGTAAGATCTAGCTGTAGCTACTCAGACGTCCCTCCAACACCCTTTGGAAAATATAAATTCCACTAAAAACCTTGGTTTCCAACTTGAAATGAAGGTTTCCATTCCCAAAGTTTATGGAAGCTTTGATGGTGAAAAGTTAGACTCTTGGCTTCATAGTCTTGAAGCATATTTCAAAAAGTAGCTTGATTTGGCTAACCCCCAAAAGGTGTAAATTAGTGAGGCCCATGTATCATATTTATCCTTGGGTTGGAAAAAAATCCCAAGTTGGTGTTTCTATTATAAGTTTCCACTCCAAAACCATTCTTCATACTCAATAAACTCAACATCTCTATTGATTATGACTTATTTTACAATTGAATTATACAATTTATATATTTTTAATTACTTATTGTATCCCAAAAAATGCACCCATATTCTTTAACATCTAACATATTTCTCTTTTCAATAAGAACACATTCATATGCCTAGATACTTTCAAAAGAGAAAAAAATGTGTTTATCTTACTCCATGCTTCTTTCTAAGAAATAAGGTAATTATAGTGAAAAATAAATAAATTGTGAACACATTTAATCAAGAAATTAAAGTAGCATGTGACTAGCCATTAAATTAATGTGGATAAGCATGTAGAGACATATATGAACAAATAAAAAACTATCAAACACTCATAACACTAGGTGTACATAGAGAAACCTTTTAAAGAAAAATTCCATCAACAAAGATATATTGAGCTTGTATTAAATAGGAATGGTCCATTACATCAATATAATATACCCAAATCCTTCCTCTAATAGTGTTTTAATAACACAATATTATTCCATCTATAAAGACTAATAAACCCTCTATCTAATGCATTGAATTTACAATGAAGCAAGAAGAAAAAATCATGAGTAGTTTAATAAAACCACAAGCACTAAAAGCATTGTTTATTATAAAAATCATACCCCTTGTAAAATTTTATGTTTAGTTATAATAGAAATCAATTATTGTAGCATATTTCACCCATGACATAATAATAACACACATTCCCAAGTATAATTATCCATAATGGACCAACCAACTAATATGGACTCCATTTTTCATAACAAGATGCTCCACTCTTGGAAATGTAACTCCCAAATGATCCATGAGGGAGATGGTCAATTACACTTATGATGAAAATTGTGTAATTTCCATTGTTAATAATTTTTATGTTAGCTTTTGTGATGGTGGGAAAAAGATGGATTTAGGGTCTAAATCACACCTTAACCCACTAAGCATTGGGAGACATAAAAATGATCATGAAAGACCACTTGGCTACTATCCTCAATGGAAGATCTAGAATGGTTGATCAAGATTTTGTTCCCCTTTTTATGGAAGTGGATTGGATTTGATTTAGATGTGATATGAAAGTGAAATAGGATAATTATGCAACTACAAAAAAATGATGCGAATACAAAAAAATGTAGAACTAAAATATAGAAACTGATGACAGAAAAGTAGAATGCATAGACAAAGGGACCTATCATGCAAATTGGAGCTGGAAATTATACCTATTCAAGGGTGGGGGAACCCTAGATTGGAAGATGTTTCTTTCTAGAATCTCTAAACATGTATAAGTTGGTTATAGTCTATAGCTTCTTTCCTTTTGGACTCAACTTTTGAACTTCATCTATTGATGAATAGTTCTCCTTGTCCTAATTTGTTGAAGTAGGATGCTTGAATGCTTGATCTTACACTTAGATCTCCAATATCCTCCCAAATTCACTTCAGATCTACCACTTGCAAGAAGGAAATGATAGAAAGGATTGTGTTGTATAGGGGCTTACCTGATTCAAACCCCATTTTGGTGTTCCCACCTCCACAACGACTATGATGATGAAAAGAGTGCTTACCCTCAGTCAAGTAGAGAAAAATGGATAGAAAACAAGTGAAAAATTTACAAGTGTTGAAACTTACCACTCATACCTAATCTCCTTGATGGGATGAAGTCATGATACACATCTCTTTCAAGGAAAATTTTCTTGTTAATGGATAATCTTGTAAGTGTTAATACTCACAAAAAAAAACACAAAACATAAATACCCTTACTCATGAAATTTATGCATTGTTAACATGAAAAATTTACTGATGAAAGATGTAATTGTTGATTATTTTTCTCTTGATTGCTTTTAGGATGCTCAAATTTCTTAATTTTTCTCTAGGTTGTCTTAGATGTTCAAAATGGTGAAAAAGACTTACATTTATATGCATTTATTCACTTTTTGAAATAATTATTTTGAAAAGTTGAAAAATAAATTTAAATTTGTAAACATAAAATTATCAATTTAAAATATTGAAAATTGGGCCAAAATAGGCTAGTCAAGGGTGGTGGCACCCTCGACCAAACCTATTTTAAAGTTTTAATTGCTCTTAAATAAATAATTGATTATAATTCCTAGTCTTATTTTGAAATTTTAAAACCGAGAAAATTATAAGAATAATTAGGTCTAAGAATTTAAAGGGAACCAAACTGTTGGCAACACAAGGGCAGACAACTGAGAGGGGGGGTGAATCAGTTGTCACATAATTTCAAACTTATTCAACTTATTAACCTTATTCTCAAATCTAATCAATAATCATGAAAGCATAAATGAACAATACATCAGAAACACATATAACACCAAGATTTTTACGTGGAAACCCTGTTAGGGGAAAAACCACAATGGAGGTTAGTCCACAAGATTATACCTTGTTAAAAGTATAAGGAAATATGAATGGGGAATGCACATGCATTCAAGCACACTTCCTAGAGCTCATTGCTCAATTACAAAAGGAAGACACATTGTCTTACATAAATATTTTGATTACATCCATCAGATTTGAGCTGAGAAAAATAGCATCTGCTAATGCCTGATTACAGTTTCGGTTAAGCTCATGAACACTTCTTCACTCTTCTTCACAATCTACTCTGCCTTCATATGATTTGAATAATATTCACACATAGGACTCACACACTTCACACTCTCTTCTTCAAAAATGATAAAAAAATCACTCATATATATCCACAACAAGAAATTACATCGCTACAAGTCGGCTTCAACAAAATAATTAAAAGAATATAAACTGTCAGCCCAAAACAATAAAGATTATTCATGCGAATCAACCAAGGTCGGCCACAACTTAGTGAAGACCCAAAATAAAATCCTTAAACATGAACCACTTCAATTAATTACTCCTTGAAGATCCACAATGTGTTGCAAAAACCTTGTTGGCCAAGAACATGAAAAACATGAACACACAAGAGAAAATCTCAGATCATGAGCACAAAAATCAATGTAGACATGCAACACAGATAGAGCACAATCTAAAAACATCCATAAACATCATGAATCACTAGAGAATCATCCGCAACAACTGAACTTACTAAAATCACATAATCTTCATTCAAGAACACTAACTAAAGTAACATAAAAGACTGTTAGAATACAAATCTTCATAGCGTGATCAAATCTTCACGCGGATCTCTAAAAATCAACATGGACAAACTAGATATACTCAAAAAGAAAACCTTTAGTCCACAATCTATGAACAACAACATACTGAACTCATCTACAAATTGAACTTCAGTTCACCATTGACAACCTACAACTCTTTTTATTACAATTTTCTCAATATCCTCGACATATACAACTTCAAATGCATTAATGCTAATAGTGTTGACATCAATGATAACCACATATCAGAAACACAACCACAACATCCAACAATCTACCCCTTTGGAATTGATGGCAACACATGAAGTGAAAAACACCATCAATGCAACAACACTTACTCCCCCTTAGGTTTTGACTCTTCTCTCCTCAAATCATCCACATAAGTATTCTCCTCACAAGGTTCTTCTCTCCCATAAGGTTTTTCACATTAATCTTCTCCCCCTTTGATATCAATGACAAATATCTCTTCCATACAAGATTTGAACCACATATTTGAACATCTGACTACTCTCCCTGAGTAGCAACCACCACAACATCAATCCAGATCAAAATATGACTATGAAATGTACAAATTGATGCAAGTCAATGCATCTTAGTTTTGATTAGGAGGGGTAATCACCCCTAACTTAACTCTGAGATACTCAAAAGTATCCTTAGGAAACAACTTGGTAAAGATGTCTGCAATCTGCTCCTTAGTGAGCACATACTCCAATCTGACTTCCTTTTCACTTACCTTCTCTCTCAAAAGTGAAACATGATAGATATATGATTGGTCTTTGAATGCAACACCATATTGTTAGAAATGTTAATAGCACTTGAGTTATCATAGAATATAACAATAGGCTTATCATACACAACTCTGATATCCTTCAACATTTGCTTCATCCATAATACTTGAGTATAATTATTAGTAGTAGAAATGTATTCCACCTTTACAACAAATAAAGAAATAGCATTCTGCTTTTTACTTAACCATGAAATCAACTTCTTGCCTAAGAAAAATGCTCCACCACTAGTACTTTTCCTGTCGTTCACATCTCCTTCCCAATCAACATCAGTAAAGGCACTCAAAGTAAGATAATCATCTTTAGAATACCATAGGCCAAAATCAACTGTCCCCTTCAAGTATCTAAAAATCCTCTTCACAGTAGTCACATGAGATTCTTTAGGATCAGCTTGAAATCTTGCAACAATACATACAACATTCATGATATCAGGCCTAGTTTGAGTCAAGTAAAGAAATCCACAAATCATTAATCTATATCTAGTCTGATTTTCCTTCAGAGAATCATCATCTATTTTCAACTTACATCCGGTCACCATGGGTGTACCAACTGGCTTTGAATCTTCCATACCAAATTTCTTCAACAATTATTTCACATACTTGGATTGAGATATAACGATCCTTTTGTCTAATTGAGTAATTTGCAACCCCAAAAAGAATTTCATCTCTCCAATCATTGACATCTCAAACTCACTTTGCATCTCATCAACAAACCTCATGCACAAGCTATCATCTCCTCCAAAAATGATATAATCAACAAAGACTTCCACAATCAAATATTTATTATGATCAATCTTGAAATACAAATTACTATCATCAGTACCTTTGTTAAATCCAAGCTTCAACAAGTACTTATCCAATCTGGAATACCATGCTCTAGGGGCTTTCTTGAGTCCATACAATGCTTTCTTCAACCGAAAAACCATATCCCCCCTAATCAGTCAATTGAAATCCATCCAGTTGCTCAACATACACCTCTTCTTCCAACCTGCCATTTAGAAAAGATGATTTGATATCCATCTGATAAACCTTGTAGTATTTGTAAGCAACAAAAGCAAGAAACAATCTCACAACTTCAATTCTAGCAACATTGGAAAAGGTCTCTTCAAAATCAATACCTTCCATTTGTGAATATCCCTTACACACTAGTCTCGCTTTGTTTCTAACCACTTCACCTTGCTCATTCAGTTTGTTTCTAAAGACCCATTTAGTTCCAATTACATTTTCATCCTTAGGTCTGGGATCAAGAATCCATGTATCATTCTTTTCAATCTGTTGTAGTTCCTCTTTCATTGCTTCAACCCAATGTTCATATTTTTATGCTTCATTCACATTGTTAGGCTTAGTCTTTGAAATCAAACAATATTCTCCTGCAATATTTCTCCTAGTCTGAACACCTTTGTTCTTATCACCTATGATCTGATCTTCTGAATGATTCAATCTTACATACCTTAGAGCCTTGCAATGTTCTTGAATTTTAGGCTCTTCTGATCTCTCTTCTGTACTTTGACTAGTTTCTCCTTCCTCTTGATCTTCTTGATTCACTGGAATGATTTGAACTTGATTTGAAGTCTGATATTGCTTTCCTTTGTTTGTACTATCATTCTGATCATCAGAATCATATCTACAGGTTTTGGATGGTGTAGCTATGTCTTCATCAACCTTGACATTTGCACTTTCAACCATTTTCCTCAATCTCTTATTGTAACACCGGTAGGGCTTGATTTTAGTAGAATAACCTAAAAAGATACCTTCATCACTCCTAACATCAAAATTTCCTATATCTTCATCTCTTTTGATATAAAATTTGCTTCCAAAGATCTTGAAATATCTAACAGTAGGCTTATGACCAGTCCATAGCTCAAAATGGGTCTTACCAGTATCACCTTTGATTAGTACCTGGTTAAGCATGTACACAACAATACTGACAACTTCTCTCTAGTAGATATGAGGAACATTTCCTTACAACATCATAGTTCTAGCAACATCTTGAATTGTCTTGATCTTCCTTTCCACAACTCCATTTTTCCGAGGGGTCTATGGTGCAGATAATTGTATCTTTATTCCATGTTCTTCACAAAAAGAGTTAAGCTTACTGGAAGTGAATTCACCACCTCTATCTGATCTCAGACATTTAATATTCAAAACTATCTCTATCTCAACCATAGTCTTCAAGATCTTGAACTTTTCCAAAGATTCAAATTTCTCCCTTAAGAAAGCAACCCACATCATTCTTGAATAATAATCAATAAGCAACATGAAATACCTGTATCTTTGTAAACTTCTGACTCTAGAAGGACCACACAAATTAGTATGCACAAGCACCAACAATCCATTTGAATTATTTTGTTTTCTTCGAAATGAAATTCTAGTTTTCTTTCCTAACTGACATTCCTTGCATATGGCATTAGTAGGTTTCATCAACTTAGGAAGATCTTTCACAACCTTACTAGAACTTATCTTGACAATATTATCAAAGTTAACATGACACATTCTCCTATGCCACAACTAGCTTTCATCAACTTGAGCAATCAAGAAAATTTTACTAGCAGCACTCAGGTGAAAGATACTACCATTTGTTTTTGTACCTGATGCAATCTCATTTCCAAAATTTCCCAATATTTTACACTTTCCATCCATGAACTAAAGATTGTATCCCTTATCAACCATCTGTCCAACACTTAAAATATTATGCTTGAAACCTTCCACATATAGGTCATCATCAGTATTATGCTTACCATAAAGAGAAATGCATCCTTTGCTATGGATCACACTAGCTTTATCATCACCAAATCTCACAACACCATCGTCATACTTTTCCAAGCTCACAAACTTACTTTTATCTCCTGTCATATGATGAGAGAAACCACTATCAATTACCCATTCATCTTTCTCTTCAACTCGAGTAGCTAGGGCTTTCTCCACATTTGCACAACTAGTAGATTTAGTAGACACATGATTATTTTCCTTTATAGCAATAAATACCCATTCGTCCTCACTTCCATTTCCTTTATCAGATTCATCATCTGTCACACCTTCATCAACAACATAATAACACTTTTTTTGAAATTTAGGCTTGTTATGTCTTGGCTTAGAAGTTCTTTCTAGACACCTTGATGCAAAAATGACCTATCTTATTGCAAGAGAAACATTTAATAGGCAAATTCCCTTTATACTTACCCTATCCTCTAGCTTCTCTTTTCACAATCAGTGCTTCCAACTCTTTTAGCTCTCTTTCTTCTTCTTCAATTTGTTTTATTTCATCCTCATACTTGAATGTCTTTCTTGATGAACTTTCACCCATATCATATCTTTGTTTATCTCTTCTAGAAGTAGTGGCCTTGAATGTAGATTCTACCTTAGGAAGGGCATCACCAAATTCACTCAACTCAAAAGTAGTAAGCTTACCAATCAACATATTGTTGGATCTCAGTTGTGTTTATAGTTTGTCCTTGATGACAAAATCTCTTTCAGTTAGTTCTCTTTGATAATCCGTCTCAGTTTGGATCCTTATGCTTTATTTTGGCACTTCTTTGATGTCTCTTGGCTATTATAGAAAGATATTTGTTATGATTCAAATTCATGGTGACGAGATTTCTGGTTCATGTTATGAATGCTACTTCTTTGAATGACAAAGCTTGACAGATGGTTTCTTTGTCACGATGGTTCTCTTTGCATACCACAGGTGTATTTCACATGATTACAAGCCATTTGATTACATTCTTTGAACTCACATTTTTGAAGGCTCACACATATCGGTGTGAGAATGCCAGGGTCTCCCTGATCCATTTTGAAATGTCTGTGTTGCCTATCGGAAAGACATTTCTGATGTCATGTCGATTGGATTTTTTACTTTCAGGCAGCTTTCGACAGGACTTCTCTTTTGTTTCAGCGACAAAAAAGGATCATATCTGCATAAGTTATACCGTCGGTATGTGGTCACAGCGAAATTGCTTTGTCTCACCGATAGAAGGTTGAATGGGAACATATCGGCAAGAGTTTAAGGCTTCGGTGAAGGGTCATAGTGAAAAGGGTTATGTCTCCCCGACTAATGCATGTGGAAGTCTATCGGCCAAACATAATGTTTTCGGTTTATAGTCTCACCAAAGATTTTTTGTCTCACCGAATGATGCACTGAATGTCTTATCGGCATAAGGTTACTACTTCAGTGAAATGTTATAACGACTCCGTAGTGTCTCACCAACTTGTGCAAAGGGTTACTTCGACCGGACTATGTGTTATCGGGGTAAGGTCTTGGTGAGTGACCTTCGGTCTCGTCGACATTACGAATGACTATTGTGGGTTCAAAGTAGGTCTTAGCGAATGCAAGTGGATCTCACCAATGGAATACAAATGGACTTTATCGGTGTGAGATTTATTCTCTCTTGGCGATCTGAGGTGAGTTTGGGGGTTTCAATATGACATAACAGAATTTACAAGATGTCTCACCGATTTTGTCTAGTCACAGCGATACATGAGATGGATGGGAGTATCGGTGAAACATAGAGCAATCTATATAGTGTCTCCCCGACTATGTATTGTCTTGGCGAGGACGAATGAAGGTTATATCTCGGTGAGAGTGTGCTCTTGTCTTGGTGACTTGGAAATGAAAAAGACCTTCAACATGACATAATGTATTCGATATGATGTTTCGCCGATATCATAGTGTTACAACGAAACACAAAGGATCATTTCAACAAAGTCATCGATGGAAATGAAAGAATGATTAGGGAAAGCTTTTTGAGTTTATTCTTTTAGCTAGGTATCGAACCCTAGCCTGGCCGCCATCATGAGAGTTTAATTTTTTTTTTTTTTCACAGCTATTTTTGACTATTATTGCTGGTTGTAACGGATTCATCAGTGGATTATGGAGGCTTTACTTGGTGCGTTTCTTACTGGAAGTTTTGTAAAAGCAGAAAGAATAACGAGCACAACCCAAAATGGTATTGGTTTATTTTTGAATTCGCATCTTCAGACGTTTTGCATGAAATGGATTCGTGGGTTATTGAAATCTCCGTCAGAATATCATGCTTTGATGGTGATAGTTGTTTTTGTTTGTCAGTTTTGGTAATATGGGTGAAAATAAGTGATGCCCTGATAAATAATCATTATTCTTGCATTGAAGGATTTTTTAATGGGAAATCTGACAATCTTCAATTCTCTGATTAGCTATGAAAAATGGTTATCATGCTATATCATAACGACTTTAGTTTGAGAATGTAACACCTACATTATTTTGGACATTCATTAGTTTCAGATTGTGGGTATTTGTGGTCTTTGAGATTCTGTCAGTTCATTGTAGAATTTGTTGTTTTCTGATCATGGGTTCTTTGGAACAATCGAATGGGCATTTTGGTTATCAAAAATTAGTTTCTAAATGATATTTGTGCTCATTAAAAGCTATTTTCTGCAGTGTTGAGGATGACTCTTAGCTGGGTGAAATGACTCTTGTATTGGAAAATTAATTTCACCTTGACTAATAATCTTGCTGGGTACATGATGAGGATTTCAATTGCAAAAAGCTTTGTTAAGTTCAGTCAAAATATTTTCAGGTTGGTTGTTCAGCCGTTACTTCTGATGACAGTTACTTATCTGGCATTTACATCACAGAGTTATCTTTTCTCTATGCTCCTTTGACCATGAAATTCATTGAAGATTTGATACCTAAAAAGATGTATAAATAGAAGCAGAAAACTATGTTTTTGCTCTGCTGTTGTAATTATGAGATTATCATTCTTTGGCTATATGAAAATGTATGGATAAACTCTGCAATAAAAATCTAAATAACAAGAGGCAGAGCAATTGTAAATTTCTTCTCTATATAGTATTTTAAGGATTCGATTATTGAATCTTTAAGGTATTCTGTAGATGAGAAAACAGAGAATCATGTGCTTAACTGAAAACAAAGAAATACTTTGAGATATTATTATTGTTCTGAAAATGATTTGAGGGGTTGGTGCTCCTTGAAATTGGTGTTTCAAAATGAGGGGTTGGTGCTCCTTGAAATTGGTGTTTCAAAATGAGGGGTTGGTGCTCCTTGAGTTGGTACTCAAAAATTAGCCTATAAGGCATTGTTAACAATGGTTTTTGATGATTAAGCTAGTAAGGCAGTTTAGGAGTGGTTTTTCTACCCTAGGAGGGTTTTCCACTCAGAAAATCCTTTGTCTTATAGTCTCTTTGTTTTGATGTCATATTGTTTTCTTGATTGTGATATTTTTTATCAGTCTGAACATTTTTGAATGATAGTTCCTTCATATATGCAAATATTTAGTTCAAATATCTTGCACAAGTCATTGTTGAAGAGTCTAATTCAAAAGGAAGCTTAAAAGTTCTCATCTATTTCATTGCTCAAGAATAGTTATAAAGTGTTAAAGTTATTTGTTGTCTCAATACCTTTCTTGTCTTTAAAGTTGCATTCAAATCAATTGTTTAAGAAGTGAGTCAATAATGTTGATTATCATTTGCATAGTCTTATGAGTTGCACCTGCACTGTCATCATGCTTTGATTGTTAATCAATGTCAGCCATAACTATTGTGGAAAATGCAAGATATCTCACTCAAATCATATTTTCATAAGTTTTCTAATATACTGAGTTAATGCTATCATATCTTTGTACTTTCAAAAGTGACTACTCTACTTTATTGTTGAAAGAAAAGGAAATCAGAATTAAAAATCTTGGTTGAAGTTGAAATTTTTTTGACACTGATTCACCCCGCCCTCTCAGTGTCTGTCCATAACTCCAACACATATCTCTAGTAACATTTGTCATAGTCCAGAGCTCTTCAATAGCACTAACTTTGACTTTGTAGGAAGTAGGCAAGGATCTAAGCACTTTAGCAACAACCTCTAATTAATCCAACTATCCACCAGGACATCTGATACCACACACAAGTTCATTCACTCTTTGCATGAAAAGTACTAATGTTCTCATCATCACCCATTCTCAACATTTCATATTTCTCTTTTAGACTTTGTAGC
Source organism: Sequoia sempervirens (assembly GCA_007258455.2). NCBI lineage: Eukaryota > Viridiplantae > Streptophyta > Pinopsida > Cupressales > Cupressaceae > Sequoia > Sequoia sempervirens. The sequence continues at coordinate 218,253,770 of VDFB02353493.1, forward strand.
TTAGCAATCTTCACATCAACATCACCTTCATACAAAGTTTCCAACTTTTTCCATATCTCATAAGCAGTCTTCAGATCCATCACATTTGTCATCTCAGTATCAGTCAAAGCACTCAACAATGCCTCCTTAGCCCTGATATTATAGTCAACATCCCTAATCTCAGTAGTAGTAGTAGGACCATTCAATGGAATAACATACCTATTACTTGTAATGTTCTAGTAAGATTCACCAATGCATCTCAGATGGCACTCCATTCGAGTCTTCCACAAAGAATAATTTGTTCCATCAAATCTAGGACTATCCTTCTTATAAGTCACCATCCTAGATCATCTCAAGCTGTTAAAATTCTTCCAAGGAACCTGCTTTGATACCAATTATTGGCAACACAAGGGCAGAAAATTGAGAGGGGGGGTGAATCAGTTGTCATAGAATTTCATACTTATTCAACTTATTAACCTTATTCTCATATCTGATCAATAATCATGAAATCATAAATGAACAACACATCAGAAACACACATAACACCAAGATTTTTACGTGGAAACCTTGATAGGGGAAGAACCATGGTGGAGGTCAGTCCACAAGATTATACCATGTTAAAAGAATAAGGAAATATGAATGGGGAATGCACATGCATTCAGGCACACTTCCTAGAGCTCATTGCTCAATTACAAAAGGAAGGCACACTATCTTACAAAAATATTCTAATTACATCCATTAGATTTGAACTGAGAAAAATATCATCTGCTAATGCCTGATTACAATTTCGGTTAAGCTCATGAACACTTCTTCACTCTTCTTCACTCTTCTTCACTCTTCTTCACACTCTGATCTGCCTTCATACAATTTGAACAATATTCACACATAGGAATCACGCACTTCACACTCTCTTCTTAAAAAATGATAAAACAATCGCTCATATATATCCACAACAAGAAATTACATCGCTACAAGTCGACTTCAACAAAATAATTAAAAGAATATAAATTGTCAGCCCAAAACAATAAAGATTATTCATGCGAATCAACCAAGGTCAGCCACAAGTTAGTGAAGACCCAAAATAACATCCTCAAACATGAACCACTTCAATTAATTACTCCTCGAAGATCCACAATGCGCTACAAACACCTTGTCGACCAAGAACATGAAAAAAATGAACACACAAGAGAAAATATCAGATCACGACCACAACAATGAATGTGGACATGCAACATAGATAGAGAACAATCTAAAAACATCCATAAACATTATAAATCACTAGAGAAGCATCTACAACAATTGAACTTATTGGAATCACATAATCTTTATTCAGGAACACCAACTGAAGTAACAAAAAAGACTATCATAATAAAAATATTCATAACGTGATCAAATATTCATGTGGATCTCTGAAAATCAACATGGATAAACTAGATATACTCAATAAGAAACCCTTTAGTCCACAACCTTTGAATAGTAACACACTGAACTCACCGATAGACTGAACTTCACTTCAACACTGACAACTTGTAACTCTTTATTACAATTTTATCAATATCCTCGACATATACAACTTCAAATGAATTAATGCTAATAGTGTTGACATCAATGACAACCACATATCAGCAACACAACCACAACATCCAACACCAAACATAGTGTGAAATTTTTGAGGTTGACAATTTACAATGCTACATTTAGCCCCCACTTAAGTGAGGGTATGAACTTACACTCATGCTCACACTAAAGTAAGGAGAATCCAAGAAGGGTTATTTCAACAAAACATTGAAGAATTAAGATTGAATCTAGGGGATGCACTAGCCCTAGGATTAAGATCTTACTAAACAATAATTTGAAGAAAAAACACATACATGAGATGCAATGCAATAAAAGAGACATGCTAATTAGACACAAAGCATACACAATGAAGACATAAAAACAATCATACATGAAACATAATGCAATAAAATTTATAAAAGCATGATTCCAACACAATGCAAAAATAATACAAACAAAAATCAAACACAAAAATGGGTATGACATCATAGACTAGAAAGGTCCATAGATACCTACTATGATCCATACTTAAGATATTCATAAATCATAAGCTAGCAAAGTCCGATATTTTCTACGTGACCGATGAATAGATAAAAGGAATCATAGGCTAGTGAAGTTTGATATTCACTAGGTGGTCTTGATAAGAAACCACATGGTCTAGTGAGGTCTTATATTCACTAGGTGAGTTTCCACAAAGGTAGCAAATAAAAATGCACAAGGGCTAGTGAAGTCTAATATTCACTAAGTGAGTTCTCATGTCAACCATACCAAGAATTATAACTCAAATAATTCTGATAAGGGGCTACAAAATATAATCAAAATGCCATAAACAGATCACAAATTTCTAATTGTGTGAAATAAATTGAAGTACATAATGGAATGTATTCCTCCACCTTAAAGTAATTACTAACACCAACTAAGAGCAACTACCTTTAAGGTAGAAACATGATATTTGTAAAATTATAGGACATGCGATCTTATAGGGAAACCCTATGCCAAATGACATGTTCCCAAAAGATCTAACTCATGACAAGGGGTTGCCCCCAAAATAAAGCTATCTAAACAATAAGACAAAGATAGCACATAAGGGATCCATAGATTTGGGGTGAGTATAAATGAGAGATAATGTGTAATATTATCATGTTATGAATTGACATCACTGCCCAAATACTTATGGAACTATGAACACAAGGGAGGAATGACACATGAAGGAAACATAATTTTTTGGGTTAACATGGAGGAGACCTAAATATCTTAACACTTTATGCCATTCTAAAAAGGAAACAAAAGAACAACAAAATTTGACATTTATGGTCTATAAAGGAGAATGAAGGTACAAATAAAGGAATATCACAACATATTTTCTTTCTTTGTATCCTTGTTCCAATAGCAACAACAAGGTTCATCCAAATAAAACTAATAAACATAGATACACACCAAGAAACATGTTACGAGGAGATCACATTATGTGTACGAAAAAAGACAAAGACACAAAGCTACTACACGTGCAAGTTGATCTATTGAAAATCATCTGCATCCTAATATTTCTCATCATAAATGAAAGGTTGATAATAAGAAAAAGGGGAGTTACAATGAGTGAGGTACAAGGAGAGGCACCAGGTTGAACATGTGGTGGGTCACTTGCTAAAGGAGGATCATCATAGTTGCCCCTATTTAGATTCATGGATTTAGAAAACATGAGAGATAGTTCATTATGATCTTGTTCTTCCCTTTTTTCTTCTATCTCACTATCCAAATGCATCACAATAAGCTACATATTAGTGCTATTAGTATGATTATGAGCACTAACATCCATGTGTGTATCTTTTGAATTTAGTGAGAATTTTATTCTTTGTTTTGGTTGGGATAGGTAAGGTTTAGGTTCATGGTTTGGTGAGGGAGGTGGAATGGAGTGAAGTGACAAGGAGGATGGATGGATGAGAGGTATCTCATTAGAATTAGTATGTATGGATAGAGGATTATTAGGTAAAGGTTTTCTAGCTTCAACAAGTTGGTGAGCCATATCATGATGTCTTAATTTATATTCCTTTATACTTTGATTTCATCTTGCACGAGCCTCAGCTTATGAAGAGGGAATTGAGGTGTTTTCTAACATTAGTCCCTTTTGTTCCTTTGTGGGAGGAATTGAAGTGAATACCAAAGGTTGGGAAACCATAGGGTTGTTACAAGAATGAAGGTGTTATCATTGATGTCAACTAGTCAATTGGTTATCAAATGGTTGTTGTTTTCATTGATGTCATGGATGTAGGTTATTGGTTATATATGTCGAGCATATTGAGAAAATTGTGATGAAGAAAGGTTGCAGGTGTTCAATGATTGCTTTAGGTTTTGCTTCAAGAACTGATTCTATGTTTGTATGGTTCAGATATGTTGATCATGATTGTTGGAAGTTGTTATATCCAGATTTTTGGCTTCTAATTCATTGTACAGTGTGAGTTATGTTCACTAGTTGTGAACTATGGTTTTTTGTGCTTCTGGACGAGGTCTGGTAGAAATATTGTTGGTCCATATTTCTCTTTGGTTAAGTCTTATGACTTGTAGTTCTAGAGTTAAGTTTTTTTGATTATGTTGAAGATAATTTCAGTATCTGGAAGGATTTGATCGTGCAAAGGGTTGCGCGATCTGAATTGTTCTATGTTTTTTACACTAGTTTGGTTGACCTTGTGTTGAACACTACCTTCAAAGTTGATAAAGTGTGTTGGGACCTCTTTGGGTCCTTGTCAAGTGTGTTTTTGGGTCACCCTCATTCTAATTCCACCCTAGGATGTTTTGGCGCTGACCTAATTTGAATTTAATGATGTATGGCCGACTTTGGATATGTTTCAAAGTTGAAGATGGTATAAATACATGATGAGTTAGTGGTGAAAGATGTACAAAGAGAGAAGCACAAAGAAATAGAGCAGATAGATGTGAAATAGATGTGAATCCATGTGTGTGTGTGATGTGAGTGTGGAAGATCAATGCAAAGTCTAAATGTCAAGTTTTTGGATGTAATGAGTTGAAGGTGTAATCTATCATTCATGCATGTCTACAAGTGGTTAAGTAAATTGTGGTGGAAATATCTATTGCATTGCGATTTTCTTCTCTCTGTAACATATCTCTTCTATCTTCTTTGTATCTTTGTGGTAGTGAGCCCTCCAAGTGGTTAACCTTGTTGGATAGTGAGTCCTTGTTTTGGAAGTGAGCCTTTTCTTAGATAGTGAGCCTTTGCAATTGTTGCCCGATTTTTACCTATGGGCTCAATCAGGTAGGGGTTTAATTTTTTCAAGTATTCACAGGGGCCAAATGAATTGAATTTTGCCTTGGGTCGCCAAGAAATCTGTGTTCGAAATGAGGTCTTGCTGATCAACCATAGTCTCATTGAAAGAGTGGAGTTCTCGGCGTAATATTGGCATCAACGGGAGGTCTGGCCGATAAATGAAGGTCTCGTCGAAGGGTTTTGGGCTCGCCAAGATGTCTCACTGACAAGTGGTGGTCTCCCCAAAAGAAGGTCCAAGCTCACTGAGAGATGAAGGCTTCGACATGAAGTCCTGATGACCATTGGTGGTTTCGCCGAAGCGGCCAGTGTCAGGGAGAGGTCCTGTTGAGGGGTGAAGTCTCGATGAAGGTTGATGCTCTCGGCGTGATGTATTGCTGACTCGATAGGGTCTTGCCGACATGAGGTGGTGGTCCCAGAATGTGCATTTACTAAAACATATGGAGGCCTCGGCGAAAGGTCTTACCGACTCGATAGGGTCTTGTTGAAGGGAAGTGAGCTCAGCAAAAGAAAGGAGCTCGACATGATGTCTCGGCGAACGAAGGTGGTCTTGCTAAGAGGGTTTTCCTTCAGCATAAAGTCTGACTGAATGGGATAGGGTCCTGCTGACAGAGAGATGCCATCGGGGAAAGTGGAATGCGTTCGGTGTGAGGTCTTGCCAACTCGACAGGGTCTCGCCGAATGGATATTTGGAATTGGTAAGACTTCTGGCCATGGAGTTGACTTTGACATGATTTCTTGGCAAGAGGTAGGGTCTCAGTGAAAAGAGGTGCCATCGGGGAGATGTCTCGCCAATGATTGTGAGTCACACCGAGGGTTTCTCCCTTCAGCGTAGTGTTTTGAGCTCGGCATGAGGTCTCACTGATAGCGAAGGTCTTGCTAAGAGGAATTGATATCCATGAAAGGTCTAGCCGATGAGGCGAGGTCTCGCCGAAAGAAGTTGTATGCACTAACAGAAGGCTCGGTCGGTGCAATATCTCACCGACTGAGGGTGGTCTTTCCGAGACAAAAGGTTCAATCTTAGGGAGAAGGATGAAGGGATCATTATAACATCTTGCCGAGAGCGATATATCTTGCCGATGGTCTGGGCGATGACAAAGGCAATATCGGTATGACTTTTGCATTTGATATGAGGTCTTTCCGACCATTGTGCAGTATGCTAATAACTGCTATGAGGTATAATCACATCGGGGACACATGATTAGTGTCTCACCGACATACGATTCAGTCTAAACAACATTTGACCGTCTGGCGATTCCATATAGCATCTGTTCGACCAATTGGAGGAAGCTACAGGCGAGCCATGGTAGTTTGACCAGTGAGAAGAAGATCAACAGAATAAAAGTGACATGGATTTGTTTTGAGATCAAAAGTGATGGAGCAGCTCGGTGAAGCGATGGTGTGGAGATCTAATGGGAAGCTTGATACCGCTTGCAGAGGAAGTCAACACGCTGAAAGATCTTGAGCAAGAAGAAGGTCGAAAGAAAGAAGAAGCTGTCAGTCTCAGGGACAGCTGTGAGGTCTACTAGAAAAAGCCAGTTAGACATTAATGATAGTGCTCCAGGGAATTCGAGACAACTCTTCAGGGAAGTTTGAAAGTGAACACAGAGGCCAGAGGATGGCACATTAAATTTGTTGCAAAAGATCAAGGAGACCATTCCTGGAGCAACTCTTCACTGACATGGACAACGGGGACGCAACATTAACTTCATTCAAAAGATCTAAGGGCGTATCTTTCTAAGGCTTATATTTTGGTAAACCATAGAAACAAAGGGGTGAAACTTTTAGTTATGATATATATGGAATTTTTTCCTTTTTTGTAGTTCAGTTCTTACTTGGTACTTTTTTGCTCTTTGTAACTTGTGGAGTTCTTTGCAGAAGAGAGGCTATGTTTTGTAACTCATGACAGGCATGTATATCAGTGTTTCACCATTGAAATCAATGAGTATAAGTGCTTTAACTTTTTGATCTTTCTATTAAATTGTGTGCATTCACATAATTGATGAAATTGCTTGTGAAATTGTATGATTCCTTGTGGTTATGTCTTATCTCAGTACCATTCTGTAGAGTAATATGTATTTTGCAGGTTGTGAGATGTGTTCAAAATGTAGTACTCTCTAGTTGTGAAGTTATTTCTTCCTTCTAGGAGTGTAGCCATATGAAAATTTTCATGAAATATTTATGTAGAAAATGTATGTGATTGAGTTGTGTACAACTAGGCTTTTGTCATTGACTGAATGTGTGTGTGTAAACTATGTTATATGTTTTCTTTAGTAAATTTGGTGCATCACCATAGAGATAGTGTTTTATTAGTTCTTATGTATTCCTTCTCCCTTTACCTCATAGAGATTAGTAATTAAGTGATATTACTAGTTAGGAAGCTGGCCTTCTCCAGAGGTTGACCTCTGTCTATAAGTGACCCACAACTTTAGAGGTCTTCCCATGTTACACTTAGGTGTTGAACATCAGGTTCAACAAGGTGCAATTTCAGTGGATAATAGTTTTGGAACTCCCGATGGGACAGAGTTAGAAGTAAAATTCCTAAGTCTTGTTGTTTTGATGTACTGACAGTGAGCTGATAGCCTTTTAGAGGTCATTTTTAAGCAGATCTGGCGACTCTGTGTGGAGGAAAGGATCAATGTGTTTTTTTATATGAGAAAAATAGAAACCAAAAGTTCAAATGTTGTAGAGTTTTTGCATTTATCTCCTCCGAGAAGAAAAGGGAGAACTCTCAGGAGGACTGTTCGTTCTCTTAGAGTTCAGTCAACACCACCTGGTGTGAGTGACAAGGCACTGTTTTCATATGAAAGGAGAAGAAGAAGAGATCCTCTAGCTAGGTGTTCAACATCTCCTACTCTTAGAACAAAAGTTTCTGCCTCCTCATTTGGGGCTTTCAATTGTGCAACAAATAGTATTTCTGCTACAACAAATACTTCTCAGCCAAGTTCAAGTTCAGTACCAGTTAGTTCAAGTTCTGCTTCAGCAAGCATACCAACACATTCTATTTCAATGGCAGTGCCAAGAGTGTTTACTTTCGTACCTTTCAATCAGGGTAGTCCCCTTAATCTAGTGCAACATGATGATATTCCATTAGCAGCGTTAAAAGGGTTGAGTTTACTGGAGAGGCACAAGTAACACCTTTTGAACATATTAGATATGTGGCATTGTTGTGCAATGTGCATCATGTGACATAAGAAAATGTAGCTGTGAGATTTTTGGCTGCATCTTTCAAGAAGAAGGCGTTGGAATGGTTTAGAAGCTTGCCAGTGGGTTCTATAAGAACATGGGATGAGCTTGGTGATGAATTTACCATATTTTTTGAGGAAAAATCTGATCACCTATCTTTGGTAGAGCAGTTAACAACCATCAAAAGAGCCCCACTAGAACAAATGGCGGACTTCAATATCCGATTTCAAAAGACTTGGAACATAATACCTGCTACGGTAAGGCCTTCTGCTGATTATGCATTTTTGTACTATTTGAAAAGTTTAAATAGTGATTTCTCAGTCATGATATAGTCTATGGGGGGTATTTCTTTACCTCAGGCTTATAGTATAGCTATTAAGGTAGAAAATAACCTCATTCAAGCAGGAAAGTTAGCACCTAGGCCACCTATGCCCTACTTCCCTGAAATTCAATCAAATATGCCATTGCAAATGCCATCTTTAGCCCCTTTACCTGCTATTCTAGCATTACCCATTGCTGTGAGTTAGGGAGGGTTAGCTACGGGACCATCAAGTGAATTGCAAGAGATCAAGTCTAGTCAGCATAAGATAAAAAGCATTTTACAAACTATGGGAAATGAGTTGACCAACATGAAGAAACAATATCAAGGGGCAAGGCCGAATTTTCAATAGCAGAACCAATAGCAAGGTCAGAATGCAAATCAGTCTTATCAAAACTAGGGGTATCAGTATCAGCAAAATAGGCAACCCTATCAAGGTGCTTATCAGAGAAAAAATGTTAATCAAAGACCATTCCAATCTTATAATGCAACTCCTCTTAATGTTGTAAGTCCAGTGAAAGATATGGTTCCAGCCCAAAATAACTTTGTGATAAAAAATGAATGGTGTTATTCGTGTAATCAAGCCATAACCCAGCCTCATGCTCAAATGGGTTAGTCAATTAGGCATTTATGGTCCAAAATGTTGTCAGTCCATAGCCAGATGCACCTGCTAATATACCTGAACAACAATCGGATATACATTTTAATGAGACTGCATTTTTAAATTGGCAAAGTGAAGAGTTTTGTGGTGTGAATGCTGATTCCACAATTGCAGCCAATACATGAGCTAAGAAAAGAGCTCTAGAGGTGGAGCAATCAACTAATAAGAACAAGGGGCCTACAACTGTAGAAGCATCATCCACATCTATTCTAAATGTACAAAAAGGAACTACTGTCTTACCAATCAATGAGCAGCCTCACAAGAATAAGGAACTGGTTGCTGCTAAAATACATCAGAGGGTACCTTTAACTATACCTTATAACATTGTGGACAACATGAAGAAGATGAACGTGAATATGACCATGTGGGATTCTTTAAGCATTCCTGGACAGGCTGATCTACTTAAAAGGGCATTATTTGAAGATGTAAATCCTGAACAAGTTGCTGCTGATTCCCAAAAAGTCGTGATGGCTAATGATGATAAAGGGAAAGTTGCTAATCCCAGTAGCAAAGGGAAATCTATGATTCAAGGTAAGAACATGAGACCTCCTCCATTCTATGTTTCATTGATTATTGGAAAAAATTTAGTGCACAATTGTATGGTAGATAGTGGCGCTACCTGTTCTGTAATGCCCAAACAAGTGGCTGATTAGTTAGGTTTAAAGTATGAACCTTTAGAGAAAGGAGTAGTCCAGTTGGATGGCTCATCTATTAATACAATGGGTCTTATCAAAGATGCTAGCTTAACTCTGCATGCTTGCCCTAATTTTTCAATTTCCCAAGACATTTATGTGGCAGATTTTCCTCCGTATTTTGGGTTATGTTTGTCAAGAGAGTTTACAGCTAAAATAGGGAGATACCTTTCGTTTGACTGGTCTCACATGTTGTTCCGTACTAGGTATGGAACTAAAGTAACCATTAAGTCTGAGTTACTTGCAAAAGACAATATAGAACCCTATATACCTAGTGCAATAAATGCCAATTGTATAATTTTTGAACAAGACAAGCATGCTGCTGTTTCTGGTCCTCACATTGTTGTTGGTGATATTCCTAATATACTTTTAGATGAGTGGGAAAGATGCCAAAATTATAGTGTAGAAAGTGATTTGGTGTCGGATGCTGGTATGGGTAACTACATGTTTCAAGAAGCTGATGTAGTGATGCCTAACTTGGTTAAGAGGTCAGTGAATGATTGTGATCAGCAAGACGAGGTCTGGGAAATGTATTTTGATGGCTCAAGGAGCAAACATGGCACTGGTGGGGGTACATTATTGGTTTCCCCAAGAGCTGAAAGATATTATGCAGCCTTTAGATTTGCGTTTTCATGGACTAATAACATAACAGAATATGAAGGTCTTATTCAAGGGCTGGAATGGGTGAGGAAACGTGGAATTAAGTGTTTGAAGGTGCATGGGGATAGTGAATTGATAGTAAATTAGGTTAGAGGCTTGAATGCTGTTAAAAATGATGTTCTTAGATTGTATAAGCATAGGGTTTGGGACCTCATTGAGGATTTTAAGGCTTTCAATATCATTCCAATTTCAAGAAAACAAAATCAACATGTTGAAAAATTAGCAGCTGTGGGAGCCCAGTTTGACATTCCAAATAGTGCAAGAAAGGAGTGTAATTAGTAGCACATCAAGGTTATTATCAGGCCTTAAGTGCCCGACAACAATGTTAACTAGTAGGTCTTTGAGAGCGATGAGCAGATTCTGCAGTTTCTACTTGAAGAGGACATGTTTGCAACATCAAACCAAGAGAGAATTAAACAACAATACGGAGACCAGGTACTGCAATTAAAGAATAACAAGTTGCCCAAAGGTTTGGTCACCTTAGAAAGTATTTTCAACTTTGATGATCAGGCTAAAAGTAATAAAGCCAATTTATTGGTTTAGCAAGATCATTATGAGGACTTAGAAATTGCACCCAAGAGAAGCCTCAAGATAGGGAAAATAAACACTGCTGTTGAAAAGCAGTCTTTTTTGCAATTATTCCAAGAATTCATTGACATATTCACCTGGGAGTATGGAGATTTGAAGGGATTTGATCCACGTCTTGCACAACATACAATAGAATTGGAGCCAACAACCAAACCCATAAGGAAAAAATAGAGGCTAGTTAATCCCAAACTAGAGCCATTAATGCAGAAAGAAGTTTTTAGGCTTATAGAAAGTGGGATTATCTTTCCCATTAAGCATACTAGCTAGGTTGCAAATCTAGTTCCCGTCAAGAAGAAAGATGGGGAGCTTAGATTATGTGTAGACTTCAAAGATTTGAACAAAGCTTCGTTAAAGGATAGGAACCCTCTTCCATCTATGGAGCAAATTTTTCAATGTGTGTCAGGTTCTGAACGTTTTTCTTTGCTGGATGGATATTCTGGTTATAACCAGATTTTGGTAAGGGAAGAAAATCAATTTAAAACTGCATTCACCACAAAGTGGGGCATAATGGCATACAAGAAAATTCCATTGGGTTTGTCTAACATTGGGGAAACCTTCCAAAAGGCTATGGACATGGCCTTTAGCAACTTAATGTATAAGTTTGTTTTAGTATACCTTGATGACATCACTGTCTATTCCAAGAAGACAATAGATCACATTGACCATTTGAGGCATATTTTTGAACGTTGTCGGGAGTTTGGTGTATCATTGAATCCCAAGAAATGTGTTTTCTCTGTTCATGAAGGAAAGCTTCTTGGGTATTTAGTATCTAGGAAGGGAATCATTGTGGATCCTAAAAGAGTTGCAGCAATCTTGGAGCTGCTTTTACCTCTGCATAAGAAAGGACTTCAGAGTTTCATTGGTCGTATCAACTTTGTTAGGAGGTTTCTCCCTAATATAGTAGCCTTGTTAAAACCCCTTACAACTATGCTAAAAAATAATGCAGAGTTTAAATGGACCCGAGAAGCAAAAGACAGTTTTCAACTGATCAAGGAGGCGTTAGCTTCAACCCCAACATTAGTTAACCTAGATTTCAGCAAGGATTTTACCTTGTATGCTTTTGGTAGTTTTGATGTAATTTCTTCAATCTTGGTGCAGAAAAATGTCGAAGGGTTGGAGTAGCCCATTGCTTTTTTCAGCAAGGGTCTGGAGGACTGTGAGCAGAAGTATACCTTCGTAGAAAAACATGTGCTAGCTATTGTAAAAAGTTTGAAGAAATTTAGACATTTATTGTCTCATAACAAAATTCATCTTCAAGTGGCACATTCTAGTGTGAAAGAATTTTTACTCAGCAAAGATCTAAATGAAAAACGGGCTGGATGGATCAGAAGAGTTATGGAGTACGATGTGGATATCTAGATCACTAAATTGGTGAGGGGAAAAGGTTTATGCTAGCAGCTAGCTAACGAAGACTTCTCAATAGTAGAGGATGAACGAGACTCAGTTTTGGTTAATGTTGAGACAACAGATAATGAAGCTACTAGTTGGTTGTAGGAGATGTCACATTTTTTGAGAATTGGGGCATGTCCACCTAATCTAAACAGAACGAAAAGGAGGTACTACCGACTTTAGTCTATTCCATTCATCTTGATTGATGATGTTTTATATAGGAAAGATCATAGTGGAGTACTACTCAGGCATGTTGATAATGATCAAGTGGATAAGATATTACATGAGTTCCATGAAGGACCTTTTGGAGGTCACTATGCTACAATGACAACAACGTATCAGATTTTAAGAGCAGGCTATTATTGGCCTAACTTGTTTAAGAATGCACATAAATATGTTAGGAGATGTTCCAAATGTGCCTTGTTTTCAGGCAAAGAAAAGCTTGCTGCTTTTCCATTGCAACCAATTCAGATAGAGCAACCGTTTATGAAGTGGGGAATTGACTTCATAGGGGCAATTAACCCATCCTCAAGTGCAGGCCATCGGTGGATTATCACAGCAACATACTACTTTACATGGTGGACATAAGCTTTGTCTTTGAAGGAAGCTAATGAAACAAAAGTGTTGAATTTTTATGAAGACATAGTTTGCAGATTTGGAGTCCTAGATTCTATAATTTCTGACAATGCCCTAGAATTTGTTGGTCTGAAGGTTGTTGATTGAGCGTTGAAGAATGGCATTTACTTGAACACAAGCTCCAACTATTATCCTCAGGGAAATAGACTTGCAGAGTCCACCAATAAAAATCTAATTAACATTATCAAAAGGACGCTTCAAAACAATTAGAGGGATTGGCATGCCAAGCTAAAGACTACTCTTTGGGTAGACAAAATTACCCCTAAGAAGGTGATTGGGAAATCACCTTACATGCTGGTGTATGGTAAGGAAGTAAAATTACCTATCTCTATTGAGTTGCCCACCTTGGACATTGCCAGTCAACTGGTCCTATTTGAACAGACTGATCCACTTGCCTTAAGATATACTCAACTGATGGAGTTAGAAGAAACTAGAAACATGGCTATGAAGAACATGGAACGTCAGCAAACCCTAACTAAAAGAACATTTGATAAGAAAACTAGATCACGAGATTTCATGGTGGGAGATCTTGTGCTAAAATGGGATGTTCTAAAGGGTAGGTTGGGCCATCACACCAAGTTTGACAACATGTGGACGGGTCCATTTATTATCAAAGACTGCAAAGAACACAATGCTTACCAATTGGCCACAACTAAAGGTGAAGTGCTTCCTATCCCAGTCAATGGGATACACCTCAAGCCTTGTTTTGAGGTTTGATAAGTTCCTCCTTGTACATGATTTTGGTTAGTTTCCACGCATTCAATAAGTGCATTGCACTTTAGATTAGTTGTTGCATTCCCTAAGTGCTGTTCTAGCATAGTAAATAATTTCACTTCTATAATTTTCCTATTTTCAATAAGTTTTCTTAGTCTTCTAATGAGTTACAAATGAGTTACATCCATGTGCAAGGCTGCTCCAGGTCTGCTTCTGAGTTTTCCTAGTGACTTCATGCCCAATGGACAATTCTAGACTACTAGTTTTCATGTTTAGCAGGAAAACATCCAGCGAAGGTCACCAGAAATGTTGCCTGATTTTTACCTACGGGCTCAATTAGGCAGGGGTCTAATTTTTTCAAGTATTCAGGGGGGCCAAATGAATTGACTTTTGCCTCAGGTCGCCAAGACATCTGTGTTCAGTGTGAGGTCTTTCCAATCAACCGTAGTATCACTAAAAGAGTGGAGTTCTCGACATAATATTGGCATCGGTGGGAGGTCTGGCCAATAAATGAAGGTCTTTCCGAAGGGTTTTGGGCTAGATGAGATGTCTCGTCAACAAGTGGTGGTCTCCCCGAAAGAAGGTCCAATCTCGCTGAGAGATGAAGGCTTCAACATGAAGTCTCAGTGACCATTGGTGGTTTCACTGAAGCGGCCAGTGTCAGGGAGAGGTCCTGCCGAGGGGTGAAGTCTTGGTGAAGGTTGATGCTTTCGGTGTGATGTCTTGCCGACCCGATAGGGTCTTGCCGACATGAGGTGGTGGTCCTAGAATGTGTATTCATTGAAACATATGGAGGCCTTGGTGAAAGGTCTTGTGGACCAAATAGGGTCTTGCCGAAGGGAAGTGAGCTCGATGAAAGAAAGGAGCTCGACATGATGTCTCAGCGAACGAAGGTGGTCTTGCCGAGAGGTTTTTCCTTTGGAATAAAGTCTAGCCGAATGGGATAGGGTCCTGCTGACAGAGAGATGCCATTGGGGAAAGTGGAATGCATTCGACGTGAGGTCTTGCCAACTTGACAGGGTCTTGCCAAATGGATATTTGGAATCGGCAAGACTCCTGGCCATGGAGTTGACTTTGACATGATGTCTCAGCGAGAGGTAGGGTCTTGGCGAAAAGAGGTGCCATCGAGGAGATGTCTCACCAATGATTGTGAGTCACACCAAGGGTTTCTCCCTTCAATGTAGTGTTTTGAGCTCGACATGAGGTCTTATCGATAGTGAAGGTCTCACCGAGAGGAATTGATATCGATGAAAGGTCTGGCCGATGGGGCGAGGTCTCGCCGAAAGGAGTTGCACGCGTTAACAGAAGGCTCGGTCGGTGTAATATCTCACCGATCGAGGGTGGTCTTGCCGAGACGAAAGGTTTGGTCTTAGGGAGAAGGATGAAGGGCTCGCTGTAACATCTTTCTGAGAGTGATATATCTTGCCGATGGTCTGGGTGATGACAAAGGAAATATTGGTATGACTTTTGCATTTGATATAAGGTCTTGCCGACCATCGCGCAGTATGCCAATAACTGCTATGAGGTATAATCGCATCGAGGAGACATGATTAGTGTCTCACCGACATACGATTCAGTCTGAACGAGCTTTGAATGTCTGGCGATTCCATGTAGCATCTGTTCGACCAATCGGAGGAAGCTACAGGTGAGCCGTGGTAGTTTGACCGGTGAGAAGAAGATCAACAAAATGAAAGTGACATGGCTCTGCTATGAGATCAAAAGTGATGGAGCATCTCGGTGAAGCAATGGTGTGGAGATCTAATGGGAAGTTTGATGCCGCTTGCAGAGGAAGTCAACATGCAGAAAGATCTTGAGCAGGAAGAAGGTCAAAAGAAAGAAGAAGCTGTTAGTCTCAGGGACAGAGCTCTGTGAGGTCTACTGGCAAAAGGCATTTAGACATTAATGATAGTGCTCCAGGGGATTCGACATAACTCTTCAAGGAAGTTCAAAAGTGAACACAGAGGCTAGAGGATGGCACATTAAATGTGTTGAAAAAGATCAAGGAGACCATTCTTGGAGTGACTCTTCACTGACATGGACAGCGGGGACACAACATTAACTTCATTCAAAAGATCTAAGGGCATATCTTTTTGAGGCCGATATTTTAGTAAACCATAGAAACAAAGGGGTGAAACTTTTAGTTTTGATATATATGGCATTTTTTCCTTTTTTGTAGTTCAGTTCTTACCTGGTACTTTTCTACTCTTTGTAACTTGTGGAGTTCTTTGTAGAAGAGAAGCTATGTTCTGTAACTCATGACAGGCATGTATATCAGCGTTTCACCATTGAAATCAATGAGTATAAGTGCTTTAATTTTTTGATCTTTCTATTAAATTGTGTGCATTTGTATAATTGATGAAACTGCTTGTGAAACTATATGATTCCTTGTGGTTATGTCTTATCTTAACACCGTTCTGTAGAGAAAGATGTATTTTGCAGGTTGTGAGATGTGTTCAAAATGTAGTACTCTCTAGTTGTGAAGTTATTTCTTCCTTCTAGGAGTGTAGCCATATGAATTTTTTCATGAAATATTTATGTAGAAAATGTATGTGATTGAGTTGTGTACAACTAGGCTTTTGTCATTGACTGAAAGTGTGTGTGTAAATTATGTTATATGTTTTCTTTAGTAAATTTGGTGCATCACCATAGAGATATTGTTTTATTAGTTCTTATGTATTCCTTCTCCCTTTACCTCACAAAGATTAGTAATTAAGTGATATTACCAGTTAGGAAGCCGACCTTCTCCAGAGGTTGACATCTGTCTATAAGTGACCCACAACTTTAGAGGTCTTCCTATGTTACATTGAGGTGTTGAAAATCAAGTTCAATAGGGTGCAATTTCAGTGGATAACAATAATCAATTTTAATATTCTCTATAGTGTGAGTTAATCAGGTCACCGTGGTTTTTTCCTGATTGGGTTTTCCACGTAAATCTTGTGTTACTATGTTTGTGTGATGGTTTTCATTTTCTGCACTTGCACTTAATGCTTAATCATTTTAGCAGAGTTAAATATTTTTGATTGATCTATGTTTTAGTGAATGTTTTAAAAAGTTTAAATTTGATATGACTAATTCACCCCCCTCTTAGTTGTCTTGTTCAACAATTGGTATCAAAGCTTAGTTTCTTGGAAAAGAGCTTAACTGCTTAAGGAAGGTCTAGGATGGCTGGAAAAGTTTCTCATGATTATCCAAGGTTTGATGGAACTAATTATGCTATCTAGAAACTATTGATGAAAGAATATCTAGAGTATTATGGATATGATGTGGAGAAATATTAGAAGAATACATATGCTTCTCATGCTAATGATCCAAGTATGGTTGATGAGATCAAGTCACATGAAGAGAACGATAAGGTGAAGTACATTTTGAAGAATAGTCTTGTACATTTCGAGTTGATTAAAGTTAAAAATCTAAAGACTGAGAAGGAAGTCTGGGATGCTTTGGAAAAGGAACATGAAGGAGATGAAAGGGTCAAAGAGGAAAAGTTATAGAACTTGGAGACACATTTTGAGCTCCTGCATATGTCTGAAGATGAGAATGTTAAAGCCTATGTACAGAGATTGGATGAGGTAGTAGCTGGAATGCGATGACTTGGTGCTACAATAGATGAATCTAGGATTGTAAAGAAAATTATTAGAACTGTCCCATATGCTTACAACAAAAAGGTATGTGCTATTGAAGAACATATAGATTACAAGAATTACACTAAAGATCAGTTGTTGGAAACTTTGACATCTTATGAGATGAGAAAGCTGAATTTAAGAAATGGATCCAAATCAGAAACTTCTTTTAAGGATATAAAATTTGAAGATCTGAATGAAGAAAATATTGATGAAGTAGAAGCTAACTTTGTTAGAAGGATGAAGAAAGGCTTAATAAAGTATGAAGGTAAGTTACCCTTTAAATTCTTTAGTTGTGGAGGAATAGGACATTATGCTTTGAGGTGTCTGGAAAGAGCTAAGAGGAATAAACAAAGATATGAGAAAGAAAAGAAAGAAAAGAAGATCAACAAAGAATATTATGTGAATGAGGATGCTACTATATTTGATGAAGAATCTAATTATGGAGATCCTGATGACAATGAATGCTTGTTCTTGGCTATAAAAGATGAACCTACTTCTGTTAATTCTAAAAATTAGGTGAAGGAATACCCTCCGGAGAAGGAGAAAAATGAAGGTACTATAGTCTATTCTATACATGCTAAACAGGAAAAGAACTATTAGGTTGTTGACATTGGTTTTTCACATCACATGACTGGTCATAAGAGTAAGTTTGTTAAACTTGAAAAATATGATTGAGGCTTAGTTATGTTTGGAGATGATACTAGTGCTAAAATTTGTGGGATAGGTTTAGTAAGTTTTGATGGCAAGCATAATACTGATGATGTCTACTATGTTATGTTTTTACGGCATAATCTCAAGTGTTGGAAAGATGTGTAGTAAAGGATATAATCTTGTATTTAAGGATGAAATATGTGAGATTAGGAAGGATTCCAGAACAATGATTATTGCAGGAAAGAAATCTAAAGAAAATATCTATCAAGTTAAGGGTGCTAATGGATGATGCTTTATGACTCAGATTAATGGCAGTTGGTTATGGCATCAGAGAATGTGTCATATTAATTTTGATAACTTGGTGAGGATTAGTGTTGTTTAGGCTGTGAGGGATTTACCAAGGATTACAAAGCTTGCTAATGCTATTTGTAGGAATTGTCAGTTTGGAAAGCAAGTACGAAACCATTACAGATGAAAGGAACGATCTACTATTGTACTATTGGATTTAGTTCATATAGATCTTTGTGGTCCTAAAAGAGTGAGAAGTCTACAAGGTGAAAGGTACTTTATGCTTTTGATTGATGATTATTCTAGGTATACATGGGTTACATTTCTTAGAGAGAAATCAAATGCATTAGATAGATTCAAGACATTCAAAGCTATGGTTGAGAATGAAGTAAATTTGAGGATAAAATTATTAAGTTCTGATAGAGGTGGTGAATTCACCTCCCATGAGTTTAATATGTTTTGTGAAGTGCATGGAATAAAAAGATAGTTATCTACTCCAAGAACTCATTAACGAAATGGAGTTGTTGAAAGAAAGAACAAAACAATTCAAGAGGCCACTAGATCAATGATTATTGAGGCTAGTCTACTGGAAGTTTACTAGAGAGAAGCTATTCATATTGCTGTTTATGTATTCAATCTAGTTGAAGCAGGAAAAAACAACACAAAGACCCCGTATGAGCTATGGTGTGGAAAAATTCCTACTGTTAAGTATTTCAAGGTATTTGGAAGCAAATGTTATATCAGAAGGGATGAAGAAAATTTAGGAAAGTTTGATGCAAGAAGTGATGAAGGAATTTTTCTTGGATATTCTACTAAAAACAAAGCCTACAAATGTTTCAATAAAATACCGAGGAAGATTGTAGAAATCTCAAATGTCAAGGTTGATGAAGTAATGAATAATTAAATTGATGTTGATGGATATGTATTTGATGAAACTGATTGCATAAGGATTGAAGAAATTTTGGAAGGACAAGAGAATTATGATCAAGAGAAGCAGAATGAAGAAAAAGAAGAATCATTCAAAAAGTCAGATCAGTGGAGACAAGACAAAAGGAATATTGATAAGAAGTAGAGTTGTTGGTGAGGTAAATTTGTGTTTACTTTCTGAGATTAAACCGAAGACTGTAAGTGAAGCATGGAAAGATGAACATTGGATGGAAGCTATGAAAGAACTTATGCAGATTGAGAATAATCAAACATGGGAATTGGTCCCAAGACCGACATAATTTTTTTTTATTGGATCAATGTTGGTATTCAGAAATAAAATGAATGAGAATGGAGAAGTGGTCAAAAACAAAGCAAGGCTTGTGTGTAAGAGTTACTCACAAGTAGAAGGCACACATTTTTAGGAGACTTTTTCTCCAATGACAAGAATAGAAGCTATTAGGATTTTCTTAGCATTTTCTGCTCATAAAGATTTCAAAGTCTATCAAATGGATGTCAAGTCTACATTTTTTAATGGTGAGCTAGAAGAAGAGGTCTACATGGAACAATCAAAAGGATTTCAGTTGTCAGATCAACCATATATGGTTTGTAGATTGAAGAAAGATTTATATGGATTGAAGAAAGCCCCTAGAGCTTGGTATGCAAGGTTAGATAGGTACTTGATTCAACAAGGTTTCAACAAAGGTATGCCAGATAGTAATCTATACTTTAAAATTGAGAATGACAAAATCTTGATTGTGGTTGTATATGTTGATAACATTATTTTTGGAGGAAATGAAACTATGTGTATGATGTTTACTGAAGAAATACAAAAATAGTTTGAGATGTCTATGTTTGGAGGAATGAATTTATTTCTTGGGCTACAAATTAATCAAACAGAGAAAGGAATTTTTATTTCATAGTCTAAGTATGTGAAAGAGATGTTGAAGAAGTTTGGGATGAATGGTTCCAAACTGGTATGCACTCCTATGGTGACTGGTTGCAAAATAGGTAAAGATGATGATTCACCTAAGGTTGATTAGAGAAAATATAGATTTATGATTGGTAGACCATTGTATTTGACTACTACTAGATCAGATTTTATGCATGTTGTCTATCTTATGGCTAGATTTCAAGAAGATACTAAGGAAATACACATTGCTACTATTAAAAGAATATTCAGATATTTGAATGGCAATTTAGATTATGGCTTATGGTATCCTAGGGATATTGACTTTACACTAAGTGCTTATACAAATGTAGATTTGGCTGTATGTGTAGATGAAAGAAAAATTACAAGTGTTGGTGCATTCTTTCTTGGTTGTAGATTGGTGGCATGGTTGAGTAAAAAGCAAGATTTAGTTTCTTTATCTATTGCTAAAGCTAAGTATATTGCTGTTGCATCTTGCTGTACACAAGTTCAATGGATGAAACAAACATTGAAAGATATCATAGTTGTGTATGATTATCCTATTTCTATCTTTTGTGATAACACAAGTACAATTAACATTTCAAAGAATCTTGTGATGCACTCAAGGACAAAGCATATATCTATCAGGTATCATTTTTTGAGAGAGAAGGTTGTGGAGAATGAAGTAAAGCTTGAGTATGTCCCTACAAAGGATCAGATTGATGATATATTTACGAAGGCTCTTCCTAAAGGTAATTTTGAGTATCTCTGGGAGAAGTTAGGGGTCATTTCCCCTCCTTTCTTGAACTAGATGCATATGGATATGCATTAGTTTGGTGGGCCTATGGATCTATATTTATTCTCGACTGATGTTCTGGTGGATACCTCTCAGGGGGAGTAGGTAGTGTCATGTGTTGCCATTGTATGAGTATTTTATTCCTAATGTCAAAGGGGAAATCAATGTAAAACATCTTTTTCCTTTTCCATTGATATCAAAGGGGGAGATGAGAGATGAAAGATGTGAAAAAAAAGAGATTATCTACTAAAGGGGAGAAATAGAAAAAAAAACCATGAGAAGTGTGTTTAGAGCTAAAATGTTATCTTTGATGTTTTTTCACATCATGTGTTTCCATCAATGACAAAGGGGGAGATTATTGCAAGAATGAAGGTGTTGTCATTGATGTCAACTGGTTAATTGGTTATCAACTAGTTTCTATTGTCATTGATGTCATGGATGCAATTTATTGGCTATATATTTCAAGGATATTGAGAAAATTGTAATGAAGAAAGGTTGCAGGTGTTCAGTGATTGCTCCGGGATTTTCTTCTATGTTTGTGTGGTTCAAATATGTTGATCATGATTGTTGGAAGTTTCTATATCCAAGTTTTTGGCTTCTGAGTCATTGTACAGTGTGAGTTATGTTCACCAATTGTGAAATGTGATTATCTATGCTTCTAGCTGAGGTCTAGGAGAAATATTGTTGGTTTGTATTTCTCTTTGGATAAGTCTTATGACTTGTGGTTCTAGAGTTAAGTTTTTATGTTCTTGTTGAAGATAATTTTGGTATCTGGAAGGATTTGATCATGCTAAGGGTTGCGTGATCTTAATTGTTCTATGTGTTTTACATTGGTTTGGTCGACCTTGTGTACTTGAACACTACCTTCAAAGTTGATGAAGCATGTTGGGACCTACTTCGGTCCTCATCAAATGTGTGTTTGGGTCACCCTCATTCTAATTCCACCCTAGGATGTTTTGGCGCCAACCTAATTTGAATTTAATGATGGATGGCCAACTTTGGATATGTTTCGAAGTTGAAGATGGTATAAATATAGGATGAGTTAGTGGTGAAGATGTACAAAGAGATAAGTGGAAAGAAATAGATGATATATATGCGAAATAGATGTGAATATGTGTGTGTGTGTGTGTGATGTGAGCATGGCAGATTAGTGCGAAATCTAAATGTTGAGTTTCTAGATGCAATGAGCTAAAGGTGTAGTCTATCATTCATGCATGTCTACAAGTGGTTGAGTAAGTTGTGGTAGAAATATCTGTTGCATTAAGATTGTATTCTCTTTGTAACATATCTCTTCTATCTTCTTTTCTCTATGGAAATAAGTCATCTGATTACTTAACCTTGTTGGATAGTGAGTCGTGATTTGGACAGTGAGTAATTGTTTTTGTTTGAATTGTTGCCTCAATCTCACACGATGAAACCTCTGAGTAAGCATGGTCACTGTGACTGTTGAGATGTCTGGCTAATCTGCTAGTTGATCATGAACTATCGCTGTGACCTCTGGAATGTCTTGGCGATTGGTATAACTTGAAACCTTCGGCGTAACCTGGACTTTTAGAATGATGCTTCAGCAATGATAGGAAGTCTTGCCGATATCGGCATGACCTTTGGTCTATCTGGCCGATGTGGTAATTGGTATGACTTGCTCCTATCAGAATGTGTCCTAGCGATGGAGATTTCTTGCCAACTAGTGGTGTTGCTGTAACCCTCTGCTGAGTGGAGACCTCTGGCTGATGGGTTGGTGTCTAGCAGATGTCGGGGAGACTCATTGTGACTGGGTCATCAGAGTAACACGGAGGCTTCACTATGAACTCTTGGCGACATATGTTTGTCTCATTGATGTTCATCAAGGTAACATGGAAGCCTCGGTAAGATGTCTTGCTGACGGTTGGTTCTCTCACCGATAGTATATGGTCTTTGGGATGACATGTTGTGTTTGCTATGACCTCTCGGCGAAAGACAGATCAGAGTAACATAAGGGTTCGATAGGAACTCTTGGCGACAGGGAGATGTCTTGCCGACAGCTATACACTCGGAGCCATCGGGATAACTTAAACGTTTCGATATGAAGTCTCAGCGATGGACGTTTGTCTCACCGATGCTATGGGATGTGATTGGTATGACTCTTGGCAACTGTTTGGTGCTCAGTATGACTTGAGAAATTTTCTATGATGTCTGGGCGAATAGCGATAGTATCGCCGATGGGTTTGCTAAGGTCGACGTGACTTGTGAACTCGTTATGATCTCTTGTCGATAGTAGTGACTCTTGCCGATAGTGATGGCAGTGTAATCGATCTTGTGGCATCAGGGAGACATGGTTAGTGTCTCACCGACATGCGACACAAGTTGCTCATTGTTGACTAAGTGAAGATTGTCCTACGTGGTGTAACTTGGACCAATCAGAGAGTAGAATGTGAACCATTTGCTATTGTGATCTAAAAGTTGGAAAAAAACTGATTCATAGAGGCAGTGAAGAACAAATGGATAGATATATGTGTTGGACATTCTAAAAAAGTAGAAAGAAAGCAGGAGAGCGTTACAAAGAGGGCTGAGAGGCTGGCTGGATGGTAGAGGCCATGAGGCTAAAACAGAGGAAAGAAAGAGGTAGGGTTATGATGCCAAAATCTCTCTTGATCAAGGATTGAATGCCATGGTTGATCTCTCATGTTGATCTGTACTGTATACTGTGTGAGGGTATTGCAACAGTACGAAGATTGTTTGGTTTGAGAGGTTGATCAGGAAATGTACAGAGAGAGAGTTAGTTACTAGATTGTTTCCATAATGAACAAGATGTAATCTCTGAAAAGGATATGAGCCTGAATTTTATTGTAACCTTCAGTTGTTGAATAATACAATGGCTCGATCTTTGGAGTGTGGGTTTTTTTTACCCAAAAGGGTTTTCCCCACATAAATCTGTGTGTTTTGGTTTTCTATCTTATCTTTCATCTGTGTAGGTTCTGTTTTGAGAATCTGTTATTGCTTGCTGTTGAATTTACATGTGCTTCTCTCAGAAGGATTAATGTGGGAAATGAACTATCTATTTCTGCTTTAGGACATAGTTGTAGGTGTCTTTAAGGAAATCTAATCGAAATTGAAGTTACCAAAGGCACCACTGTTCTTGGATATTTCTTTGAGATGCCCTAATTTTTCCTAACAAGTGGTATCAGAGCCTTCTTCTAGTTGTTGGTTCTGGGTATTTCTCCTATGAAGATTTCTCAGTTTGTTATGCTGGAGGAAATTTGGAGGAATCGTCTATTTTGTTGATCCTTTAGTGAGTGGAAGTCTTGTGATATTCAAAGACAACACGCAGTTTGAAGGATGGTGGAGATGGAAGAGAGTGATTATGCTAGGTGGTGTTTCCTGGTGTTGGAAGGCACTGTTTCTCATTAACCTTGAATACATAAAGGCTATGGAGTTAATAATTAGATGATTTGCAAGCTTCTGAAATAGCCTTTCTCTCTTTCTTGGATGCATGTACATGTTGGTGGTTTAGATTTGTCCTGAAAGGGGCCTGGATTTCCTGAATTGCTGTTTTCTTTTTAAGGATGTTTTGTATTTGCATGGCTCTGTGGTTTTGCAGGTTTTACACGATCAAGAAAAACTTGTGGTTATGTGGAGTTGTTGTTAAGCTATTTTCTAGACCTTGGCTTTTGGGGTGTTGCTAGATGAGATAGTGGCAGTTCTACATGCATGCTTTGTGCATGGTTTTAGGAGGTGTGATTTCTTCTTTGCATGGGAGTGTTGGTACATGATTTTTCACTCAACATTCTTGTGGTGGTGCTTGTGGGCTCCTTGATTATGGTGCTCATTGTGGACATGATTGGAAAATCAGGTTTGGTGTGATCTGATGTTTGAGTCATGTTGTCTATGTGGTTATTCTCTTTGATATCTTAGTGTTACAGTTTCCACTGCGATGATGGGTTTGCATGTTTGATGTTTGTGATCTATGAGTTATGCGGTTGGTGGATTAGCTACCCATTGGCTACAGTGAGATAACTTGGATGTGGACTATCTTTATCCATGAGGTTGATTCTTTGCATGTGCAGACTTGTTAGCTGGCCTTGTCTGTGGTCACTTGTGCATTGGTGTGATTGCTTTGATATGAGAGGATGGATATTGTTTGAGTACCTAAATAGTCAGTTATGGGAACTTGAAGCAGGTGGTCATGATGCTTGGAGAGCTCAGATGTCACATTTTTAGTGGGAGCTTTAACAGTATCTGAGGGTTCATCACATGGTGGTGAATGGTCTTCTTTAGTGTTGCAGATGTTTCAAGGGGGAGCTTTTAGATCCTGTTACTACAAAAGGGTTCTTTTGCATTTGCATGGATATTATTTGAAGATGTGCAACATCTTGGATCTATGGAGGATGCTTGGAGTCTTTGGCTGAGGTGTTGGTGGTGCTTGACAAGTGATTTTGGTTTTGAGCCTATTTGCTTTATGTCATGGTATACTCTTGTTCATTGGAGTTTTGGAATTTTGCATTGTACTTGAGACCATGGTAAAGTCACTTGAAGCATGGTATCTCCTAAGGGGATATGTAGATCATGGTGTCATGATAAGTTCTTGATTCAGATGATTGGAGCTTTGACAGTGGTCTGGTAATTCTTTGTGTATTGGGTGCTTTGATTATTTTCTTGATACTTCGTGATAGTGTAGTAATGCAGTTGAAGTTTAGCATGAGATGATCAGTTGCTAGTACTCATGGATACATGAAGAATAAGGTGAGGTTGTTTTTCTCTTATGAGAGAAGTGTTGCTGATGGTATTCCTAGTGAAGTTTTCAGCAGAAAGTCTGAGAAGCCTACACCTTAGTTGAACGCGAATTCAATAGAGACCTATGAGGAGATTGCTCTTGATTAGTCTAGATGAATTATATATCTTGAAGGAGTATTCTCATTCCCACTCTTGGTTTGCTCGATAGTCTATCTAAGACGTATTTGGCCCATTATATTTTTTAGATGTGTTTTATGTTCACTTTCATGATATGGATCTTGAATTGTTGTTTAATGGTTCTGGAGGATTCATAGTGGAAGTTGTACAACCTGTTTATCTGCTTGAGCTTTTGTGTTATGTGTTTTACTGATGAGAATTGGTAGGAGATGATGTATGGGCTGTTTTCTTGAAATGGGGAATGAACTAGCTTGATTTTCTTTGAGAGGCTTACATCCATGTTGATTACATGATATTAGAAGTTGGTTTGATCTTGGTGATTGAACAGTTGGATATTGTTAAGGCTTTTATTTTGGGATGTGAAGGAGATCATTCTTGACATAGCTGGCTATTATAAGTATATATAGGAGGATGTTCTATAGGAATATGCTGTGCAAAGTTTCTCTCTTTGGCCTTGGTTTTCCTCCTAGATGTTTGTTTTCACATTACATTGGTTTGAGGTTTGGTTGGAGCCATAGTGATCACTTGCTTGTGGTCATGTGTTTTCACTTATGTTCATGGGTGATGACATGGATGTTCTTATTTCTTTTTCCTTTGTTGCATGTGGAGATCTTGGGAGAACTGTGAAGATTTGTGGTGAGAAAAATGTTTCTTGTAGCGGTTTGTTGTAGGTTGTGCATATCATTGTGGATATTTCCTTGGTACTACATGCTTACATTTTCTATGTGCTATGATTGGTAGACTTGTGATGCCTTTGATCTTTTAGATTTGGATTACTCGGGCAGTGTGAGTTCCTGTATGTGTTTTGTCTTTTTCGACTGGTTGGCACTTGGAGCTTGTATTTGCTGATTAATAAGTTGGTTTTGAAGCAGCATGAGTTTACTAATGTTGATACCTTTAAGGTATGTGAGATTGGATGGTATAGCACGAGCTGTGGGTGCTATTTTCAGTCGAGTGGGTTTATCAGTTGGATGGAAGCAATCATTCTGATTGTTGTTCTAGCTGGTGTTTTTGTCTTGTTTCTGGAGAATTTCTTCACGGTTGTGTTCTATTTGAGGCTTTGAAGTTGATATTGCTTCTATATAGCATTTGAGCACAATGAAATGGTAGCAGTATCTTGTTGATGATATCACTGGGATCTTTTGCTTATGTTCGTTGGAATGGTGCTTATTCACCTTGGCTTGTATCTTTCTTCCTTAGGTGGGATGTTGGAAAATGACAGGGTTTGTTGCCTAAATGGTGGACATCTTGGATGTTGGTACATAATTCTTGATGGAGCATGAGAGCATGTTTGAGGTCTATGTGGTTTCCTGGAAGGCTGTGATCGGTTGCATTTCAGTTGTTTTGTTGGACAATGAGTTGCAATTGGATGCTTGGTCTTTGTTGCAGATTATTTGGTGGATTGTTATCTATGGAATCTTGTTGGTTGGGTGTCTTAAGTATTGCAGGGTCTAAACTGGTGGAGCTAGTGTGATCTTAGTGTCTGGTTGCTTTGGAGGTGCCTGTGTGATCTTCGTCAAGTGGGAGATTGTTGGAATTGTTGCCTCAATCTCATAGGCTGAAACCTATGAGTAAGCATGGTCATTGTGACTGTTGAGATGTCTGGCTGATCTGCTAGTTGATCTTGAACTATCACTGTGACCTCTGGAATGTCTTGGTGATCAGTATAACCTGAAACCTTCAGCATAACCTGGACTGTCGGAATGACGCTTCAAAAATGATAGGAAGTCTTGCTGATATCGGTGTGACCTTTGGTCTATCTAGCCGATGTGGTAATCGGTATGATTTTCTCCTATCGGAATGTGTCCTGGTGATGGAGATGTCTTGCTGATTGGTGTTGTCGCTGTAACCCTCTGCTGAGTGGAGACCTCTGGCCGATGGGTTGGTGTCTAGCGGATGTCAGGGAGACTCATGGTGACTGGGTCATCGGAGTAACATGGAGGCTTTGCTATGAACTCTTGGTGACATATGTTTGTCTCACCGATGTTCATCGGGGTAACATGGAAGCCTCAGTAAGATGTCTTGCCGACAGCTGGTTCTCTCACCGATAGTATATGGTCTTCGGGATGACATGTTGTGTTTGCTATGACCTCTCGGCAAAAGACATATTAGAGTAACATAAGGGTTCGATAGGAACTCTTGGTGTCAGGGAGATGTCTCACCGACAGCTATACACTCAGAGCCATCGAGATAACTTAAAGGTTTCGGTATGAAGTCTCAGTGATGGACGTTTGTCTCACCGATGCTATGGGATGTGATCGATATGACTCCTGGTGACTGTTTGGTGCTTGTTATGACTTGAGAAATTTGCTATGATGTCTGGGCGAATAGCGATAGTCTCACCGATGGGTTTGCTGAGGTCGATGTGACTTGTGAACTCATTATGATCTCTTGCCGATAGTAGTGAATCTTTCCGATAGCGATGGTGGTGTAATCGGTCTTGTGGCATCGAGGAGACATGGTTAGTGTCTCACCGACATGTGACATAAGTTGATCATTGTTGACCGAGTGAAGACTATCCTACGTGGTGTAACTTGGACCAATCAGAGAGCAGAATGTGAACCATTTGTTGTTGTGATCTGATAGTTGGAAACGAGCCAATTCACAGAGGTAGTGAAGAATGAATGGATAGATGTATGCATTGGACATTCTGAAAAAGCAGAAAGAAAGTAGGAGAGTGTTACAAAGAGGGCTGAGAGGCTGGCTAGATGGTAGAGGCCATGAGGCCAAAACAGAGGAAAGAAAGAGGCAGGGTTATGCTGCCGAAATATCTCTTGATCAAGGATTGAATGCCATGGTTGATCTCTCATGTTGATCTATACTATATACTGTGTGAGGGTATTGCAACAGTACAAAGATTGTTTGGTTTGAGAGGTTGATCAGGAAATGTACAGAGGGAGAGTTAGTTACTAGATTGTTTCCAGAATGAACAAGATGTAATCTCTGAAAAGGCTATGAGCCTAAATTGTATTGTAACCTTCAGTTGCTGAATAATACAATGGCTCGATCTTTGGAGTGTGGGTTTTTTTTACCTAAAAGGGTTTTCCCCACCTAAATCTATGTGTTTTGGTTTTCTGTCTTATCTTTCATCTGTGTAGGTTCTATTTTGAGAATCTGTTATTGCTTGTTGTTGAATTTACATGTGCTTCTCTCAGAAGGATTAATGTGGGAAATGAACTGTGTCTATTTTTTCTTTAGGACATAGTTGTACATGTCTTTGAGGCAATCTAATCAAAATTGAAGTTACCGAAGGCACCACTATTCTTGGAGATTTCTCTGAGATGCCCTACTTTTCCCTAACAGTTTTGTCAGTGAGCCTTTGTAATTAGTTTTGATATTCTCTATAGTGCAAGTTAATCCTCATCGTGGTTTTTCCCTCATGGGGTTTTCCACGTAAATCTGGTGTTACTGTGTTTGTGTTATGGTTTTTGATTTCTGCATTTGCACTTAATGTTTAATCATTTTACCAAAGTTAAAGATTTGTGATTGATTTAAGTTCTGGTGAATGTTTTAAAAAGTTTAAATTTTCTACAACTAATTCACCCCCCTCTCAGTTGTCTTGTTCAACAAGGGTCTTTAGGTTTTTGCATGAAGGTTTTTTTTTAAAAAAAATTTGGAGGTGCAAAATTAATCCCTGAAGGCTTCATCAAACAATTGCCTTGTGGTCCTTTATAGGATCACAAAGGGTAAAATTTGTATAGATGCCATATGATCAAAGAAGAATAGTTGATTCAGGTTGAGGTTTGTTTGCTACTGGTGGAGTAGGTGGAAAAAGCATTGAAGCCACTGGATACCAAGGAGCCTCAGGAAAAAAAATTCTAAGGGAAAATTGGGCTATTTGATTATCTTTTGAACTTTTGGTATGAAGAAAGAGATAATATTCATGCAACTTAATTGGTTCGGTTGGTTGAGGCCAAAAGTAATGAAGTGAGAAATTTCCATGAAGGGCCAAAGGATTAAATACACTATAGTAGATGGTATACATTTTTCCTTCAAATGGAAACTTTAGACATAGGTGAATCGCTGAATGTATTTCATTCATGGAGCTAAGCCATGGATGACCTAACTTCACATGAATTGGTTTGATGTCAGGATTATAGTAAATAAAATATCTAACTTTTAGGTCCTAATTTAACTAGGAGAGTTATAGAACCAATTGTAGGGTGAAGAGAACCATCATGATCTTTTAATAACACTTACGATTATTCATAATTATCCTTGTAAAGTTCACGGACATACAAAAATTCTTTAGTGATCAAATTTACCATACATACCAGATTAATGAGTATTCCCCTTGTGGGTTTATCATTAATTATATCGGTGATGTAAAGAGGACCATGAAGTATATGCATATAACCGTTAATATGCATGAAAGTAATATTAGGTAAGAGTTTAGTTTTCATTTTATGAGGATGAGCATCAATCATGTTTACCACATTAGATATATCATTATCTTCTTCTTCATTATCACTTTGCTAAACAAAATTGGTTGAATGACTTGGTTACAAATTTGTAAATATTTTATAATTTTTTATTAGATGGTGATATCAATTTATTTCCTTTATCATTTACACCAACCAAATGGATGAAATCAGAATTTATGAGGTCTTGCACTTGGTGCTTAGGACACATACATCTTTCCATATAATGTCTAGGTGTACAGTGATATTGACAAAAAGATTTTGCATTAAAGTTTGTAGGTAATGGTTTAGCGGTGTCAATAGGCCTAATTGGAGGGAGATGAATCATGTTCTTGTTTAGAAACTACAACATAATAGCATGGAGAGAATTGGGAAATTATGAAAATTATTTATCTCTTGGCCTAGATTGATATTATGTTGTAGTTGCAACAACAACTTGGGTTTCAATTTTATTAGAAGCTTGAGGGATATTTATTTTTATGATTTTTTTTTCTTTGTTTCTTAAATGATTAGTAATTATTTGAGGCATGAGTTCAAATTGACCATTAGGAGCAAATGAAGCTATTACTTCATATTAGATGACTAATATTTTATATTCATGAAGAGTTGTACATAAATGAGTTAATGAAGGATAATTCATCAACATGATCTTGTCTCTAATACTAGGTTGCAAGTTTCCAATGAACACCCTTTGTATAACATAGGGGAGAGTATAGGAGATTTGTAAATAAAGATAAGTAATTGAGTTATTTTGAAATGGAAGAAGCCATTCCAAGGCCATATCATTTAATGATCTAGGAAAAATTTTAGCTAGGAGAGTACCTTAAAAATGAATCATTGCACAAGGCGGTAAAGCCTGACACATGGTTGTTGGGATCTCCTTTTCTAGTACCTCTTGAAACAAGGTATCTCAATGCTTTTTGGAATGGGTGTCTTCAGTATAGATAATGAAAATGGAATACATGTGAGATAAGTGGGTGGGTTAGCATTGGTTTGATATTTGTTCATGTTTGGAATTTTCTATTGTAAGGATGACATGTTTTGCAAAAGTTGGTTTATTATAGAATTGTTTTGTGACATGTTTTGGGAAAGTTTGGAATATGTAGGGCTTTTGTTAATGTTTGTAAACTTGTTGTTTTGAATTTTAATAAGCAGTGAGGTGAATGGAGGTATGGTGGATGATGGAATAATTCTATATGAATTTCCATAAGATAACCTTAAACTAGAGTTAAGCCCATTTCTATATTTCATGGTGGATGTGATGAATGG
The DNA here is from genome assembly GCA_007258455.2 of Sequoia sempervirens. Lineage (NCBI taxonomy): Eukaryota > Viridiplantae > Streptophyta > Pinopsida > Cupressales > Cupressaceae > Sequoia > Sequoia sempervirens. The sequence continues at coordinate 218,285,197 of VDFB02353493.1, forward strand.
AGGGGTGAAATTAGGAATAGAAGGCATTATTGTTGGAGGGGAAACTTGTCTTCCCATTTGATTTTGAGAGTTAGTGAGGGATTGAGCACAAGTAGATACCATAGGGATATTTGCATCTACTATATGATCTAGGATATACAAAAATTCTATCCCCTACACATCATTGATTAGATTCCTAAGGTTCTCCACTAAGGGAACTATTTCTCCCACCAAGGATTCAATGCTCAAGTATAGTTGAAGGATCTCTAAATATTTTTCCAATTTATTAAGTTTATCTTTATGGACATGGACAACAATAGCCTCCAAAACCACATGAATGTTTGGTGATGAAGAAGACAAGTAATTTAGGATTAGGAAGAGAATTAAAGATAGATAGTGTAGATGTAACTCTTTGGATGAATGAGTTATGATACTCAATCTTAACACCAGATGTTATTACAACATAGGAAGCCATAAGTCTATAACTATGTCTTACATGGGTATTATATATGGGACACCAAGTTGTGAAGCTCATAAATTTATTACAAGATTTAGGATTCTTGTGTGCTGAACCATCAATTTTTGTATAGGGTTTCTATGTACTTCTCTTGCACTCTTAGGGTTTTTCACCTAAAAGGAGAAAGATAGAATACAAAAATTGTGGTGGTTCACTCAAACTAATGTATGTATGATGTAATTATGACTATATTCAATGATATAAATCTAGCTAATTGATAAAATTGATTGATTATGAATGCAAAACTAATGAAATGTGTAGTGTTTGAAAACACAGTGTGATATGGAGAAATAAACTAAAAACATAAACAAATGCAAACAAAACTGAATGAGATAGAACATATTGCACCTAGAGATGAAATGATGATGTTGGAAGATTTTGGAATCTAGAAAAATTCACTATTGATGACCAATGGGACTCATTCGCCACTGATGGAGAATCATTCTTGCTACTGGTAAAATGAACTAAAATTGGTTTCTGGTTGTCAGAAATTGAATTCTGAAAAAAATCAACTTTTCCAGCCTAAAGGTGGGAATCATTCGCCACTGATGGCGAATCAGTCCTCCAAATTTTTTTTAAATTCAGGGGTCAAGTTTGTGGGTCGACATCTGCACTTGTCTTCTTGTTGGGTTGACAGAGTCAAATCTATAGAAAATGGGTTGAATGTTGTCTCCAAGCTTGAATTAGGGTTTGGTTGACTTGAATCACTTTGATGACTTGTTGACCACTTTCCAACACCTACTTATTTAACAAATCTACCTACAATACCTATAAACACACATGCAAAGAGGGGGAAATTGGTTAAGGGTTAGAGTGCAGGGATTTGCCTTAGTCAAATCCCACTTTGGTAATCAAGCCCTTGATAAAGAAATGAAATGAAAAAAATGAAGGAATGATGAATAAATAACATGCAAGTGTCCTAAACTCACCAAATCCTTATTGTTCAAGTCTGAAGATATGTCAATGGCTACTCCAAGATGCTTGATGATTGCTTGATTGAATGATGTAATAATGATTGAATGCTTGAATGTATAAGATGATTAAGTGAATATGATGAATGGGGGTTAAAATGGATGGAAAAACACTTATTTATACACACTTATGCCCTAATTACCTGAAAATACATCATAAGCTGACATAAGGTATTAATGAATAAAAACTTGAAATAAATTGATGCAGGAGCATCCTTGGGTCATGGAAATCTTGCATCGCCCAAAAATATTTTCATTCTAGTTTGTCTCTGTTTTAGTTTTTGTTCAGTTCAAGTTGGTAGATTCAATGATTCTTCATGTTTTCTTGCTAGACCTTGCAGATCTATGTTAACATTGTGGACATGTTCATTTACCTTATTCCAAGATTTGAGCATGGTTGGTTCATTTTCCAACAAGTTATTGCTTCCAGATTATGTGATAGTTTCTTGAACTAACACCAGAATAATTTTCTTATCTATCAGCTAGTTCGATTGCTTGTGGATCATTTTCGTATCTTGTAGATCTTGTTGGTGTGATTTGAATTGTTCTATGGAGTGTCCCTAACCATAATTTAGGTCCACACTTCATCTTATGTATCCACCAAAGAGTAATTCAAATTTGAGTCTGATATATGCACACACACATTACATTTTCTTTAATCGAAGATTGCAATAATTTTTTGGCTGACATAGATGTTTCTTGATTTGTGAATGTATATAAAGCATTGTAATTGATCGATAGAAGGCAATAGAGTTAGAGATTAGAAAAAGAAAGATTTGTTCTATAGGATTTTTTCTCACATTGAGGAGCATGTGGGAAGATGATATTATGAGCATGTGTAATCAGGCCTGTGAGCTGAATCTATAAGCCCAGAAGTTGCCAGCTACTTGTAATCAAATTTTTTGATAATAAGAATGTTTGAGTTTGTATTTGCCTCCATTTTTTGTGTTTCTCTCATTGTGTGAATCTTGTTGCATGGTCCAAATTGTTTTTTTGAGGACCCTTTGACCGTCTGCGCTATATGGTATTAGAGTTGGTTGTGAACCTACGAATCTGTAGATGAGAGCTAGTTGTGAATCTTGAGTGGGTCGAGGTCCTTGTGGTATTCCTTGGGTGAATAGATCACCGAGAGAGAGTCAATTGAAACCTGGTAGTTAGATCGCCAAGCTGAGGTAGTTGCACCGAGTAGGGGAAGAGATGCTGCTAAGAAGGATGAACCCTAGAATAATGGAGCAGATGATGGAGGATTTTAGAAATGAGATGAGGAATGAGATCCAAAAGCTCTTGGGTGGTTTGAGGAGAAACCATGAACCAGAGGATGAATATGAAGAATTTGCAGAAGAGCTTGAGGCTGAAGAGGCTGAAGGGCTAAAAGATGAGGGAGAAGAGAGACCGTTGAGATAAATGGCATAAGAAAGTAGAAGTCATAGGTTGGAGGTTTCTAACTTCGCTGGTACATTGAATCTAGAAGACTTGATAGACTGGATAGGAGAGTTGGAAGACTATTTTTAGCTTGAGGATATTAGAGACCCATTAAGGGTTAGGTTGGAAAAAACTAATTTGAAAGGACACTTTATGGTGGAAAGAGTTGCAGAAGGACAAAGTGGACAATGGTGAAACAAGAATCACTCGGTGGAGATAGATGGTTGCAAGGTTGAAAGCTAAGTTCATTTTGGAGACTATGAGTTAGAATTGTTCAAAAGGTTGCAGAACCTAAAGTAGAAGGACATGAGTGTGAAAGAGTATACTAAGGAATTTTACAAGATGACAATTAGATATGGGCACCGAGAGATGACTAGGGAGAAGGTGGGAAGGTATATAAATGGCTTTAGATTTAACATTCAAGATGAGATGAGTATGTTGAGGATTTCCACAGTTGAAGATGCCTACCAATATGCTCTTAAAGCAAAAGAAAAAGTGAAGAAAAGACAACAAAATCATCCTAGAGGGAAGGAAAAGTAGATGAGTAGTAGTAGGGAGAAGTAGAAAAGTGAAGAAGAGTCAAGATCTAAGTGGAGTAAAGAATCAAATAAGAGGGTACAAAGTAGAGGAACTGGATAAAATAATTGTATGGCACATAAAGAACATGTAACTAAAGATGGGATAGAACCAGAGTAGGGAGAATCTCTTATGCTTAGGAGAGTCTTGATGAGGCAGAGTAGGGAAGAGGTTGACACTTCACAAAGGAAGAATATTTTTCGGACTGTGTGCAAATTAGGAGGTAAGTGTTGTAAGGTCATTGTGGACACTGGAAGTACTGATAACTTGGTATCTGAGGAGATGGTAGAGAAACTTGGTTTGAAAAGGTTTCCACATCCTTGTCCTTATAGTATAAGTTGGTTACAAGATGATCATGTAAAGGATGTGAAAGAACAATGTTGGGCGAACTTTAATATTAGCCCCTTCAAAGATGAATTTTTGTGTGATGTTTTGTCTATGAGTGCTTGTTATGTTTTGTTGGGTAGACCTTGGCAGTTTGATAGAGGAGCTATATATGATTACAGAAGGAATTTGATTACTGTAGAGAAGGATGGGAAAAAGTTTTCTTTGGATTCCCTAAAGAATAAGCAGGAGGAAGTGAGGAACTTGAGTCTTTTGAAGAGTTACAGAGTTGAGAAGTGAGATGCAGAGGTTGTATTGGAGGATGGCATGGATTTGAAGAACCTTGTGACTAAATCTAAAAGTGAGATGGAACCGAAAGAATGTAAAGGAAAAATTATGCAGTAGAAGACTTGGGTTGCAGATAGAATGGCAGATAAGATGAAGTCTTGTAGAAGACATATATCAGATTGGAGGAAGAAGGTGAGTAGTGGTAAATGTCCCTTACTACCTTGTGCAAGTATGAGGTAGGGAAAGGAAGATAAAGAGAAGAAGTTGCAGGATCTAGCAGAGGAAAGAAGAGAGGTTAAGAGGAAGAGGAGTGCAGACAAATAAGACATTTGGATCAAGAATGGGCATGGGATCTATATCACAAACCCAGTCCAATGTTCATGAGTTCCTCTCAAGGAACATCTTTTCTCACCAGGGGTGTTTGATGTAGGAGCATCCTTGGGTCATGGCGATCTTGCATCACCCAAAAATATTTTCATTCTAGTTTGTCTTTGTTTCAGTTTCAGTTCAGTTCAAGTTGGCAGATTCAGTGATTCTTCATGTTTGCTCACTAGACCTCACAGATCTTTGTTTACATCATGGGCATGTTAATTTAGCTTATTCCAAGATTTGAGCCTGATTGGTTCATTTTTTGGCAAGTTATCGCTTCTGAATTATGTTTCAGTTTCTTATACCAGCACTAGAATAATTTTCTTATCTACCGGCTAGTTCGATCGCTTGTGGATCATTTCCGTATCTTATGGATCTTGTTGGTGTGATTCGAATTGTTCTATGGAGTATCCCTGATCTTAATTTAGGTCCACACTTCATCTTATGCATCCATTGAAGATTAATTCAAATTTTAGGCCGACATATGCATGCACACATTACATTTTCTAAGTATATGAGGTAACATAGGTTCAAGTCTGAAAGAAAACAAATTTTTGGAAATGCAAGAAAACCTAATTTGTCAATACGAAGCACACACATGCATACAAATTTATGTTTTTAAAGCAACACAATATGTTCAAATAAAAATTTCTAGTTAAATGCTATAACCAACTAAACTTATCTTGAAAATGCTAAAATATAACACTTTTTAAGATTTTTTGTTAAGAAATGATGTTGGCAGACTCCTTGGTGCGGTGGCACTCCCGTTGGGAACTCAAACCAATCACCGCGAGGAGACAGAGGTTGCATTCATAAGTGTTAGATTTGTAATCAGTAAGGGTTACACCAAATTATGGGTTAAAGGCAAATCTTTGAAGATAATAAATTATCTACGTGGCACTCATCCTCTGAGTTGGAATTTTGACTAGCTTATTAAGGATAGAATAATCATGTTACAATCTTATGAAGAGACCTGCCTTTCTCACATTTACAGAGAAGGAAACTCGTTGGTATATTTTTTACCAATGAGGCTACCAGTTTAAATGATTTTCGTTCATGGGAGGAGGTCTTGTTTCTTCCCGAGAAAGTTTGGAGTTTATTGAGGAATGATGGTGTGGGTTGAGATGATGCGAAATTCATGGTCTAGTACCTTAGTTTTGCATGCTCTGTGGGTGTCTTTTTTCTCTTTGTTCTTTAGTTGAGTGTTTTTCACAAGGGTTTGGTGATTCTTGTGTTGTTAGCCATGGGCGGTGATAAAAGCAGAATTGAGCCATATTCCTGTGGGGACATTCAGAGAAAGAAGAATCTTTGGAATATTTTGTGCCATGAAAATTTTACTCCATTTTTGGAGAAACTGCATAGGCATGACCCCAATGCCTCTACACAATTTGTATCTTTCTGGCATAATCGTAAGCTCAAGATTAAAGGTCTGGAAGTGGAGGTAAATGAGGAATTGGCTGCTATTGTTATTGGGATGTCGACGGTTGGCCGTAAGTTCTTCAAGGATAAAAAAATGTAATGAGAAGGTGATGACCTAGTTTTTTAAAGATGATGAGCAAAAAAATTTTGTTAAATTGGAGAGTTGGGGATATGAGAGAAAATCCCTCAAGAAAATTTGGGCAAGTGTTGCTAAGGTGCTTATGCATTATGTGACTCTTGAGGGGAGGTTTACAACTATTCTTGGTTACCATTTTACCCTCCTCAACAATTTTAGACATGGTTTGTTCATTTCATTTCCTTTCTTTCTGTTATTGTCTTTGGAGGTTTTTGTGTATGCTCATCTAAAGAAAAGGAAGGGCCCCGTCCTCCATGAAGGGATTATTTTATTGATTATGGAGCATGTTAAGTCTCTTATCCCTACTCCTGCCATCAAGGGCAAGTAGAAGACTCTAAGTGACGTGTCATCGGGCTAAGAGTCCACTTTGGATGAGGAGGAGGAATGGAATGAAGAAGAGGAGGATGTATCTCTAGTGGTTGTGACTACTTATTTGAAGAAGAGGAATGTGGGTGGTTCTAAGAGTAATAGGGAAACTAAGCGACTTTCCCTTTCTAAGAGTGAGGACATGGGAGTGGGCTTGGATGATTCCTCTCCCAAAACCATGGAGGTGGATGTTGGTAAGGTTGTTGTAGGTGGTGGCCTTGAGGTGGGGAGATAGGATAATGCTTTGGGTTTGGTTGATAAGCCGCAGAGGTTGTCGAAGTGTATTTCTAACCTGAAGAACAAGGCCTCATATGTTTTGGCTAAGGACCCCAATGTGTCTAGTGATGGCAAGGATTCTAGTGATAAGAAGGTGGCCATTGAGGATTCCCCAATATAGGATTTTCCCAAGGTGGAGCAAGAAAAGGAGTTAAGGTGTTTGGATGTGGAGGATGTAGAGAAGAAAAAAGCTAAATAGGAGCCTTTGAAGGTAAATCCTCTTTTTGAGGAATTTTCTTACCTTGATGATGACACTACCTCCATGTATGAATTGTTGGATATGGCTAGGGTTGGGGCCAATGGTACTTTTAAATTAGCTAAGTGGAATTTGCATGAGTTCAGTAAGACTAATATTAAAATTAGAGGTTTAAAGGAGAATCTGGAGAATGTTTTGAAGGGTTTGGTTCTGAACATTCTTATTGATAGAACGGTGGACCTTGAACGTTCCTATCATGACTTCAAATATTAGTGTGATGAAAGGTTGGTTGCTTTGGAAGCCAAGGTTTTGGGTACAAATGCTGATATCAAAAAACTAATGTAGGTGTGTCATATCTCTATGAATAATAGCACAAACTCCTTGGAAGTCCTTTTCAGAAAGATTAGTGAGCTTGGGGAGGAACGGGTTTATTTCTCTGAGCTTATGGAGAAAGAGCACGTGGCTAAGGGAAAAGGTGAAAAAGATGCTAAGGATTATGACAAAGGACCTGCTATTAGAGGGTCAGTTGATTGGAAGATATACTTTGATGCTAAGAAGAAGGAGCTAATGGATATGGTTGAAGACATAGGAACCAATAGATTAAGGTGGCCAACAACCTGAGTAGCTTGAAATAGTGCGTGGTCTTCTTCTTTGTTTCTTTCTGTTTTCTACTGGGTGTAGGTTTCTTTTCGGTTGTTTTATTATTTTGTGGCTGTTGGGTGTTGTTGGTATTTTATTGTCATATTTTAGTCTAGCATCTACTTTGTTGTGTTTTTTGGCTATTGGGTTACTACTGGTGGCCTTTTGAAAATCCTTTCTAGCAGTATTTTGTGTCTTTTGTTGTAAAGGGTTTTGAGTCCCTTCAAAACCTTCTTTTCTCGTATAATCAAAACACTTTTTGAGATTTTGAAATAAAAAACACTATGCGAATCTTTACATTTTTAATGCTTTTCACTAATTTAATGTGAATAAACTTTAGTAAATGACAATAACCTAATATTGCACTCAAAATTCAGAATGAAATATTTATGATATCAAAAGATTTTGCAAATATAAAAAATGTTGGGTTCACCAAAATGTGATGGTGGGAAAAAGAGATCTAGGGTCTAAATCAAACCTTAACCCACTAAACATTAGGGGACACAAAAATAATCATGAAAGACCACTTGGATACTATCCTCAATGGAAGAGATAGAATGGATGATCAAGGTTTTGGTCCCCTTTTTGTGGAAGTGGATTGGATTTGATTTAAATATAAAGTGTGTGATGTGAAATTGAACTAGGCTAATTATGTAACTACAACAAGCTAATGCAAATATAGAAAAATGCACAACTGAAATGAAAAAATTGTAAAGAAGCTAAGGTAGAAGAACAACTTCCTACACTAATGAGAGGAGAATAATGCAAAACTTTAGAGATATTTTTCAGTAGTTACAAAAACGTAAACATAAATAAACATAAATATCATGCACACCACAATAGAGTGATATACATGGGGAAAACCATTTTCAGAGAAAAACCCCACACTCCAAAAGCTTCCCAATATGTTATTTAGAAATCACAAAGATTACAATATACTTGCATAGCAAGCTTCTCACAGGAGAAGCACCACTAGAGATTGAAAGAAAACATGACGACTATTAGACTCTCAAAATACATCACAATACCATAACTATAATACAACACCCTCATAAAATAGGGTTAGCTTCTAGGGAAAGATAAGCCAATAAAATATGTACCATCAAATCTCAAACCTAATAATGAACGGTCCAGATTTACAATATATCATTAATTCTATGTATTTCTACCATTTAAGAGTTTTGTTAACAAAATATTTTAATATTAACATGCATCCCACTCCTTCCCTCTACCCCATGCTCCCATTGTATATTACACCTATTGGTGTAACTAGGATATATATAAATATATTTATATTAAATACATCCTATCAACAATAAACCTTATATAATTACAAGGTTGAGACACATTTTCCCAACAAATCTTCCACTTTTTGAACACCTTGCAAGAGCAACAGGAGGGAGTAAACATCATCTCTTAATTGCTAGGGGCTAAAAGGCCCATAATCTCTGAACACCAAACTTTTTTGTGCTAATAGGTTTAGTTAAAGTATTAAAAACATTCATCAAAGTCTCTACCTTAACCAACTTCACCCTACCATCTTCAACCATATCTTTGACAAAATGATACAGTACATCAATGTGCTTGGTCTTGGAATGAAATGTTGAGTTCTTAGCTAGGAATATCACACTTTGACTATCACAAGAAATTGTCACTACATCTTGTTTTATTCCAATATTTGAACACAGCCTCTTAAGAAAAATGGCTTCTTTACAAGCATGAGTAGCTACCATATACCCAAGTTCAATAGTGGAAAAAGAAATCACATCCTATTATTTACTCATCCAACTAATAGCACCACCAAATAAAGTAAACACATAAGCATTGGTGGATCATTTGCTTTCAATATCACCTCCCCAGGATGAATCCAAATAACCATGAATATCAAGGGAAATATCATCTTCATTCAAATTACTATAACACAAGAAATACTTTGAGGTACTGTGCAAATATCTGGAGACCCTTTTAACTACATCCCAATGAACTCTACTAGGACTAGACATATATCTAGAAAGAACTTCCTCTGCTTGGGAAATGTCCGGTCTAGTACAAATCATAACATACATCAAACTTCCAACTACAGTTTGGTAAGGCATTCTTCTCATGTCTTCCATCTCTAAAGGGGTTGTTGGACAATCTATAATAGATAACTTTGTTCCAACTAAAGAAGGAACACACAATGGTCTATAGTCTTGCATGTTAAACCTCTATAAAATTGAATTGGCATACTTAATTTGGCTAAGCCATAGCTTTCTGTTCACTCTATCCCTTCTAATTTCCATCCCAAGAGTGTTCCTAGCTGCACCGAGGTCTTTCATTTCAAATTTAGTAGCAAGTTGAGACTTTAGTTCTAAAATCATACGTTTCCCTTTTCCTATAAATAACATATCATCAACATATAATGCAATAAATAGGAAATGATCACCATCAATTTTATAATATAAACAATGATGTGATTTAGAATGATCAATTCCCAAAATCAACACATATGTATCAAGTTTTTGGTACCAAATCCTAGGAATTTGTTTTAGTCCATACAAAGATTTCTTCAATTTGCAAACTAAATTACTTTTACCTTTCAGTATGTAGTGCTCTAGCTATGTCATATAAATATCCTCCTCTAAGTCACCATAAAGATGTAGAGAAGGGGGTTTCACTACTCATGAGTTCTCTTCATTTAGAGAGCCTCAGAGGGAAAATTTCCCTAAACTACCTGAAGGAACAATGCGAGAGTTCTAGAATTAGAAAGAGCAGGTCATGAAGATTCTCTAGAAAAATTGACAGGATCTCGCCCAAAGGACAACAACACGGGTTTAGGATGACAATGCGGCATGCTGGTGTCTCTCTAGTGTGCTGGCGTTTGTATAGTCTAGAAGGTGAGTTTATCACAAAAAATAGCTAAATAACTACTAGCAATATGATTGCTAAGAACTTACAAAATGTAATAGAACTGATATAAAGTAAAATAGATGATAAAGATAATAAGAGATAGAAAGGAAATACTTACAACCACGCAAGTGATGAAACCTCTAGTAGATGAATGTCTTCAAAACCTACATGTGTAATATCTAGAGAAATTTTTGGGCCTGTATAGGGCTTTGCCTCAGTCAAACCCCCTTTTTGGTGTTCCCACCTCCACAGATAGCCAAATAGATAGAGATAAATGAGCTGAATTGGACAAAGCCTGTGGTGAAAGCAAAACTCACTTCAGGAGTAGAACCCACACCACCAAGTATGAGTGATAAAAGCAATCTGCACTCGAGGAGGAGAACCCATATCACAAAGTAAGAATGCAATTGGTATGGGATATGGAATCCTAGGATGCTCACAAGCATGAGATAAGGGAGATGAAGTTGTAAGGCTTAACGAAGCCAAATAGGGAGACAAAGAGAGCTATAAAGGGTGTTGTGAGGGCTTAAGAACTTGAGACTGTTGTAGTAAGCTGTATGGAGTGGTGCAAGCAAGATAAAAAGAGAGAAATGCTAGAGCCAAGGATAGAAGGAAGCTAGAAGCTAGAATGAAGCTAGAGACACAAATGGATTGAAAAGGTAATATTTAAGGAGAGATGAGAAGCAAAAAGAAGCTTCTTGGGTGGTTACAAGGCATCTCAAGCCATTACCAATGAAAAAAGTAGATGACAAGTGGAAAACATGCTCGAAGGTGGTCATTTGAATGTTGAAATGTTGTAGGATGCTAGCGTGATGCATAGACATCCACACAGTGCACTAGTGTCCAAATACATCATGCTACAAATTGACAAACATGGGAGAAGTGACAAGTTTAACACAAAGCTAACGTGCAAAGGTAGCTGCTAAAAAGGGGTTTTGAGCATCCTGAGAGGGAAAAAGGTTGATGCAAGGGCTAAAGTGAGCCTACACAAGTTCTAAGGGAATGGAAACTAAAGCGGATGCAAGAATGCATGTGAAATTGCAAGGGGTACAATTTTATGACATTATAAAAGAAAAACAAATTCACATCCATTTTCTCAACCTCTAAATCATAAGCAGGAGTGGTGTAGGAGCACCTGCCAAAGTGCCAAAGTGCAAGCTTATTTTGAAGTTTTTGTTTTAAAATCCTTTTTGTTGTTTTGGTAAAGGTCTTGTGGATCATCTTATTGGTGGTTGAGGACCTTTTGGTTCTTAGGTTAGAAGTTGAATAAGTTTGGAGTCCTTTTGTGGTTGATTCCTAAGCTTTAGACAAAGTTGCAAAACACACTATGTTTTACAACAACAAGCTTTTGGCCATTTTTGAGCTCGAAGAAGGAAACCTAACCGTTTCCAAGCATTGTAAAAAGGTAACTCTCAACCTTTGATGAGGGTTAGAAGCATTGGGAACATTGGAAGATATATGAAAATAATAAAGATACAGTGATTTGTGTGTGTAAAATTTTGTTTTACTGTTCTTGGCCGCGTGACTGCTGTTAAATGGATTAGAGGAGGCATTTTGTTGGTTACTAGCATGTAGTGTAGCCTTTGAAAGTTCTATTTTTGACATATTAATTAGGTTGCTCATCACTTTCATTTATTTTGTAAATTCTGTGTTTTTTTTGTTTGCTGTTTTGACTGGTAAAGCTCAAAAAAATGGAGTTTTAGTTTGTTTTCTGTCCATCCCAAGAGGCATGGGTGCAGTGGAAACAAGGCTAAACTCCATTATTGTATATAATGTAAATAGAGGAGTCAGTAATAGTTCACTGAGCATGCTTGAAGGCTGTTCCTAGGCGAGCTTGAAAGCCCAGCTTGGAAAAGATAGTCTTTACTCAGTCCTAACATGGCAGGGGTGCTAAATGCCTAACAATGCAGAGTATGAAGTGTTTGCAAGAGCCTTCACTAAGGTTGGAAAGAAGGTAGAACCTCTAGTTGATCATTTGGAGGCTAGAAAATACAAATAGTCCAAGAAAGGGCTAAGAAAAGCCCTAGTTCTTGCAAGAACAGGGTACACCTGTGTACGGATAGAAAAATGGTCCAAAACCAAAAAAAATCTGCTAGAGCTTGGAATTTGAGCCAGGGTGACAGAAGCAAGTTTGGCCTAACTAGGTGAAGGAGGGGAGTAATAAGCTATTTTCTTGGGTGAGGAGGCCTAAAAGGGGCTCAAGCCTAGTAGCCCTTCCAAAACCCTAGACTAGGGTTTTATGGTAGTGGTGGAAAATCCAAGCATGGAGGTTAAACAAGAACCCTTCCTTGATGGTTTTGAAGCCATGGAAGCTTTACACACCCCTGCAACGAGGTTAGGAAGCATTTGGAGGTTAACTGGTCTTTAAGCATATTAAGGGCTAGATGGTGAATGTGAGGAAAAACACCAAGAAAATCTTGGTAGCAGCAAATTAGAGATGATAGCAGGGTTGGAAAATGAACCAGGGGTACCAACATAGCAGAGGACCTACAGGTTGAATGGTGGATGAAGTGACAGCAAGGGGTTATCAAAGGTGAGACCCAGAGCATTGAGATTGTGATTGTCTCAATCCAACCCTATCCCTATCAGATTGGTATCATAGCAAGTGAAAGATTTGGGAAAGAAATCTTGCATGTCAGACATTGAGTCAAGTGATTCTTCCACCATGGTGACCAATGCAAAACTGGCTAAGATAGTTGAAGAGCAAGAAGAAGACAATAAGCAGCTGAGGGAAAGAATAGCCCAACTTGAGGCAGCAGTGAGGAGTGCACAATTTGAGGGAAGAATTCCAAAAGAAGAAGAGGTTGCAGAGGAAGATAAGACCCCTGAACCTGACCCTGTTTTGAAGGAGGAGCCTTTCTTAAAGGCATTAAAAGCTTTAAGTGGAAAAGCACTTTAAGGTATACCACTTTTTAGTGGAAAGATGGAAGCAGACCTAGTCCTGGAGTGGATAGAAGGCATGGAGAATCACTTTGAATGTGATGGAGTAACTGAAGCACAGAAGGTGAAGGTTGCTAAGTCAAGATTGAGAGGATCAACTTTGACATGGTGGAAATTTTTTCAGACTAAGAGGGAGAAAGAAGGCAAGTAGCCCATATCAACTTGGAAAGGAATGGTTGCTAAGGTAAAGGAAGCATATATGCCAAATGATTATGAGATCCAACTTCACAAGAAGAGGCAGAGTCTAAGGCAGAAAGACCAAAATGTCAACACCTATACTAAAGAGTTTCAGAAGCTTTGCTTGAGATCAAATGTGTCAGAGGATGAGAGCCTAAAAGTGGCAAGGTACCTGAATGGCTTGAAGTGGAACATTCAAGAAGAGATGGCTCTTTTGAGTCCTAAAATAGTCCACCAATGTTATCAACTGGCTATAAAGATTGAAGAGAGGAACAAAAGAAAGCATTATCAGTCCTCTAAAGGCAGAGGAAAAGGTAGAGATCAAAGAGGACAGCGTGGTGGTTACCAAGGAAGAGGTATTGACCAAAGAAACCAAGGAGAATTAAAACTCACTGGGCATGGAGGTGAAACATCTTCAAGAGGCAGATTTAACAGAGGAAGAGGACCTCAAGGAGGTTCAAATAGGGGAAGAGGAGAAGGCAGAAGTAACTCTTACTTTTCCACCATGAAATGCTATCACTGCAATCAGCTAGGTCACCCTGCTTATAGGTGCCCGGAGAAAGCATCCTCTCCTAGCAATGAGAAAAGAGTGGCTTATGCACAAGAGGACATCATGGGTCCTAAGGCATCTGAGATTAGTCATATAGAATCAGAAGTAGGAGAAAATCTGATGTTTAACAGGGTTTTGATCAGACAACCGGTCAAAGAAGAACCCAAGCAAAGGAGAGCTTTGTTTAGAGCAAGGTGCAAGATATTTGGAAAGGTATGCAAGGTCATTGTAGATTCTGGTTCTACAGATAATATCATCTCTGAGGAGGTAGTAAAGAAGTTGAAATTGGAGACCAAACCCCACACTAACCCTTACAAAGTCAGCAGCATATAAACTCACTCTAGATCAGAATCTTGAAGTGGCTAGACAGGTGAAGGAGTTGTTGGATCAAGGCTTGATTCAAAAGAGTATTAGTCCATGTGCAGTCCCAGTGGTTTTGGAAACAAAAAAAGGTGGTAAGTGGAGACTTTATACTGATTCTAGAGCAATTAATAGGATCACCATTAGGTATAGGTTCCCAATACCTAGAATTGAAGATTTGATGGATTTCCTTGGAGGAGCACAGTATTACACCAAGTTGGACCTCAAGAGTGGCTACCATCAAATCAGGATTAAAGATGGAGATGAGTGGAAGATAGATTTTAAGACAAATGATGGCTTATATGAGTGGAAAGTGATGCCATTTGGCCTCTCAAATGCCCCTAGCATGTTCATGAGACTAATGAATGAGGTGCTTAAGGATTTCATAGGGATTTTTGTGGTAGTCTACCTTGATGACATACTGATTTTCAGTAAGACAACAGAAGAACATTTGAAGCATGTGGAGATGGTTCTTAAAAGGCTGCAAGAAGAACAGTTGGTAATTAACCTTGAGAAGTGTGAGTTCTTCAAGCAATAACTTGTGTATCTAGGCTTTGTAGTATCCAAAGGAACCCTGAAGATGGATCCAGGCAAGGTGGAAGCCATCCTAAACTGGCCTACACCAACCACAGCAACAAAGGTAAGGAGTTTTCATGGTTTAGCTGAATTTTATAGGAAATTTATAAGGAACTTTAGTGGCATCTGTACACCAGTATTAGATACAATCAAGGGTGGTCAGAAAACAAAGTTTAAGTGGACTCAAGAGGCTGATAAAGGGTTTGAGAAACTAAAACAAGAGGTAGCAACCCAACCTATACTTTTGTTGCCTAGTTTTGATAAGTTATTCACAGTTGAGTGTGATGCAAGTGGAGTAGCAGTAGGAGGAGTACTTAGTCAAGAAGGTAGGCCTGTAGCCTTCTTTAGTGAAAAGCTCAATGAAGCCAAGCAAAAGTACTCTACCTATGATCTAGAACTATATGCTTTAGTGCAGTCCCTTAGGAAGTGGAGGCATTATCTATTGCCCAAAGAGTTTGTGGTCTTCACACATAACCAGGTGCTCAGTTACATCAACACCCAAGAGAAGCTGAGTAATAGACACTTGAAATGGATGGAATACATCCAAGCTTTCACTTTTACCATCAAGCACAAGAAGGGACAAATGAATAAGGTGGTAGATGCATTAAGCAGGAGAATGTTGAGAGTGCAGGAAATACAGTTGAAGAGCATTGGATTAGAGAGTTTCAAAGACCTCTATGGTGATGATGAAGACTTTTCAGAAGCTTATAGGGTATGCTCTAATTTTGAGAATCATTTTCATAGTCAATATGCTGAATATACACTAGAAAATGGACTGTTATTTAAGGGTAATCTGTTATGTGTTCCAAAAGGGTCAATGAGGGAAAATTTGATTCAAGAAAAACATAATGGCAGTCTTAGTGGGAATTTTGGTATCAATAAGACTTTAGAACTAGTGCAAAGGTTCTATTATTGGCCTAAATTGGCAAGAGATGTCAGAAGATATGTGGAGCAGTGTGTTGTTTGCATGAAAGCCAAAGGGGGAGCTAGCAATGCGAGTTTGTATCAACCTTTACCCATTCCCAATAGACCATGGGAGTACGTGTTAGTATGGATTTTGTGGTAGGACTCCCCAAGACTAAGGCAGGTTTTGATAGTATTTATGTAGTTGTGGAAAGATTTAGCAAGATGAGTCACTTTATTCCTTGCAAGACTACACATGATGCTAGCTACACTGCCCATCTTTTCTTCAGGGAGATAGTAAGGATCCATGGATTACCATTACATATTATTTCTGACAGGGATGTGAAGTTCATGAGCCATTTTTGGAAGACTTTATGGAGCAGATTGGGTACCAATATGTCATTTGGATCAGCTTACCATCCTCAGACCGATGGTCAAACAGAGGTGGTTAACAAAGTGTTAGGTAATATTTTGAGGTGATTGAAAAATGAATATGGACAGACATGGGATGTGGTGATTTCTCAAGCTGAGTATGCTTATAATGACAGTGTAAACAGAACTACAAGGAAAAGTCCATTTGAGGTGGTGTATGGGATGCACCCAAGAGGCATTTGTGAACTCAGAGACCTTGGATCAATGGAGAATAGGAGTGGACATGCAGAAGACTTCACTCAGACCATGAAGGAAATTCATGAGCAGGTTAAGAAGACAATCACAACAACAACACAAAAATTGAAAGATAAAGTTGATGAGTCAAGGAGAGATGTGTAGTTTGCAGTAGGTGACTATGTTATGGTCCATCTTAACAAATCAAGGTTGCAAAAGGGAATGTCAACCAAAATGCAGATGAAAAGAGTGGGACCATGTAAGGTGTTAGCCAAGTATGGGAAGAATGCATACAAGGTAGGATTACCATCAGATTTGGGCATATCTCCAGTATTTAATGTTGTTGATCTAATCCGATATAAGGGGACAGTCAGTGATGAAGTTCAGAACAGTCAAGAGATCTTTAAGGATATCAATAATATACCCCTTCCTAATCAAGAGAAACCTCAGGCAGAGAAGATCTTGGAGTCCAGGGTGAAGAAGGCTACAAGATACAAGGTGTACATGGAGCACCTTGTCAAGTGGAGGAACACACATGAATCTGAGGCTACCTGGGTTGAGGAAGCTGATTTTAAGAAGCTAGGAATTGATCTATCATTGATATCACCTCAAATTCCTTGATCTTTGTGCTGAGAGGGGGAGAATGGTGTAGGAGCACCTGCCAAAGTGCTGAAGTGCAAGCTTATTTTGAAGTTTTTGTTTTAAAATCCTTTTTGTTGTTTTGGTAAAGGTCTTGTGGATCATCTTATTGGTGGTTGAGGACCTTTTGGTTCTTAGGTTAGAAGTTGAATAAGTTTGGAGTCCTTTTGTGGTTGATTCCTAAGCTTTAGACAAAGTTGCAAAACACACTATGTTTTACAACAACAAGCTTTTGGCCATTTTTGAGCTCGAAGAAGGAAACCTAACCGTTTCCAAGAATTTTAAAAAGGTAACTCTCGACCTTTGATGAGGGTTAGAAGCATTGGGAACATTGGAAGATATATGAAAATAATAAAGATACAGTGATTTGTGTGTGTAAAATTTTGTTTTACTATTCTTGGCTGCGTGACTGTTGCTAAATGGATTAGAGGAGGCATTTTGTTGGTTAATAGCATGTATTGTAGCCTCTAAAAGTTTTGTTTTTGACATATTAATTAGGTTGCTCATTGCTTTCATTTATTTTGTAAATTCTGTGTTTTTTTTGTTTGTTGTTTTGACTGGTAAAGCTCATAAAAATGGAGTTTTAGTTTGTTTTCTGTCTGTCCCAAGAGGCATGGGTACAGTGGAAACAAGGCTAAACTCCATTCTTGTATATAATGTAAATAGAGCAATCAGTAATAGTTCACTGAGCATGCTTGAAGGTTGTTCCTAGGCGAGCTTGAAAGCCCAGCTTGGAAAAGACAGTCTTTACTCAGTCCTAACGTGGCAGGGGTGCTGAATGCCTGACAATGCAGAATATGAAGTGTTTGCAGGAGCCTTCACCAAGGTTGGAAAGAAGGAAGAACCTCTAGTTGATCATCTAGAGGCTAGAAAATACAAACAGTCCAAGAAAGGGCTAAGAAAATCCCTAGTTCTTGCAAGAACAGTGTACACCTGTGTACAGACAGAAAAATGGTCCAAAACCAAAAAAAATCTGCTAGAGCTTGGAATTTGAGCCAGGGTGATAGAAGAAAGTTTGGACTAACTAGGTGAAGGAGGGGAGTAATAAGCTATTTTCTTGGGTGAGGAGGCCTAAAAGGGGCTCAAGCCTAGTAGCCCTTCCCAAACCCTAGACTAGGGTTTTATGGTAGCGGTGGAAAATCCAAGCATGGAGGTTAAACAAGAACCCTTCCTTGATGATTTTGAAGCCATGGAAGCTTTACACACCCCTGCAACGAGGTTAGGAAGCATTTGGAGGTTAACTGGTCTTTAAGCATATTAAGGGCTAGATGGTGAATGTGAGGAAAAGCACCAAGAATTGCTTGGTAGCAGCAAATTAGAGATGATAGTAGGGTTGGCAAATGAACCAGGGGTACCAACATAGCAGAGGACCTATAGGTTGAATGGTGGATGAAGTGACACCAAGGGGTTATCAAAGGTGAGACCCAGAGCATTGAGATTGTGATTGTCTCAATCCAACCTTGTCCCTATCAAGGAGCAATAGAAAGAAAAATCTAATGGATTCCATTTATGCAATAGGAGAAAATATCTCACCATAATCAACACCCTCAACTTGAGAGTAACCTTTCACAACCAAACTTTCTTTGAAATTCTCAATACCTCCATCTAAACTGATCTTTTTCTTGAACACCCATTTGCAACCAACATGTTTTCATCCTCCAGGAAATGGTACAAGATCCCATGTATCATTATTTTTCAAAGTTTCCATTTCTTCATCCATAGTAATCTTCTAGTATTTTGCATCATTCATATCTAATGCCTCTTCTACAGTTCTAGGTTCATCCATGTTAGTATTCAAAACAAAAATACATCTCCAATCATCAAGTGTATACCTTTTAGTTAGTTGTTTATTCCTTGTAGACCTACAAATAGGTTGAGTTGCAGGTTCTTCCTCCTCTTTTTAAGATTCAAAGCTAGATGAGATCTCCTCAACTTCTTGTTTATCTTTGGGCCTCAATTCATCTTTCTCAAGCATAGAAGGAAGTTGAACCACATCTTCCTCTTTACTTTGTTCTAGCCGCAATGTAAAAAAAGAAGGCTTAGTTTCTCTAAAAATAACACTTTTACTATATATATTACCTTATGTGCAAAAGGATCCCAAAAGTTGAATCCTTTCACAACATAACTGTATTTGATGAAGATACATTTCAAATATTTGTTTTCCAACTTTGTTCGCTTATCCTTTGGCACATGTGCATATTCCTCGTAACCAGAAACTCTAAGATGTCTTAATGAAGGCTTGCGACTAACCATACCTCTAGAGGAATCTTATCAACAAGAGATGATGTAGGAGACTTGATAATGAAGTAATAGGCAGTGGTAATATCTTCAACCAAAAATGTTTTTTCTAGACCAATACCACTCAACATATTCCTAGCCTTCTCCATCAGTGTCCTATTCATTATTTCTGCAACTCCATTATGTTTTGGAGAATACAGAGTTTTATTTTGTCTATGAATACAACAATATGTATAGAGTCTATATTCCAAAGAAATTAGTGGTTCCTCTAAAGATAAGGAGAATGGCTCAATGGTGAAACTCTCTTTTGTTGGCAACACAAGGGCAGACAATTGAGAGGGGGGGTGAGTCAGTTGTGACAAAACTTTAAACTTATTAAACTTATTCTTAGGTCTGATTAATTACCATGAAAGCATAAATCATTACCACATCAGAAACACACATAACACCAAGATTTTTACGTGGAAACCCTGTTAGGGGAAAAACCACGGTGGAGGTTAGTCCACAAGATTATACCCTGTTAAAAGTATAAAGGAATAAATGGGGAATGCACTTTATTCAGGCACACTACCTAGAGCTCACTTCTCAAATACAACAAGGATTACTTCCCAAAGGAATACTCACTTTCTTACAAAAAGATTTAGATTGCATCCACAAGATTGAATTGAGAAAATAACATCTGCTCATGCCTAATTATAGTTTTGGTTAAGCACATAAACTCTGCTCACTCTTCTTCACACTTAACTTATTCCTTCAAATGATTTGAACATTATTTGCACATAGGACTCACACACTACACTTCACCACACTTCCTTCAAATGATAAAAAAATTGCTCAAATATATCGGCAACTAAGAATAAAATCATCTACATGTCGGCTTCAATAAAATATAAAATGAATACAAACTGTCGGTCCAAAACATAAATAATTATCAATGTGAATCAACCAGCGTCAGCTACAACATAGTGAGGAACCAAAATAATATCCTCAAACATGAAACACCTTCAATAATTATTCCTCGAAGATCCACAACACGTTAATATCACCCTGTTAGCCAAGAACATGAAAAACATGAACATGAAAGAGAAAATATTCAATCACGAACACACCGATCAATGCAAATGTGCAAAAAATATAGAGCATGATCTAGAAACATCCAAAAGAATCATGAATCACTAGAGAAGCATCCAAAATACTTCATGTTACCAGAATCACATCATCTTCTTTCAGGAACTAAAGCAACAAAAAAACTGTCAGAGCACAAATACTCATAACTCGCTCAAATCTTCATGCGGATCTTTGAAACTTAACATGGATAAAATAGATATACTCGACAACAAAAAATTTAATCCAAAACCTCTGATCATCAACATATTGAGCTAGCCATCGTACTGAACTTCACTGCACCAATGAAAAACTGCAACTTAATTTATTACAATTTTCTTAATATCCTCAACATATACAACCTCTAATGCTAATAGTGTTGATATCAATGACAACCACATATCAGAAACATCCAACAATCTCCCCCTTTGGCATTGATGGCAACACATGATGTGAAAAACACCATCAACCCAACTTTCTCTTAGCACTGTCCCCCCCTTAGGTTTTGAGTCTTTTCTCCTCAACTCTTTCACATGACTCTTCTCCCCAAAAAGATTTTCACATGACTCTTCTCTCCCTTTGACATCAATGACAAAGATACACAAGCTCTGGACCACATATCTGAACATATGACTACTCCCCCTAAGTAGTAGCCACCACAACATCAATCTAGATCAAGATATGACTATGGAATGCATGGACTGATGCAATTCAATGCATGTTAGTTCTAATTAGGAGGGGGTAATCACCCATAGCTTCCCTTTGAGATACTCAAAAGTATCCTTAGGAAAAGGGTTTGTAAAAATATCTACAATCTTTTCCTTAGTGGGAACATACTCCAATATGATTTCCTTTTCACTCACCTTCTCTCTTAAAAAGAGAAACTTGATAGATATATGCTTAGTTTTTTAATGCAACACCAGATTCTTAGAAATGTTAATTGCACTTGAATGATCATAGAATATAGCAATAGGTTCATCATACACAACTCTGACATCTTTCAACATCTACTTCATCCACAATACTTGAGTACAATTGTTAGCAACAACAATGTATTCTACCTCTATAGTAGATAAAGAAATGACATTCTTCTTCTTACTTAACCACAAAATCAACTTATTTCCCAAGAAAAATGCACCACTGGTACTCTTTCTATCATCCATATCTCCTGCCCAATCAACATCAATAAAAACACTCAAAGTAAAGTCATATTTTTTAGGATACCATAGGCCAAAATCAACTGTCCCCTTCAAGAATATGAAAATACTCTTCGCAACAGTCACATGAGATTTCTTAGGATCAGCTTGAAATATTGCAACAATGCATACAACATTAATGATATTAGGTCTAGTTTGACTCAAATAGAGCAATCCACCAATCATGGATCTGTATATAGTCTGGTTTTCTTTAGGAGAATCATCATCTTGTGTCAACTTACATCTGGTCACCATAGGTGTACCATCTGACTTTGAATATTCCATACCAAACTTCTTTAGCAATTCTTTCACATACTTCGATTGAGAAATGAAGATCCCTTTATCTAGATAAGTAATTTACAATCCCAAGAAGAATTTCATTCCTCCAATCATAGAAATATCAAACTCACTTTACATCTCAACAACAAACTTCATGCACAAACTATCATCTCCTCCAAAAATGATATCATCAATAAAGACTTCAACAATCAAATCTTCATCATGATCAATCTTGAAATAAAGATTACTATCATATTTACCTTTATTAAATCCAAGTTTCAACAAATACTTATCCAAATTGGCATATCATGCTCTTGGAGCTTGCTTAAGTCCATACAATTCTTTCTTTAACTGAAAAACCATATCTCCCTGATCAGTCAATTGAAATCCATTAGGTTGTTCAATATACACTTCTTCTTCTAGTTCACCATTTAGAAATGCTGACTTGACATCCATCTAATAAACCTTGAAGTTTTAGTAAGCAACATAAGCAAGAAATAATCTCGTAGCTTCAATCCTAGCAATAGGGGAAGATTTTTCTTCAAAGTCAATTCCTTCCATCTGTGAATATACTTTACACACCAGTCTTGCTTTGTTTCTAACAACTTCACCTTGCTCATTCAGTTTGTTCTGAAAGACCCATTTAGTTCCAATTACTTTTTTGTCCTTAGGTCTAGGAACAAGAATTCATGTATCATTCTTCTCAATTTGTAGTAGCTCTTCTTTCATTGCTTCCATCCAATGTTCATCTTTGCATGCTTCATTGACACTATTAGGCTCATTCTTTGAAATCAAATAGTATTCTGATGCAATTGTTCTCCTTGTTTGAACACCTTTGTTCTTATCACCTATAATCTGATATTTTGAATGATTTAGTCTTACATACCTTGGAGTCTTAGGATGTTCTTGAACTTTAGGCTCTTGTGATATCACTTCCACACTTCCACTAGTTCCTTCCTCTTGGCTTTCCTGATTCACTAAAATGATTTACACTTGATTCTAAGTCTGAAAAAAACTAACATTTTGATCATCTGAATCATATCCACAGGTTCTAGATGGTCTAACTATGTCTACATCAACCTTGACATTTTCAATTTCAACTACTCTCCTCAATCTCTTGTTGAAGCACTGGTAGTCTTTAATTTTAGTATAATAACTAAGAAATATTCCTTCATCACTTCTAGCGTCAAACTTTCCTATATCTTCATCTCTTTTGATAAAGCATTTACTCCAAAAAAATTTGAAGTATCTAATAGCAGGCTTATGACCAAACCTAGGTCATAAGGGTTCTTACCAGTATCACTTTTGATATGTACCTGATTGAGAGTGTAAAAAAAAGTACTCACAACTTCTCTCTAGTAGATATTTGGGACATTTCCTTCTAGCATCATAGTCCTAGAAGCATATAGAACTGTCCTGTTCTTCCTTTCCACAACTCCATTTTGCTGAGGGGTCCACAAGGCAGATAATTGTCTCTTCATCCCATGTTCTTCACAAAAAGAATTAAACTCACTAGAAATGAATTCACCACCTCTATTTGATCTTATACATTTAATTTTCAGATCTGTCTTTGTCTCAACCTTAGCCTTAAAATTTTTGAATTTCTCTAGAGATTTAGATTTTTCCCTTAAGAAAGAAACCCACATCAATCTAGATTAATCATCTATGAGTAACATGAAATAACTGTCTCGTTGTAAACTTCTGACTCTAGAAGGACCAGACAAATTAGTTTGCACAAGCTCCAAAACTTCATTTGAACAATGCTGTTTGCTATGAAATGAAATTCTAGTTTGCTTCCCTAACTGGAATTCCTTGCATATGGTATTAGTAGGCTTTACCAACTTAGGAAGATCTCTCATAGCCTAAGTAGAACTTATCTTGATAATATTGTCAAAGTTTGCATGACACAATCTCCTATGCCACAACCAAATTTCATCAACTTGAGCAATCAGACAACTTTTAGTAGCAACACTCAGGTGAAAGATATTACCTTTTGTTTTTGTACCTGATGCAATCACATTTTCGAAACTCCCCAATATTCTACACTTTCCATCCTTGAATTGTAGATTGTATCCCTTGTCAACCATCTGTCCAACACTTAAAATATTATGCTTCAAACCTTCCACATATAGAAAATCATCAGTTTTATTCTTACCATCAAGAGAAATGGATCCTCTACCACAGATTACACCAAATTTATCATCACCAAATCTTAGAACACTGCCATCATACTTTTAAAGACTCACAAATTTAATTTTATCACTTGTCATGTGATGCAAGCAACCACTGTGAATCACCCATTCATCCTTTTCTTCAATTCTGGCAGCTAGAGATTTCTCCACATTCATGCAACTAGCAGATATAGTAGGTAATAGATCATTTTCCTTGATAGCAATAAATACCCATTCATCCTCACTTGCATTCACTTTATCAAATTCATCATTTGTCACACCTTCATCAACAACATAATAACACTTTCTTTGGAATCTAGGCTTGTTAGGTCTTGGCTTAGGAACTCTTTCTGGACACCTTGTGGAAAAATGACCTATCTTATTGCATGAAAAACATTTAAGAGGAAATTTCCCTTTATACTTACCTTCTCCTCTTGGTACTCTCTTGAAAATAAGTGCTTCAAGCTCATCTAGCTTTCTCTCTTCTTCTTCAATCTCTCTCATTTCTTCCTCATACTTGAACACCTTTCTAGAAGAACTCTCACCTGGATCATATCTTTGTTTATCCTTTCCGAAGGTAGTAGCTTTGAAAAAAAATTCTATCTTAGGAAGTGAATCACCAAACTCACTTAACTCAAAAATAGCAAGCTTACCAATCAACATGTCTCTGGTTACATTTGTCACAGTCCAGATCTCCTCAATAGCAGTAACTTTGTGTTTGTATGTAGTAGGCAAGGATCTGGGCACTTTAGAAACAATCTCTAATTCTTCCAATGTTCCACCAGCACATCTAATATTACACACAAGTTCATTCACTCTCTACATAAAAGTAGTAATGTTCTCATCTTCACCTATTTTCAATGTTTCATATTTCCCTTTCAAACTTTGCAGCTTAGCAATATTCACATGGGAATCACCTTCATACAAAGTTTCCAAATTTTTACAGATCTCATAAGTAGTCTTCAAATCCATTACATTTGTCATCTCAAAATCAGTTAGAGCACTCAACAATGTTGCCTTAGCCCTGATATTGTACTCGACATCTTTAATCTCAACAGAAGTAGGACCATTCTATGGGATAACATACCTATTCTTTGTAATGTTCCAATAAGATTCATCAATGCATCTCAAATGACACTCCATTCAAGTCTTCCACAAAGAATAATTTTTTCCATCAAATCTTAGACTATCCTTTTTATATGTCGCCATCCTAGATCACCTCAATCTATTAAAATTCTTCCAAGGAACCTGATCTGATACCAATTGTTGGCAACACAAGGGCAAACAACTAAGAGGTGGGGGTGAATCAATTGTCACATAATTTTAAACTTATTAAACTTATTCTCAGGTATGATGAATAACCATGAAATATTAAATCATTACCACATCAAAAACACACATAACACCAAGATTTTTATGTGGAAACCCTATTAGGGGAAAAACCATGGTGGAGGTTAGTCCACAAGATTATACCCTGTTAAAATTATAAAGGAATAAATGGGGAATGCACATGCATTCAAGTACACTGCCTAGAGCTCACTGCTCAAATACAACAAGGCTTATTGCCCAAAGGAAGATTCACTGTCTTACAAAAAGATTCATATTCCATCCACAAGATGGAACTGAGAAAATAACATCTACTCATGCCTAATTACAGTTTTGATTAAGCACATAAAATTTTCTCACTCTTCTTCACACTTGACTTCTGCCTTTGAATTATTTGAACATTATTCACACATAGGAATCGCACAATTCGCTTCACCACATTGCCTTCAAATGATAAAACAATCACTCATATATATTCGCAACCAAGAATAACATCATCTACATGTCAGCTTCAATAAAATATAAAATGAATACAAATTGTCAGTCCAAAACATAAATAATTATCAATGTGAATCAACCAGCATCAGACACAACATAGTGAGGACCCTATTAGCTCTAAAAAATGCAGGCAGAAAGCCTCAAGAGGCTGCCAATCTCTTGATACGTTTCAGGGTAATAGACAAGGTCAAAAGAATTCAATCTTCTACTCTTCAGGTGCTGCTAAACCTAGGCGGGCGTACCTTTTGATTTGAGCAGACTTCGCTTATGATTAACCTTCTGAAATGCTCTGTCCACAATGGCAGATGGGAGTGAACAGATGAAAACAAACTTGATACAAATAGCAATCTTCTAATCTAAATCCTACTATACTTGATTAACAGATGTAAAGAGAATGAATGAATCTTAATGATAAAACTACAAAGACTAGTGCCTTATTGGGTATGCAGAGTCAAATGAAATCAAGATGAGCAACACTCTCTAGAGAACTCAAATTATCTAGCATATATTTTGTTTACAATTTGTATAAACATGCAAAACTATAACTACTAAGCTCTTCTTTAATAATCCAAATGATTCTCTTTTATTATTGTGATCAACTAAAGGATTTAATCTTTACGTGAAAGAACAAATTGATTAATCACATAGATACAACAAATGTGCACTAATGAATTGAATATAATCTTGTTATATCAATTCAAACAACCAGAAAGGATCAATCTTGGAGACAGCTTAGCAGTATTTTCATTAAATTCAACAGACAATTGACACTAGAGAAATGTAGCAACATCAACTGATTTTCATAAATACCTCCATTCTGAAATCATGCAACAATAGTCTATGATCTGAGAATTTTACTCTACTGTATCTACTTGTTGTGTATTGAATATCTAATAACTGATGATCTTTTTTACAATCACAAGATGCATATATATACACAAGCATCAGAAAAACATATTAATTCGAGATCTCGTGTCAGCCTGCCACAGTATTTGGGCTCATTTCATGTCGGCCAGCAGCATAATTTAAACATTCACATGTCAGCCACAGTGTTTGAATTCTTATTGATCACCACTAAAACAGTCACCAAGACATTCAGTTAGTATGCCAAAGGCAATTATATCGCTGCCAGCCGCCCCTTAGTTTTATTCACTTTCGCCATGACCCATAAGAGTCAGAGAGATGTCATACAGATTACCTTATGTCTCCCCGAGATGCATTTCTTTATTTTACATGTATCACTGTAAGATTCTGATATTGGGGATACCTCTCATAGATTATCTTGTGTCTTACCAAAACACCCCAAGCTCATCCTAGATTGCTAAGAGAAAAAAATTCTCACACTTACATAGTCCACATGTATATTATCGGCGAGACCGGAGGTCACTTGCCAAGACTTCATTCCAAAAACACCAACTCATACCAATATGTTCCTTTCATCCTGTGTGTCATGAAATGTTTCGCTTTGTGTTGGTTGGTGAGACTCTCTTGAATTCGCTATAACTTACTTCGAAGAAAACATCTCTCACCGAAAGCCATTCGATAGAAACCTTATGTATAATGTCGGCGAGACCGAGTGTCAATCACCAAGACCTCACTTTGATATCGTTTAGTCTGGCTGAAACAACCTTACACTCCTCCCGATATGTATTTTCCCATTGGCGGTCGACAAGACTAAGTGAGTTTCGCCAAGATGCTACCCTGATGAAAATATTTCGCTGATATACGAATGCATCCACCGCCGGTCGGTGTGACAATGTGAATTCGTTATGACCTCACATTGAAAAAAAAATTCTTGGCCGAAGGAATCCTTTGATAGAAGCACTGTGTTGGCAAGACAACAAAGTTGATAAGATGTTATTTTGAATGCGAGCAACTCTCACCGAAAAGTCCCTTTGTGCCAAGTCGGTAAGACACCGCAAGATTGCTATGACCTTTCATCGAATCCAAAATCATTCACTGATGTATCTCCATGTATGCCGGTCAGCGAGACAAGACTTTCGGTGAAACATTACCCCGACGACCCCTTAGCTCTTGCTGATGAATTTCATGTCGCCGAGACAATGTGAAAGTCCTGTCGAACAAAACAATAGATGAATTATGATCGCCATGACATTAGAAACATCTTGCCGATAGGAAACACAAACATTTATCAGAAAAATGGATTGGGGAGACCCAGATATTGTCATGCCGATAGAAACTGCAATGTGAAATATGCATGACCTGATGGATTTATGGGATAAATATATGCAAAGTGTGAGTAGAATATCATGATAGAAGGCCCCTATGCTTATGATAAGGACTCATATGGGAATTTAGGGGTATGAAAGATATGTAAAATCATCAAATTTTTACAGTTCAAACAGACCCAAAATAATATCCTCGAACATGAAACACCTTCAATAATTATTCCTCGAAGATCCACAACACACTACAATCACCCTGTCGGCCAAGAACATGAAAAACATGAACGCACGAGATAAAATATTCAATCGGGAACACACCGGTCAATGCAGACGTGTAACAAAGATAGAGCATGATATAGAAACATCCACAAACATCATGAATCACTAGAGAAGAATCCACAATACTTCACGTTACCAGAATCACATCATCTTCTTTCAGGAACTGAAGCAACAGAAAAACTATTAGAACACAGATACTCATAACTTGATCAAATCTTCATGTGAATCTCTGAAATTTAATGTGGATAAACTATATATACTGAACAACAAACCCTTTAATCCACAGCCTCTGATCATCAACATACTGAGCTGGCCATCATACTGAACGTCACTACACCATTGACAACTTAGAACTTACTTTATTACAATTTTCTCAATATCCTCGACATATACAACCTCTAATGCCAATAGTGTTGACATCAATGACAACCACATATCAGTAACATCCAACATCTTTATCTTTTTCAATATTGCTAATAGAAATTGTAAATTGAGAAATGGAAGGAGTTTGGCTCCTTAAGTGATGAAGATATGTTTTCCTATGATCCGTATTTGGAATCTATAGAACCTGAAGGTCAGGACTTCAATTTAGATGATTAGGGAGTAGACTTTGAAGGAAAACTATGGCCAGCTTTGAAAGACCTAAATGAAGCAAGGGGACTAGATGAAAAATATGAATGCTTTCTTGTAAAATCAAAGGAAGAAAATGAAAAATGAAAAATACAAGTTGAAAAAGCAAAGAATGTGAATTTAAACTAAAAGAAGTGGAATGTATGATCTCCGATTTGAAAATAAGGGTTGAAGAAGGAAAGAGGATTAAAGATTGCTTCAATGTCAAGCTGAATGACAAGACTACTGGATGTTTAAAAAATGAGGAAATTGTCACTTTGAGGAATGTTTGGAAAAGAACAAATTGACAAAGGGGAGAAGTTTGGCCCTGAGGTTAGCTCCAAAACATTTGAAAGGCCTAAAACAAAGGAGGATAAAGATTATTCTGAAGACTCTAAAAATAATGTCTTCGTAGATGCAAAGAATGTTTAGAACGGTAAGAAAGAAAGAGGATCCAATCCTAACTAGAAGAAAAAAGAATATAGAAGTCTTCCATCTGCAAAACAACATACTCCTTCCAAGTTCAATCAACCCTTTCAAGGTTACTATTTTTCTTGCAATATTTTTGGGGCATAAGACTGTTGATTGTAAATTTAGACAAAGAAGGAATAATAACATAGGTAGAATATCATTCCTGCCTAAAAAATAAAACCATCAAAGTGGAGATCTAGGGGTAGTGAAGGTAGATGGTTTATGAAGGTTGGTGCACTTATTTTGATTGACTCCATTCTAGTTTGATGTACCATAAATAAAGATAAAGTCTTAGAAGTATAAGGCATTCATGGTGCATTCTCTTTGGTGAATTCAAGGTATTTTGGTCTGCTCCTCTCCATAGAAAAGGGTTTTTCCTTGCAGTCCAGAAGTTAACTTAATCAAGGTGTGAAGGTATTATATCCAAGCTCTCAAGTCTTTATACCTTCTCAAGTGAAAGATATTGGTGATAGAGTTCTGAACTGGCATAGTGAAGAAATATTGAAGGATTGTTGGAATGCTCTATATTCCTTCAAAAGCAAAATTTTGTCCATACAGATATGTGGACATGTATAGTGCATGCTATCTTATTATATGAGTTGTTTTGGTAAGCCGCAAGGTTCCATTTTAAAATAATAATGTGCTACAATGCCTATCTATTCTTCATAAAATAAACTTGTTGGAACCTATGGAAATGGGTTGGGAGAGAGATGCTATCGTATGGATTTGGACATAGAGCATACCCATTTTCAACTATTCCAGTCAAGGATAACCCTAGAGATCTCAATGCAAAAGAGAACAAGCTCTTGCAATAGGGTTGTCCTAGGGGATAAATGTAAGCTAATGAGGGGTTCTCCACCAAGCTAGGGCTTGGAAAAATTTATGAAATGAAAGATCTAATGACTGAACTCAATGATGCAAGAAACTTCACTAAATGAACTATAGATGCAAATAAATTAGAACAAAAACTGGAAAAGTATAGAGGAGCACTTAGAAATCTGGGAGAGCTTGAATGGGGGACTAAAATGTTGAATAACCCTATTGGGACTCATTCACCAATTTGGATGAATCGGTCCCAGATCAGGGTTTCTGCGTAGGAACATGTTTCTAGAAAAAAGAGTATCCAAAAATGCAAAAATTTCAAAATTGACCTAAAATGGGACTCATTCACCAATATGGACGAATGAGTCCAATTAGGGTTTTCTATAATTTCAAAATTTGAATCTATTCTTCAATGTCTGCTCTTTCTGTTCCACTTTGTATCAAGATCTAAAACCTTGACTTTGAACCTCTAGATGACTTTTTGGTGAAGATTATGACCTTACAAATGGGGAGACAACTCCAACAACTTTCTCCAAGCTTGTAACCTAATCTTCAATGATCTTTCAAGTCTTAAAATCACCTAGATCTGGAATTATACAAAGAGAAAGAGAAAAAGTGTTGATTGTTAAGGAATAGGGGTTTTCCTTAGTAAAACCCCTTGTAGGTAATTAAACCAAATGATGAGACAATGAAATGAATACATGAAACATGAAACTAAGAACATGAATCATGGACAATAATACCTTGAATGATGTCTTGTAATTCTGCAACTCAACATGAAATGGCCATGAAGGATGTAGATCTTGATCTTGATAATAGGTGTAAAATAATGCTTGATCTTGGATCTTCAATTCTACATCACAACACTAGCTCAATAACATACTTGGTGCTTTATATCCTTGACATGATGGAGAATCTTGAATTGCTGCAATAATTGATGAAGAATTCTACTCTTTAATGCCTTAGAAAAGCTCTTGTAAACTCTCCTAACAACTTTGTAAAGTCTTGGAAGGCTTAACTCTTGAATGCTTGACTTGGTAACATGTAGAATTTATGAAATAATGGTTTGAAAGCTCATTTATATAGGAAATCAACCTAAAATCTCATGTATTAGGTCCCAAAGGCTGACATACATGAAATTTAAACTTAAAACTTAGTTTTTCCCACTTCAAACCTTGAAAATAGGCCAAATGGGACTCATTCGCCATGATGGTCGAATGGGTCCACTTGGATAGGACTCATTCACCCAAACTGGCGAATGGGTTCCATAGGGCCTATTTTGATTGCTAAAGTGTCTGGGATTGTGTAAATTAAGATTATTTGTTGATCTTGTCAGGTTTTTTATTGAAATATGCCTTGGGATGCACAATATAGGGTCTTAGGGGCCTATTAATGATATAAAGGTCATAATGCAATAGGGCCCAAAATTCAATTCAAAATTGTAAATAAATATACTTTACATCATTAAAGTAAGGAAAGATTGGGTCAATTTAGCTTAAAAGGGCCCTAAATCCAATGTGAATGTGTAGAACACATTACAACACTAGATTAGGTCCACTTTATTTACAAGCCTGCTAAATTTAATGTGAAAGTGTAAATAAATACACTTTACAACTCTAAATTAAGGAAATGTTAGGTTTATTTAGCTTTAATAGGGCCCAAAACCTAATGTGGATGTGTAAAACACATCACAACACTAGATCAAGGTGATATCAAGTCCAATTTATCAGTAATTATTCTGAATGAAGCAAGGAAAAGGTGTACATTTTTTGTTGCCACATTTAGCCCACACTTTAGTGAGAAAATGAACTTGCTTTAAACTCATAATAAAGTAGACACTCAAGAGGGGTCCAAGTGTACTGATGTGAATGGTCTAGGATAACAATGATCGAGGAGGTGGTCAAGCCCGCATGATCCAAGATCCTAAGTCAAACCAAAATAAGCACAAAAGGACATGCACAAGGTGTATGATATGCAACAAAACAAGATACACAAACATACAATTTCAATGATGAAAGAAAAAGAAAGAAAATGTGGATCAAGATTCGACAAAAAATTGCTCACTCTAGGGCCACAAAACTTTAGGTCATCTGCGGAGTGAGAAATCCAAGGAGGTGAGACACATACACCCATGGTTGGTATGTACTCACACACACATGAGTGGATAAGGGAAATTCATGCCCTTGTTTGGATTCCCATCAAAACCTTACCAAAGTTATACTTCCTGATAACTTTAATAAGGTGCCACAAAAAATGATCTTTGAGCTTTATGAGACAAGCAAAGCTTCATATGCTTGGAGCTCATGAAAAAACAAGATGGCTCCACAGGCATGCAAGGTGTCCATATAACTAAAATTATAAATGCAAAATAGTTTAAGTTGCATTCAAGGGGATTTTCTTAGTTTGTGTAAGGTCTCTTCTTAGGGAACATCATGCCTAATGTCTCCAAGAGAGGAAAAATCAAAGAAATATCATGCTCTTGGAGGAAATAAATCCCAATGACATCACCAAGAGAAGGACGCATCACAAGAAGAAAGAAAATCACACACAATGAAACATGAGTGTCGATGCATGCCCCCACTTTAAAGCAGTTGCTAACACCATTGCTATGAGAAAATGCTTTAAAGTAGAAGACATGAGAGATTTTTCAAAAAGTGCTATGCCAAGTCATATATTTCTAAATTGAATTACATCATGAATAAGTGTGTCACATGGAAGCCAAATTAAGGCATGTCATCCACATCCCAAGCTTGATCTTATATGTACATGAACGGTGACCAACTAGCCAAAATAGACAATGACAAGTAACATACGAGGACAAGGATATTTAACTCCTTTCCCCCACTTAGTGCAGGAATAGGATGAAAGTAAGTATCAGTTAGAGGAATTAGGTGCTTCAACACAAGGAAGCACACCACAATCCTTAAGATGTTGAATTCTATTACTCAAATCCTTGTATTCATTAGTAGAATGACCATGAACTCTATGATATGCACAAAATGAATTCTTGTAGTAAAATTTATTTCGTGTTCTTGGAGGGAGAGATATCAGATGATCTTGGAGGAGTCTTGTTAAGATACTCTCTTGATCAAAAGTAAAGGATGTTTCATTATTTTGCGACAAAGATATCTGTTGCTTAGTACAAGATGTCATACTTACACAAGACTCTTTATATTGTGAGATTTTGTTCCCTCCTTTACATGAGGGTGTAAAATCTAACAAACTCAAATCATTAGTGTTTTGCATCATGGAATTCACATTAAGTAAAAATTTCATTGTTTATTTCAAAGGATAACAATCAAAAGCACTAGTGTCTATCAGTTCAGGATGCATTATTGTTAAAGTTGACTTAGAAGAATCCTTTGTAAGAGTGTTGATATTAAGTTGAGGTTTGTTTAATGGTTGGATTTCTATCAAAGGAAAATAACCAAGACCATGAGTTGTTTCTTGCATGTTAGGCTCTATAGGGACATGAATACCTTGTTCATTAGCACCACATCCTTTTCCAGTATAATCAAGTTTTTTCATAAGTTCATAACCTTTTCCATAAAGCTTTTTCATTTCTCTTGGATTGAGTGGTTGTTGATA
This sequence comes from Sequoia sempervirens, assembly GCA_007258455.2. Classification (NCBI taxonomy): domain Eukaryota; kingdom Viridiplantae; phylum Streptophyta; class Pinopsida; order Cupressales; family Cupressaceae; genus Sequoia; species Sequoia sempervirens. Next base: position 218,319,082 of record VDFB02353493.1, read on the forward strand.
TTCAATTTCATCAAAGTCTATTGTGGAATTTTTTGTGTTTTGTTCTAAAGTTTTTGAGGTGGATGCTTTCAAAGGGTCTTTTGAATTTTTTGTTGACATTATTTCTTTTTCCTTTCCCTTTTCAGAGTCTTTGTTTATGATCTCGTATTCGCCCATGAATGATGTGAAATCTAAGGAACCCCAATTGTCTTCGAATAGTTTTGACACATTTTCCATATCTTGTTTCTCTTCGTTTATAGGTTTTATGTTTGAAGTTGGAATTAGTGTGCTTATAGGATTTTTCCTTCCTTTTTCAACTTGTAAGCAACTTTCAAGCTTGGGGTTTATTTCAACTTGGTAGACTTTATTATTACAAATGTATTTCATGATACGATGAAGAGTTTAAGGTACCACATGCATCTCATGGATCCAAGGTCTTCCTAAAAGAATATTGTATGAAATATCATGAGGTATAACATGAATAAGAGTTTGTAAGGTATCCTTTCCAAATATAATGGGAAAAGTAATCACACCAAGTGGCTGCTTTCCTATGTTGTCAAATCCTTGAATCGATAAAGAATGAGGTTCAATTCTTGATTTATCCACTCCAAATCTATCCAAAAGTTTCACACTACAAACTTTCAAATTCGAGCCATTATCAAGAACGATTCACTCTATTTCCGTCCTATTGAATTTAGCTATTTTCATGAAGGCATCATTTTTATTTCTCATTTTGAAAGGGGGTAGCTCATGTTGATGAAAAGTAATGTCTATGTTGTTTGAAGTTATGGATTGAATTTGGGCTACCATATTGTTTGAGTGTGCATTAGGATGGGTAGGAACTTGTTTTAAAGCACTTTGAATCATGTTGGGATAATGAGGGGAGGCTTGAATAAGGTCCCATAATGATATCTTACCAGGAGTATTCTTTAGTTTTTGAACAAGATCATACTCCTTTCCACTTTGTGGAGGCAAACGAGGGGGACCTAGTAAGATAGGGTTGGGAAATGGGAGGGATGTTGAAGGAATTTGTTTTAGTTGTAGATTGTTTCTAGTGTTATATGTATGAGAAATGGTATTATGACTTGGCTGTTGTAAAACATTATTCTTAGGTGGATAAAGGATAAGTTTGGGTTTGTTTCGAGTTTGAGGTTTGTGTGAAGGTGGGTAAAGGATGAGTTGAGATTGAATAATATTAACTTCCCTTAGTGAAGGAGAGTCTAATGTTACTTCATCATCATCATCATCATCATCATCTAAGGAAACTATATCACTATTGTCAATGTTATCCTTTTCTTGCACCATGATATCCTCCCTAGGAGGATAGTTTTTAGAAGAATGACAAACTAGATTTTCATGATATTCAGAGATTGGTTCTTCTAAAATGACTTCATCGCAAGTAGGGTGATGATCAATGAAATTCTCTTGTTCAATAATGTTTTCTCTAGGGGGAGAGAGGAAAATAAGATTCTTGTGACTCTCATAGCTTTGATCTTCTAGCACTGAAATATCTTCTTCACAACTTGGAGAGATATCAAGAGAAGGGTGGATGTGATCATCCTGATTGCCGATGATTTCATTCTTGTTTTCTAGGGTCTCATTTTCTTGTGCCATAACTTCTACCCTACTAGGAGAGCTTTTAGGAGAGAGGTAAACAAAAGGTTCATCACTCTCCATTGTTATGTCATGTAAAGTAACTTCATCACTAATAGGGGAAGCATAAAGAGGACTATTATGGTTTTCATGATTACGAATGGTTAAATGCTTTTCTTCAAATAGGTCTTTCCAAATGTTAGGGACATTAGGAAGGAGAGAGATAAGGTGATCAATTTCAATCCACTTTTCCTCCTGAAAAATGTGATTTTCATGATCGTTCATGATTGTATACTCTTTTACTAAAGCCTTCTTACAATTAGGTGAGGTGTTGAGAGATGGATTTGGGATAAGAAAATTTGTGGCAATGATCTCATCTTCTTGTGTCATAATATCTTCCCAAGGGGGAAGAGGAGAGAGACAATCAAGACTCTCATGATCCACAATGATTGTGTCTTCTTTCACCAAGATACCTTCATCTCTAGTAAGAGAGGCATCAAGAGAAGAAAAATTATGGTTTTCATGATTTTCTATGCTTGTATCTTCTTGTATTATATCATCCCCACCAATAGGCAATGTAATATTAAGGATTATGTCAATTGTTTGTTCCTTTTGCTCTAAGATGTTCTCATAACTATGATAGATATTAGAAGGATGACTAAGATGTTTCTTGATGACCTCATTTTTTAAATCAAAATTGAACTCATAGGGGGGTATGTTGTACTTATGCAATCTATTTTTAACCATATCAAAGCCACATCTCTTGAAACAAAACATGTTATCATAGAAAAGTCAATAAAGTGCAATTCAATGACCTAAATTGAAATGTTTAAATGCAATTTTTAGATTTAAAACAAGGTAATTTTCTGATTACATTATACAATGATTTAAAAATGAAATTTTTTAAATGAAAATTTAGAATTAAGCAATCCATGAAATGGACCAATTTAAGCTAGATTTTGGTGCAGGAGCACCTTAGGTTCAGTAGGTTAAGTGCAAGTTTTAATTTTGGTTTTCTTATGTTGGTTTTATGTAATAAGGTCATATAAGACCATGTTGGGTGTGTTAGAATCCATGTTAGGTTGGTAGGAGTGTTGGTGGGTCAAGATGCTTAAAGTTGTCAATTTTACAAAATGTTGTCAATGTTGCAAAAAATGGAATATGAAAATACACAAGTGTAAATGAAGGAATTAGAATGGTTGTAGTTGGAAAATAAGTTGTAAATGGTTGGTACATGTTTAAATAGCCTTGGGGAGGTCAAAGCCAAGGTTGGAGATTGTGGTTATTAAAAATCTTGAAGTTGGAATAATAAAACATCTCTATTTTCTACATTTTTGCAATATTTTTCTCTGTTCTAGTATTGGTACGGACTTGTATGGCCTCACCATGGTCTAAAACCTATTGGATTTAGTGGTGATGTGAGTATTATTTATTATCCTTTTTGTAGCACTCAAATTCATTACGTTTCAAGCAAGTTAGAGTCATTTTACTAAAAACTGTTAAAAACCCTAGTTAAGGTAATAATGAGCAAACAAACCAATTTTTGAAGGGTTCCATACAAAGTGACCACCCCTAATTTTGAGGTATGTTGTATAAATCCCAAATGGGTATCTAAAACTATGTTTATATTATTGATATCATGTCTGAAACTATGTTTATATTATTGATATCATGTCTACACTGAAAATTATGACCTTAAAACCATAATTTGTTGCTACTAAGTTTGTTCAAGCAACTAGGCCTAGCAACTAGGACAGTCAATTTTAAGCCCTTTCCTTCCAAAATAAACATACTTAATTTCTCGATATGTTGAAAAGGGCCAAAATGGGTATCTAAATATGTGCTTACCTTTTTGGTAACAAGTTTTCTTTGGAAGTTGTGTCCAAATTTGTCTTTTTGGAGTACTACAAGGATTTGGGTCTGTTTGTGAAGGGATGACAAGTATAATGAAAAACATGTGTTTTTGTGATTCATATTTGGTTTGAACATGTTGTCCCCACTATGTATAGAGTGTTCCAAGTGTTGGGTGAAATTTTTGAGGCATTGATGCTTTATTTTTGTTTTGTAACCCTTGAAGAGTATGTGTCAATTGAGAAGAGTTTGAGTTTGTGGATCATGGAGACTAAGTTCATTACCCTATGTTGTTAAAAAAATTGTGTACACCCTTTGCATAAAATTGGTATCAGAGCCCAAAGATCTGGACAAAGAAGTTTTGGGAGTTTATGTGTTGTCCTTTTGCAGGTTGAAGGAAAAACCTGGATGCCAAAAGAGTAGGTAGTGATGAAAGGAGGAAACCTAGGTGAGGTATCACGAAGACAAGAGGAAGCAAGGTGAAAGAGACTTGAGTAGGAAGAATGAAAATGTTGAGAATATTTTTCCATGGAGATTTACAAATGAAGGAGGTACCAAGCAAGAAACAAGTGATGAGAAAAGAGAAAAGTGAGATTTAGAAGAAAAATGAGAAAGAAGAGATAAAAGTGTAGCAAGAGATAATGGAATTGAGGCAGGCCTTGGAAGAAATGGAAAAGATGCGTGAGAGAGTGAAACTTGAGATACGACAGTGTTTTGAGAAGGAAAAACAATGAAATGCTTGACATTTTCCAATAAGAAAGAGGCTCAAATGGCCTATCAAGGAGATCATTCAGAAGAGAAGAAGACAAGAGAGGACAACAGGACCAGACACTGGGGATTATTTTTTGATGAAGGAAGAGAAAAATCCATCTAAGAAAGAGGAAGAGCTAGATAATACAATGGTGAGTAAACCTATGACTGTTATGATAGTAGCTAGGATTGATCAATTTCCAAGTTTCAAGCAGAGGGATCCATGTTTTGTTTGCACACTGATACAAGGAAAGAAAAGGAAAAGGTTGTTGATTGTGTAGACTTGAAAGAGAAAGCAACATGGGATATGGTAGGTTTTGTTGGAATTATGCCTCAATCAATACAGGCTGAAACCTCCATTGGAGCAAAGTCGGTATGACATCTATCATGTCTAGCCGACTAGTAGATTGGTAGCATCATGTCTTGTTCAGGTCGATGTGACCTTGCAGGAGTCTCGCCAAACGGTTAACATTTTGGAGTCTATCACTATGACAAGGAGTGTTCGGTATGCCCTCTTAGCGCTTGGGAGACCTCTGGCTAACAAGCCATTCAATCATGCATCAGGGAGACTCTTGGCGACCACAGGCTTTAGGATAACCTATGACTACTCGGTAAGAAGTCTCCACAAAAGTTAATGTCTCATCGACGAAGGCTCAAGTGTTAGTCATCGGTGTAACACGACAGCTCAGTGAAAAGTCTTAGCGAAAGTAACTTGTCTCACCGAAAGTGCTTTACGTTGGAGCCTTCAGGGTAAGTCTTGGCGTTTGGTATGTTCTCTTAGAGAAGGGCGTATGTCTTGGCGACTGATGATATCTTCAGGGTGACAATAAAGATCTCGTGAAGACGTCTCAGTGATAAGTTTTTGTCTTGCCGACTATGACTTGGTGCTCGGTGTGACTTAAGTCTTCGGAGTAACATTTGTTATCTCGATGAAACCTATTGGCGATAATGATGAGTCTTGTCAACTATTCTTTGGAGCTTGATATGACTTGATCTCATCGGTATAACATCTCACCTAAAGCGATGAGTTTGGGTGATAGCGATACATGTTGAGAATGTCGGTGTAAGGTCCTGGTGACATAAGGAAGTCTTAACAATAGTCTCTTGAGCTCGGTGTAACACAAGAAGACTCGATATGATCTCCTAGCGAAAGTGATAGGTCTGGGTGACTGCTTGGTGTTTCGGTATAACACTGAAAGCTTGATAGAACATCTTGGAGACTACAGTGAATCTTGGCGATATTGATATGAAGTCTAAGTGGCATCGACGACACACTGTTAGTGTCTCACCAAGATTCCAACACAGTGCGAATTCTATTGACCAAGTAAGACTTTCCAATGTGGAGTCTCGTGGATGAATAGGAGGAGCCGAATGTGAACAGTTAGCAATTGGTTCGTTGTGACGGTTCTGTGAGGAAGCTCGACAGACATGGAACAATAGGGATATACTCGGTGATTGCAGATTGTGATTGGTTGGTTCGAAGGTTGGTTGCACCGACAGATTCTTATGTAGTTGTCTGATCAGTAAATGAATTCTATTATGTGTAGACTATAACTTGAAGGTTCCTGTACAAGATTGTTCATGGTGAATGCTGCTATAAAAAGACACCAGAAAGATAAGTCTGACATTTGTATGTAATCTCCATTACTGTAATACAAAGTGATTTCTCTTGGTGTGGTGGGTTTTTCTCCTGTAAGGGTTTTCCCACGTATATCTGGTGTTCATGTGTGATTGTCAAATACTCTATTTCTATTATCTGTTTCATAGTGCATCTTAATTGGACTGTAGTTGTAAATTTAAAAGTATATATACATTCTTTCCTGAGGTATTGACATTAGGAGAATTATTTTCCGCATCTAATTTTCCTTACAAGTGGTATTAGAGCTTGGCCAGTTGTGTTATCCTTGTGGGTACGTTGGGTTTTTTGTGTTAATTCTGTTCAGTGGGAGTCTTGTAGAGTTTGTTATTTCTGATTACAAGTTGAGATGGCTAGCACGTCTGGAAAGATTGAAATAGAGAAATTCAATGGCAGTAACTTTGAGTTGTAGAAACTCAAGATGGAGGATCTTCTAGTGGATCGTGATCTTTGGATTACTGTATCTGGAACTAAACCTACAGGCATGAAGCAAGAGGATTGGGACCTTGTAGATAGGAAGTCTAAGGGGATGATAAGGCTCTGTTTGGCAGATTCAATCCTTCTGAATGTGCATGAGGAGAAGACTGCATCTTCCTTGTGGAATAGACTGGCATCTATTTATCAGGGGAAATCTTTGGTGAATAAACTATTCCTAAGGAAGAAGTTGTATTCTTTGAGAATGCAGGAAGGAGGGTCTGTAGCTAATCATTTGAACACATTCAATATGCTGATTGCTTAATTAACATCTGTTGGTGTGAAGAATGAAGAAGAGGATCGATGTATGCTTCTATTGTGTTCTTTGCCAGACTCATGGGATCATTTGGTGATGGCTATTGGGAGTACAAAATCCAGTTTCAAGATGGAAGATGTTGGTTCTTTGCTGTCAGAAGAGATGAGAAGGAAATCTTCTGAGATGGCAAAGGAAGCTGTTGTTGTCAGAGGAAGATCGAAAGAGAAAGGCAAGAAGAAGGAAAAGAAGTCCAAATCAAAATTAGAAGGGAGATCAAAGTCTCCTAGAAAGAAGTCCAAGGTGAAGTGTTGGAACTGTGGGCAACATGGTCATGTCCGAAAGGATTGTAAAGAGGAGAAGAAGAACAAGAAGTATTCTTCCGACAATGACTCTTCTCATAGTGATGCAGACGCCTTCATTGCTACCTTGGCTACTCAAGCATCAGATGATGTTTGGCTGATTGATTCTAGAGCATCTTTCCACATGACATCTCATAGAGAATTGTTCATGAAGTATGAAGAATACGATGGTGGAAAGGCTTACTTGGCAAGTGATTCAACTATGAATATAGTTGGCCATGGAAGAGTCAGAATCCAATTCCCTGATTGCAGAGTGAAGGGAATTAATGATGTTATGCACATACCAGGTCTGGCTCAAAATTTGATGTCTGTCAATAAGCTTAATGATACTGGAGTACAAGTCTTGTTCTCTGGAAGTGGCTGGAAGATGACTAGAGATTCAATGGTGCTGGCTAGAGGTGCTCGAATTGGTACCCTGTACAAGCTGGATGCACAGGATGTTCAATGTAACAGTGTCTCTATAAAGTCATAGAAGGTTGCTCATGGAGGTAAAAAGAGAAATATCTCTAATTATGTAAACTCAATGGAAGTAAAACTTCATGCTGAGAAGACTATGCTTTGGCATCATAGGTTAGGCCACATAAGAGAAAAAGGTTTAAAAACTTTGAAGAATAAAAACCTGGTTGAGGGACTTGATGATTGTAATCTGGAATTTGAATTCTGTGAACACTATATATATGGAAAGCAACATCATGTTTCATTTTATGACAGTCCTCATAAATCTTCTAGTTTGCTAGATTATATTCATTCGGATGTGTTTGGTCCAGTGGATGTTCCTTCTTTGTCTAAATCAAGATACTATGTGTCATTCATTGATGATTATTCAAGAAGAGCATTTGTTTATTTTTTGAAAAGTAAATCATAAGTGTTTAGTTGATTTAAGGAGTTTAAGAACCTTGTTGAAAATCAGACTGGTAGAAAAATAAAATGCTTAAGGACTGATAATGGTGGTGAATTTTGTTATGATGAATTTGAAAGATACTGTAAAGACCATGGGATTAAAAGACACAAGACTACACCTTATACTCCACAATAGAATGGAGTTGCAGAAAGGTTCAATAAGATGGTGATGGAGAGAGCACAAAGTATGCTTAGTAGTGCTGGCTTGGAGGAGAAGTTTTGGGCTGAGGCTATTGCTACTGCATGTTACTTGATTAATTGGTCTCCAAAATTATGCTCTTGTTGAGAAAACACCTTTGGAAGCATGGTCTGGTAAGAAGCCCTCTCTTAGACATATTAGTGTCTTTGGCTGTGAGGAATATGCATGTGCGGGATGTGAAAAGATCTAAATTGGAGAGCAAGGCTGTCAAATGTATTTTTATTGGCTATAGTGCTGTCATAAAAGGATACAAGCTTTGGAATCCTGAAATAGAGAAGGTTGTATACAACAGAAGTGTAATCTTTCATGAGCTGAAACCTTCCACCTTAGATCTGTAGTCAGAGATAAAGTCAGAAAATAATAAGGATGTAGCATTAATTCCTCCTACACCAGAGAAAGAGGAATTGAAAATTCAAAATGTACCTAAAACTGAGGAGAGCTCAAGCAGTTCTAAAAGTTCTGAAGAAGAAGAACCTCAGCCTCAGCCAGTGAGGAGGTCAACCCCGAGAAAGGAAACAACTAGATAGGTATGGGTTCTTATTGATTGATTCTACTTGTGCCTATGGTTTGATTTCTAGCACTGATGAGCCTAGGACTGTAAAAGAGGCATTTAAAATGTCTGATTCAGATTCTTGGTTGGAAGCCATGGAAGAAGAGATGGCATATTTAGAAAAGAATGATACCTGGAGTTTGGTGCCCTTTCCTGAAGGCAGAAAACCTGTGGGCTGCAAGTGAGTAGTTAAGAAAAATATTGGTCTAGATGGGAGTGTAGAAAAGTACAAGGCAAGACTGGTTGCAAAGGGTTATTCCCATGTAGAGGGAATTGACTATGGGGAAATATTTTCACCTGTAGCTAAGCTGACATCCATTAGATTTTTTTTGTCACTTGCAGTAGCATATGACTTAGAGGTCGAACAGATGGATGTGAAGACAACATTTCTTCATGGTGATCTTGAAGAAGAAATCTATATGTCCCAGCCTGAGCACTTTGTTGAAAAAGGTAAAGAAAAACTGGTATACAAATTAAATAAGTCTCTGTATGGGTTAAAGTAGTCACCTAGAATGTGGTACCCAAAATTTGATACTTTTGTATTGTCTTTGGGATTTGTTAGATAAAAATCAGATCATTGCGTATATTATAAAGCTGAAAGTGATTGAGTTCTTGTTATTGCTCTCTATGTTGATGATATGTTGTTCATAGGCAATAGTAGGCTAATGATTTTTGATATTAAGTCTCAGTTGTCTGCTAAGTTCGAAATGAAGGATCTTGGTGCAACACGGTATATTCAGGGGATGGAGATAACCAGGGATAGGAAGAATAGAAAGGTTTGGCTTAGTCATAGTAAGTATGTCAAGACTATTCTTGAGAGATTTTCTATGAATGATTGCAAACAGCTAGTGGTTCCAGTCATGCAGGGAACAAAGCTATCTATTAAGGATTGTCCAAAATATCCTACTGAGATGGAGGACAAGACCAGTGTACCCTATGCTAGTGCAGTTGGCAGTCTTATGTATGTAATGGTCTGTACAAGGCCAGACATTGCCCAAGCAGTGGGAGTTCTTAGTTGATTTATGGCTAATCCAGGTAGAACACATTGGGATGTTGTAAAGAGAGTTTTCAAATATTTGAAGGGCACTTCAGATTTTGCTTTGTGTTACCATGGGAACTTGGTTGAATCACAGAGGAATCTCAGTATTCAAGGTTATGTGGACTCTGATTGGGCAGGGGACATTGACATCAGGAGGTCCACCAGTGGATATATTTTCATGATGAATGGTGGTGCAGTGAGTTGGATGAGCAAGCGGTAGGTTGTAGTCGCTTTGTCCACTACGAAAGCCGAATACATGGCAGCTACTCATGCTTGTAAAGAAGTAGTATGGTTGAAACGTTTGTGTTCTAACATTGGTTTTGATGTAGTGAAAATAACAATTTTGTGTGACAGTCAGAGTGCAATTTGTCTGGCAATGAATCCAACTTTCCATGCCAGAACGAAACATATTGATGTACAGTACCACTTTGTACGAGATATGGTTGAGGATGGAATGGTCATTTTGGAAAAGGTTGATACTCTAGAGAATGTTGCAGATGCATTGACGAAGCTAGTGAGCACAAACAAGTTCAGGTGATGTGCCAGTTGAATGGGCCTCAAGGCCCATGATTTTTAGTAAGTTATGTTGTGCTATGGAGGTGCTTGTATGATCTTAGTCAAGTGGGAGATTGTTGGAATTATGCCTCAATCAATACAGGCTGAATCCTCCATTGGAGAAAAGTCGGTATGACATCTATCATGTCTGGCTGACTATCAGATTGGTAGCATCATGTCTTGTTCAGGTCGCTGTGACCTTGCAGGAGTCTCACCGAACGGTTAACATTATGGAGTCTATCGTTGTGACGAGTACTCGGTATGACCTCTTAGCGCTCAGGAGATCTCTGGCTGATAGGCCATTCAATCGTGCATCGGGGAGACTCTTGGTGACCATGGGATTCAGGATAACCTATGACTGCTCAGTAAGAAGTCTCCTTGAAATTTAATGTCTCACCGACAAAGGCTCAAGTGTTAGTCATTGGTGTAACACAACGGCTTGGTGAGAAGTCTTAGCAAAAGTAACTTGTCTCGCTGATTGTGCTTTATGTTGGAGCCTTTGGGGTAAGTCTTGGCATTCGGTATGTTCTCTTAGCGAAGGGCATATGTCTTGGTGACTGATGATAGCTCAGGGTGACAATAAAGATCTCGCGAAGACGTCTCAGCGATAAGCTTTTGTCTTTCCTACTGTGACTTGGTGCTCGGTGTGACTGAAGTCTTCGGAGTGACATTTGTTATCTTGATGAAACCTCTTGGTGAGAATGATAAGTCTTGTTGACTATTCTTTGGAGCTCGATATGACTTGATCTCATTAGTATAACATCTCACCGAAAGTGATGAGTCTAGGCAATAGCGATACATGTTGAGAACATCGGTGTGAGGTCCTGGCGACATAAGGAAGTCTTAGCGATAGTCTCCTGAGTTTAGTGTAACACAAGAAGACTCGCTATGATCTCCTGGTGAAAGCAATAGGTCTGGGCAACTGCTTGGTGTTTTGGCATAACACTAAAAGCTCGATAGAACATCTTGGTGACTACAGTGACTCTTGGTGATATTGATATGAAGTCTAAGTGGCATTGGCGAGACACTATTAGTGTCTCACTGAGATGCCAACACAGTGCGAATTTTGTTGACTGAGTAAGACTTTCTGATGTGGAGTCTCGTGGATGAATAGGAGGAGCTGAATGTGAACAGTTAGCATTTGGTTCATTGTGATGGTTTAGTGAGGAAGCTCGACGAACATGGAACAATAGGGATATACTCGGTGATTGTAGATTGTGATTGGTTGGTTCGAAGGTTGGTTGCATCGATGGATTCTTGTATAGTTGTATGATTAGTAAATGAATTCTATTTTGTGTAGACTATAACTTGAAGGTTCCTGTACAAGATTGTTCATGGTGAATTCTGCTGTAAATAGACACCAGAAAGATAAGTTTGACATTTGTATGTAATCTCCATTACTGTAATACAAAGTGATTTCTCTTGGTGTGGTGGGTTTTTCTCCCGTAAGGGTTTTCCCACGTATATCTAGTGTTCATGTGTGATTGTCAAATACTCTATTTCTATTATCTGTTTCATAGTGCATCTTAATTAGACTGTAGTTGTAAAATTTAAAAGTATATCTACATTCTTTCCTGAGGTATTGACGTTAGGAGAATTGTTTTCCGCATCTAATTTTCCTTACAGGTTTGGGTTATAGGAGTTGTGTTGATTTTTAATCCATACTTTCTTTGCAATTATTGCACAAGGGAGTATTGAAAGTTAGATATGATTTGTTTCTTGTAGTAGAGGGCAGTGAAACTGATTTTCATGTTGAGATTGCAAACTCAATGGGTGAGAAACCTAAAGTTAAATTCAAACAAGCCATGGAGGGAGAGTAGGGTGCTATTGAAATGCATGCAATCTATCATGAATAAAGGAAGCAAGTGTAGGTTGGAGATAAAAACTGCAAGCAAGGGGTAGATGTTACTATGTTGAGAAGGTCACCAAAAGAGTGTGAGAAGCAGGGTAATCAAGGTTGTTATCTTTTTTGTTCCAATTTCTCAGTAGTTGTTTATTTTTTCTAAGTTCACCTATCTGTGCCACATGTTAAAAAAACCTCAAGTGAAGTTGAAGACACAATGGCACTATTTCAAAGAAGGTCATATGCAGGGGTTTATGTAGATCGTGTAAGGGATTTCAGACCTGATTCTCAAATTGCTACCTTCTATTCAAGAGGAGCTTGAATCTTTTCTTTGCCTAGGAGTATAGTGCAGGAGCACCTTAGGTTCAGTAGTTTAAGTGAAAGTTGTAATTTTGGTTTTATTGTGTTGGTTTTATGTAATAAGGTCATCTAAGACCATGTTGGGTGTGTTAGAATCCATATTAGGTCGTTAGGAGTGTTGGTGGGTCAAGTTGCTTAAAGTTGTCAATTTTGCAAAATGTTGTCAATGTTGTAAAACATGAAATATGAAAAGACACAAGTGTAAATGAAGGAATTAGAATGGTTATAGTCGGAAAATCACTTGTAGATGGTTGGTACATGTTTAAATAGTTTTGGGTAGGTCGAAGCCAATGTTGGAGATGGTGGTTATTGAAAATCTTGAAGTTTGAATAATAAAACATTTCTGTTTTCTACATTTTTGCAACATTTATCTCTGTTATGGTGATTGGTACAAATTTGTATGACCTCACCATGGCCTAAAACCTATTGGAATTAGTGTTGTTATGAATCTTCTTTATTCTCTTTTTTGTAGCACTCAAATTCATTACATTTCAAGCGAGTTAGATTCATTGTACTAAAAACTACTAGAAACCCTAGTTAGGGTAATAATGAGCAAACAAACCAATTTTTGAAGGGTTCTGTACAAAGTGACCACCCCCAATTTTAAGGAATGTTGTATAAAGCCCAAATGGGTATTTGAATCTATGTTTATATTCTTGATATCATGTCTGCACTAAAAATTATGGCCGAAAAACCACAATTTGATGCTACTGAGTTTGTTCAAGCAATTAGGCCTAGAGACTAGGATAGTCAATTTTAAGCCCTTTCATTCCAAAACAAACATACCTAATTTCTTGTATGTTGAAAAGGGATAAAATGGGTATCAAAATATATTCTTACCTTTTTGGTACCAAGTCTATTTTGGAAGTTGTGCCCGAATTTTTCTTTTTGGAGTACTGCAAGGATTTATGTCTATTTGTGAATGGATGATAGGTAGAATGAAAAATATAAGTTTTTGTGATTAATATTTGGTCTAAAAATGTTGTCCCCACTATTTATAGAGTGTTCCAAGTGTTGGGTGAAAGTTTTGAGGCATTGATGCCTTATTTGTACTTTGTAACCCTTAAGGAGTATGTGTCCATTGAGAAGAGTTTGAGTTTGTGGATCATGGAAACTAGGTTCATTACTCTATGTTGTTGAAAACATTGTTGACACCCCTGCTCTATATAAAATTGGTATTAGAGTCCAAATATATGTGAAAGCAAGTTTTGAGAGTTTGTGTTGTCTTTTTGCAGGTTAAAGCAAAGACCTGGATGCCAAAAGAGTAGGTAGTGAAGAAAGGAGGAAACCTAGGTGAGGTATCATGAAGATAAGAGGAAGCAAGGTGAAAGAGACTTTCTTGAGAAAGAAGAATGGAAATGTTGAGAAGATTTGTTCGTGGAGATTTACAGAGCAAGGAGGTACCAAGCAAGAAACAAGTGATGATAAAAGAGAAAAGTGAGATGAAGAAGAAAAATGAGAAAGAAGAATAGATAAAAGTACAACAAGAGATAATGGAGTTGAGACACTCCTAAGAAGAAATGGAAAAGATGTATGAGAGAATGGAACTTGAGATACAACAGTGTCTTGAGAAGAAGAAACAAGCAAGTGGTTGGCCTTTTATAATAAGAAAGAGGCTCAAATGGCCTATCAAGGAGATCATTCAAAAGAGAAGAGAATAGAGGACAACATGACTAGAAATTGGGGAGTATTTGTTGATGAAGGAAGAGAAAAATCCATCTGAGAAAGAGGAAGAGGTAGATAATACAATGGTGAGTAAACCCAGGACTATTATGAGAGTAGCTAGGATTGATCAATTGCCAAGTTTCAAGCAGAGGGATCCATGTTCTATTTTGCACACTGATACAAAAAAAAAAAGGAAAAAGGTTGCTGATTGTGTAGAATTAAAGGGGAAAGAAGCATGGGATATGGTAGGTTTGGGTGATAGGAGTTGTAGTGTTGATTTTCAATCCATACTTTCTTTGCAAGTATTTCACAAGGGAGTATTGAAAGCTAGATATGATTTTTTTCTTGTAGTAGAGGGTAGTGAAACTGATTTTATTTTTGAGATTGCAAACTCAATGGGTGAGAAACCTAAAGTTAAATTGAAACAAGCCATGGAGGGAGAGCAAGGTGCTATTGAAATGCATGCAATCTATCATGAAGAAATGAAGCAATTTCTGGTTGGAGATGACAAATGCAAGCAAGGGGCAGATGTTACTATGTTGAGAAGGTGATGCAGAATAGGGAGATAATTACTCTCTCAACCACAATTCAATCTATTCTTAACAACTCTTCTATCAACCAAACCCTAACTATGGTGTTCTCTAACACAACTTCACAATTTCTCTTGTAGGTGTGCAAACCTAGTTATTTGAACTTATCTTTCAAAAATATCTTCTAACCCAAAAACCACTCACCTTTTTAGACAACCTTTATCTCCTTCCAAAACATATCTTAAAGGTACCATAGGTCACTTTGGATCAACACTCTCAATTCAATGCTTCTACACTGTCCCAATAAGCCAATTAGGCCACATTAACAAAGCATCACCCACTCAAACACCTTTCCAACCATAAATATTCATGGACAACCAATAACTAGCCTCCAAAACCTCAAAATCCACAATCTTTACTTAGAGAAATGACCTCCAAGACACCTAACTAGCAAACCCTCATTTACGCTTATTTTAGGGAGGGTTTATTGAAAATCCTATCTCCCAGTCTTCTACCTTCAAAAAAACACCTCAAAAAACTCTCATTAAGTCTATACATGCTCAAAAAACTCTTATAAAATGCTACCTAAGAGTTTCTTAACCATTTCCTACCCTTAACCATGAATTTTCACTCTAAATACTTAATTTTGACAACTAGGGCATCACGCCCAAACCTTCAAATGACCTCCATTTATCACAAAAACCATTCAATCATGGATTCCTACCTTATTTATCCCATTCCACTTAGCTATAGGAGTTACAGTTCATGGAATGGGCCATAATCACATGTTATGTCTTCAAAGCCTTAAAATTGACTAAACAAACCCACAGTCAGTAAAAAACCTATAAAATTCATAAATATTAATGAAAATACTTCAAACTTGAGCTAAAATGTCATTGATTCACTTTAACATCAAATTTAGTTCATTAGATATCAATATTAGCCTATACAAAACTGTACAGTTGCTGGGAGCAACAATTTTGCAGAGAAAACACAAGAAATTTAGTGTTTTTGATTGAATTCTTCTTCAAAAAATGAACAAACCTCCATTTGACCATACATCATCAATTTAAACTTTTTACATCAATAAAAAATTTCCCAACTGACTCTAACCCTCACAACTTCCATTTGAACCAACTTGACCATTGGTATTCCCACATAATGCAATTTTGCAACTTTTGAACATGCCACAATGACAACTTTGCAAAAAATATGACAATATAAACTCAATGACTCCTAATTACATATTAGATGGTCTTTCAGGACCTGATTGATTTGAAAAAAACTCAAACACACCTAAAACTATCAAAAGACCTCATTTGAAAACATTAACACAAAATGCACTTGGTGCCCCTACACCATACACCTGGCCTAGAAAAAGTTCCAAGTCCCTTGGAAACTGAGCTACAACTTGTCTACTTTTGAATACTTCATGCCTTTGACCTCTAAAAGCTCTTTCATCAGGTACACCTTGCCACTGATCCAAATAGTGCTGATGTGCATTGTGCTTGGCACCCTTGAACTTGTTGCCACCTTGATAGTGCCCCATCTTCACAAATTGACCTATTATTCACCCTCTCAAATTTCCCTCTTATTGCATGCTTAAACTCATTCACTTGTCCTTTCCATTCATATTGTTTCATCCCACTTTTTTTCTTCATCATTGTCCCTAAGTGCTATGCCCTTAAAACCTCTATCCTATCAGATTTACTATCCTTTGTTCTGATAATAATAGACTGCCCCTTCACCCCTTTTTCTCTCAATGGACATATCATTGTCCCTACCAAAATCCCATCACACTTTTATAAGAAATCTTGCACCTTCATGGTCAATTTATCCTTGACCTTCTCTGTCACCAACTTATCAACTCTTTTCTTCCACATTGCATCACTCTTCAAATCCTCAAACCTTGAAGTGGCTGCACATTCTTCACTTTTTCCTTCCTATTTTTTCACAAACTCTTTCTTGCTAAACATGATGAATTTTGTTTCCTTACCCTTTACTTTATCATCCTCTTGCAATGGTGTTAGTGTGAAAGTAATACCATCATTTTCAATCTGATATGTGTTATCTCTTCCATCATAAAGTGAATTCCTATCAAATTGGCATGACCTTCCAAGTAGTAAATGACAACAAAATATCACAAAAAACCCTATCCTTATAGCCACCAATACTAAACTCAACTAATGCTTGTTCATTCACCAAAATTGACTGATTATCATTCACCCAAGATGCTTTATATGGTGTTTCATGAGAAATTTTCTCCAAATTCAGTAGAACCATAATCTATCACTACCTTACATACCTTACCTTTACATTTATAGGTGGTCCTGAATAGTTGTCTTCTTTGAGTCATCTCCCTCTCCTTGGATGCTTGGAGTAATTTTCTTCTCACCATTAATGTTTCCCCAACTTTTGGAGCAACAATGTGATTAGGAGAATTCACACTTTCACAATCATCCTCGTGGACCAACTAATTCCTTCTTTCACCTCCACTTGAAGTAGACCCTTGCTTTTTAGGACACTTAAATGTCGAATGCCCAAACTGATTACAATTGTAACACCTTCTTGAAAATGTATTTGGGCTTCTACCTCCACCATACCTTCCTTTGAACCTCTGAATCCATCCCTTTGATCAACAACTTGCTCCTTGCTTTTGCTTGCATTTTCTTGGCTTTTATTGAATTGTCTTGAAGTGTTTCCTCTATCTATTATTTGTTTTTCTTGTCCTATTTTGAGTTTCTCTTCAAGCCTTATTGCCATTTGGTAGCACTCTTCAATTGTCCTTGGATTGTGCAAACTCAACTCATCCTAGATGTTAAACCTTAGCCCACTGAGATATTTAGCCACCTTTTCTACATCATCAACCATGTGACCTACCCTTATGCTCAACTTATAAAACTCATTAGTATAAGTCTTAATATCCATTTTCCTTTGTTTCAAATCTTGAAGCTTCTTAGACATTTGTATTGCATAATCACTTAGTAAAAACTTACCTTTCAATTTGGCCACCATTCTTTCCCGTGAAACAATTTTAGCCTTACCTTTCCTTCTCCTTTCAGCTTGTTCATAATCCCACCATACTAGTGCATGCCCCTTCCATTTGGTTTTTATTATCTTCACATTTTCTTCATCAGGTACATCCTCGCATTCAAAGTAGTTGTCAAAGGTTGCAATCCAATCTAGTCATTCTTCATCATTAAGGTTACCTACATACATAGGAAAATCAATCTTTACATTATGTTTATTTCCCTTAACTACCTTTAGTAGCCTTGCCATCTTTTTCTCTTTAGGACCTAATTCTTCTTCCACATCTTCATACTTTTCATCCTCTTCCTCTTCAGTGTCACTTTCATCACCCATAACCACACCTCTTTTATGACCCGTTTCAACACTTTCCATCCTTGCTACCAATTTCTTTTGCAGTTCCTTCAACTTTCTAATCTCTCTCTCAGTCTTTTCTTCCATTTCTTGCATCTTCCTAGCCATATTATTACCCTTGGGAGGCATCTTGTCTCTTCAAATTTTCACTTTCAACCCTCAAACGATCTAATGCCTGAGCTCTGATACCAACTGATGCAAAATAGGGAGGCAATTACTCTCTCAAATACAATTCAATATGTTCTTAACAACTCTTCTATCAGCCAAACCCTAACTAGGGTGTTCTCCAAAACAACTTCATAATTTCTCTTGTAGGTGTGAAAACCTAGTTATTTGAACTTATCTTTCAAAAATATCTTTTAACCCACAAACCACTCACCTTTTTAGACACCCCTTCCAAAATATATCTTAAAGGAACCTTAGGTCACTTTGGATTAACACTCTCAATTCAATGATTCTACATTGTCCCAATATGCCAATTAGGCCACTTTAACAAAGCACCACCCACTCAAACACCTTTCCAAACCTAAATATTCATGGACAACCATTAACCAACCCCCAAAACCTCAAAATCCATAATCTTTACTCAGAGAAATGGCCTCCAAGACATCTAACCAACAAACCATCATTTATGCTTGTTTTAGGGAGGGTTTAATGAAAATCCTATCTCCTAGTCTTCTACCTACAAAAAAATACCTGAAACACCTCTCATTAAGTTTTCACATGCAACAAGTCTTATAAAATGCTGCCCAAGAGTTTCTCAACCATTTCCTACCCTTAACCGTCAATTTTCACTCCAAATTATCAATTTTGACAGCTAGGGCATCATACCCAAACCCTCAAATGACCTCCCCTACTCACAAAAAACATTCAATTACCTATTCAGGAGTTACGATCTGTGGAATGGGCCATAATCACATTTTATGTCTTCAAAGCCTTAAAATTGACTAAATATACTCGAAGTCAGTAAAAAACCTATAAAAATCACAAATCTTAATGAAAATACTTCAAAATTCAACAAAAATGTCCTTGATTCACTTTAACATCAAATTTAGTTCATTAGAGATAAATATTAGCCTGTACAGAACAGTATAGTTGCTAGGAGTAGGAATTTTTGCAGAGAAAACACAAAAAATTTAGTGTTTTTGATTGAATTCTTCTTTAAAAAATGAACAACCCTCCATTCAACCGTACATCATCAATTTAAAATTTTGACATGAATAAAACAACTTCCCAACCAAATCCAACCCTCAAAACTTCCATTTCAACCAACTTGACCATTGGTATTCCCACATAACACAATTTTGCAACTTTTGAATATTACACAATGACAACTTTGCAAAAATATGACAATATAAACTCAATGACTCGTAATTACATATTAGATAGTCTTTGGATCAACACTCTCAATTCAATGATTCTACATTGTCCCAATAGCCCAATTAGGCCACTTTAACAAAGCATCACCCACTCAAACACCTTTCCAAACCTAAATCTCCATGGACAACCATTAACCAACCTCAAAATCCACAATCTTTACTTAGAGAAATGGTCTCCAAGACATCTAACCAACAAAACCTCATTTATGTTTGTTTTAGGGAGGGTTTATTGAAAATCCTATCTCCCAATCTTCTACCTATAAAAAAATAGCTCAAACACCTCTCATAAAGTATGCACATGCAACAAGTCTTATAAAATGTTGCCCAAGAGTTTCTTATCCATTTCCTACCCTTAACCATCAATTTTCACTCCAAATACTCAATTTTGACAACTAGGGCATCATGCCGAAACCCTCAAATGACCTACCTTGCTCACAAAAACCATTCAATTACCTATTCAGGAGTTATAATCTATGGAATGGGCCATAATCACATTTTATGTCTTCAAAGCCTTAAAATTGACTAAATAGACTCGTAGTCAGTAAAAAACCTATAAAAAGATGACAAATATTAATGAAAATGCTTCAAAATTGAACCAAAATGTCCTTGATTCACTTTAACATCAAATTCAGTTCATTAGAGATAAATATTAGCCTGTACATAACTGTACAATTGCTAGGAGCAAAAATTTTGTAGAGAAAACACAAAAAATTTGGTGTTCTTGATTGAATTCTTCTTTAAAAAATGAACAACAACCCTCCATTCGACAGTACATCATCAATTTAAACTTTTGACATCAATAAAACAACTTCCCAACTAAATCCAACCATCACAACTTCCATTTCAACCAACTTGACCATTGGTATTCTGACATAACACAATTTTGCAACTTTTGAATATGACACAACGACAACTTTGAAAAAATATGACAATATAAACTCAATGACTCATAATTACATATTAGATGGTATTTTAGGACCTTATTGAATTGAAAAAAACTCAAACACACCTAAAACTATCAAAAGACCTTATTTGACAACATTAACATAGAATGCACTTGGTGCTCCTGCACCAGAAGGTCACCAAAAGAGTTTGAGAAATAGGGTAATCAAGGTTGTTATCTGTTTTGTTGCAAGTTCTCAACAATTGTTTATTTTTCCAAGTTCACCTATCTATGCCACATGTTCAAGAAACCTCAAGTGAAGATGAAAACACTATGACACTATTTCAAAGAAGGTCATATCCAGGGGTCTACGCAGATCACACAAGGGATTTCAAACTTGATTCTCAAGTTTCTACCTTCTATCAAAGAGGAGCTTGAATCTTTTCTTTGCCTGGGAGTATGGTGTAGGAACACCTTAGGTTCATTAGGTTAAGTGAAAGTTGTAATTTTGGTTTTCTTATGTTGGTTTTATGTAATAAGGTCATCTAAAACCATGTTGGGTGTGTTAGAATATGTATACACCTAAAAATGGTCACATCATAATAGTCTAGTAATTAATTAAATATTTTTATTATTTAATTAAAACTTTGAATTCAATCTACATATAAATAAATCTAAATAATTTATTTATATTGATTATTCTTTCATCTCGATTAAATAAATAAGTTTATTTAATCACTTTTCTTATCCATTTCTTAATTAATTACATAAACATTATGATTTATTTATATTAATTATCACATAATCTTGGCTTGAATATTTTATTCAAATAAAGATTAAATATTCTTCTCTAATATTCCATTCACAATTAAATATTTCCAAATATTTAATTAATTCTTCTAAAGTCCATTTACAATTAAATATTCTAAATATTTAATTGAATCTTCTAATGTTCACTCACATCAAATATTTTAAAAATATTTTAATCCTCAAACTCACATGAAATTAAATAAATCTATTTATTTAATTTGGATTATCTTCAACAACCGTGAAACAAACTTCCAAAACAAAAAAATTAATTTCTCTATTCCTGTGCAAACTTGTTCTCGTGGGTTGAAGACAAGCCTCCATTCTTCTCTCCAACCTCCCAACATCTTCCATCTTCCTCTCAACTTCTCCATCTCTCACCATCCAAATTTACCAGACAATCTCACAACCATTGATCTTTTCCAGCCAGGCTCTTGCCTGTAAAAAGCTATAAAAAGGACTGTCGGGTCTCTAAAAAACATAGAAACTTTTGTACGGGAAAACTATAGTCAATTAGATTTCTAGCATCCATAGCATTCCAGATCATAGCATAGCCTATTTTAGCATATTAGCAATCCATATCATGGCCAATCATCCTCATATCATAGTTTTAACAACATCCATAATCCATAGCCCCTGTGCATAAGCTACAACCCCTGTGCATATCTGTATCAACATTTCACTTCACCAGCATATAAGATAGAGAAGCAATCTCCCTTTGCATACTTGTTCTGCAGGTTGTCATTCTAAAAAGCTTTGCTTATACAATCTGAGAGCAACAGCTTCAAGAGAATCACTGGAGATAGAGAACAATGGAACGGTTCTGAAGAAGCTTTGTTTGTTTGATTTCATTTCAATTTATCTTGCTTTCTTTAGTTTAATGTTGCATTGGTGTGTTTATATTGTTTCATTTTGATACTAACATTTCTTACACACATTTTTGGTGCCCACCGTGGGGCATTTGCCCCAATTTTAACATCTTTTTGCAGGTTTTTCTGACAAGTTATGGCTAAAAGAGTGTAATAGCGTATTAAACATGCTTTAGCGTAGTTCACACCCAGTTTAGCATTTTTCAGGGATTCTAGAACGCCCTTCAGTCATTCCATAGTGCCCTTCAATCATTCCATAGCACCCTTAAGTTATTTCTCAGCGCCCTTAAGGTATTTCATAGTGCTCTTCAGGGATTTTACAGCGCCTTTAAGATATTTCATAGCGCCCTTCAGGGATTTTACAGTGCCCTTCAGAGATTCCTCAGCGCACTTTAATGATCCTGCAGCGCCCATTAATTTTGTTTTAGTTCTCTTAATGACTGTTTTAGCACATTTTTTTTAATTTTTAACATGGAACTTGTAGGGCTACAATTGTAATCTATAACTTAAGTAGGATTTGATTGGATCTGATGCGACCGTGACTAGTAAGAGCTTTAAAGGAATGAACCAATCCTAGGATAGTCACTTAATTGGAATGAATCAATCCTAGGATAGTGACTTAATTAAAATGAAGCAATCCTAGGATAGTCACTTCATTTTTATTTTGGACTAAAAAGAACTCCATGTCTTTGTGAAGCAATATCTTCACCTAGCATAGAAAATTGTTCATTTGGGCTTAAAATTGAACTTTTGTTTGCTTTGTTTAAAACGGTGATAGGCCTATGCTCTCCCCTTAATTGGGTGATCAAAATGCCAAACTCATCTATTTCATTTCATGCAATTTCAAGCTTTGATAATACCTTTTAGAAGGCCTGTCGTAGTGGGAAAAAGTACTCACCCTATGGGAACGACCTAAGTGGGAACAACTAAAGCCAAGTTTTCCAACCCACTTTAATAAAATGCGAATGGTTGATGAAAATCCCATTTGATGGTAGTGTGCATTGATAACCATCCCCAAAGCCTTTGTTCTAAAGGTTGGGAGGTCTCTCAAGGGAGTCTATCATTTTCCGCACCGAACGAAAACCCTTACTACAAACTTAGTGTAGTATCCAACCGAAGTTAGTTTTTGAACATCATAATAATCATAGTGCAGGGGAGGGAAGAATCTACCCCCAAGATACTCACCATATAACTTCCAAGGACCGTTTGCTCAGGGGATCCGGTATCCACTTCCGTCACTCTGAGTACGCGCCTGGAAAAGACAAAAACATAGGCGCCCTTTCGGGGGTGACACGGCTATGTGAGTCGATGCAGTTTTAAGATGTGGGCTATTGATTATTATGATGACCTACTTGAGTACTAAGAGTGAGTCTGTTTGATCTATCTATCATGTGTAAAACCTGTGAAAACAATTTTTGAAAAACATTTTGATCATACACTTGATGTTTAGGACTTAAACACAATTATTCTACAACTTGCTTGATGTGTTTTCAATACATTAATTCAATAAAGATCATCCAAAACTCACAATTACATCGATTACCCTCATGTTAAGAGATAGGAAATCCACAACCTTTGTTAAGAAATCCATTCTCAAACAAATCAAAAGCCAAAGAAATCACTTAGCTACAAGAAACTATTGAAGAAAAGATGATTCTTGTACCAAAGTCGAAAGATTTTACTTAAACATAGAACCTTTCTCCATCGATATCATGATTGTGTTAGAGGTTTTACTGATGATTATGCTGTAGAACCATTATACTCATGAGCTTTCTTTCAAAGAAGAGCCCTTTCTCAAAGGCATAACCATTGCCAGCGTATTCGTTTTTGTTATATTCCCCAACCTGCAATTGAATATTCTACTTGTCCAAATCAATTTCTACAATAGAGAACTCAATCACATTAGGCATTTTCTCACAAAATCCATCTTTTTATGAAGCTACGATCAAACTTCATAAAGTGAAAAATCATTTCTTCTTGATATTTTGCTTACATTCCCGCCAACAGGATTTTCATCCTTTCACTTAGGGAAAAACACAAGCTAAAGATTAGAAACCTTTGTAAGTCATAGAATCTTCATTCTATCCTAACTTTCATATCCATCAAAAATTGCACTATCAAATTCCTTTTGATCAAAAGTTAGTAGAATTTAGGGCAAAGCTTATGCCTGTTGTCACGAGATCTTGAAAAAAAATAGAAAAGGACGAAGGAGAAACTACCACAAGAAAATGGGAGATAATAACAAGAAAGAAGAGAATCCATTTCATATTGAAGAGTTAACAGAAGAAAAGTTTCAAGAAGCAGAGCAAGATCCCCAATTCCATACTCTTATAGAAAGAATTCTAGAACGAAACAAAGAAAGATATTTTCTTTCATTAGCTAATCAAGGAGCTAAGTTACCTTCCGATTTTGATATAGAAGGGATTAAAGTGAATCCTGAAACTCCTCCTAATGATTTTAGTTCCCTTACTCAATAGATAAAAGAATTACAAGGGAAAATAAATGAAATGCAAGGGGGTGAAACAAAGAAGTATGTTTTGGATGACATATCTCCTTATCCATTTGATAGGAGTCTTCAAATGATCCCTTTTCCAAAACATTGTGAAATCCCTAAATTTGATAGGTATAATGGAAAAACTGACCCCATTGAACATGTGATGGATTTCCGAAATATGAGTCTAGAATTCGCTTATGAAGATACCTACTTAATGCGATTGTTTCCACGAAGTCTAGGTGGACAATCCATGGAGTGGCTTTCTAAGATCACTCCCCCCCATCAAAACTTTTGAGGAGTTGATAAATCAGTTTATATCACAATATGCCTACAATATCCAACACTAGATAACCATGCTTGATCTTTGTAAAGTGAAACAAAAAGTAGGGGAATCCTTCACTACATTTTTGCAAAGATGGAAAGATTGTTTGCACGATATTCCTGTCCTATTCCTAAAAAAGAAAAGATGGATATCTTTATCAATAGCCTAGATCAAGAATTAAGCTACAGGCTTAATCTTCATTGTCCTCATAACTTTGAAAAATTGATTGAGAATGCAATCACCATTGAAGGGGCTTTGGTCAAAAGAGAAGTGATAAAACTTGATAATCCAAGTTCATCCAACCAAAACAACAATGATAAAACAAGGTTTTGGAATAGAAATAAAAATGTTGTCAATGATGGTATAGTGGATGCAAACAATCTACGAACAAGACCATCTATCTTCGACTTATCAAGTGCTCCACGAAACAATCAACAAGGAAATACCAACCAACAAAGAAACAACAATCAACAAGGACAAAACTCCAACCAAGAAAGCATGACCAATCAAAACAACAAGGATAATCGTGGTAATTTCAATAACAATCTTGGCAATACCCAAACATCAAATTTACCAAGATCTCCATTCTTTTCAAATCGACAGAACTTTACCACTTTGGGTCAATCTCTTGAGTTTTCTCTCAAGGAGCTTCTTGATAATAAGGTTATCACCTTACCACCACATAGAGATTATGAGCCACGAGTCAAACCACCATCATGGAATGACTTGTATTATTGCAATTATCATCGATGTAAAGGTCATAGAACAAATAATTGTCAAGCCTTGCGAAATCTAGTACAAGATTTAATTGGCAATGGCACCATTACAATTGAAGGACATCATACCAATGACGATCATCAAGCATTCAAAGATCCTTTACCAAACTATCAAAAGGGGGAAACATCAGATACCAAAGCAAAAAGCATACATAATGTTGAAGACAACATAATCCGCTACATCTATGCAAATGATCAACGGGTTAATGTTATTAAAATCAAGGAAAAACAAGAATATCAACAGGTTAATGTGACTACAAGAGGACAAGCAAAAGTTGTTTTAAAAGGAAGTTCATCTAAGGCATCTATTCCTCCTTCAACTCATTATAATCTAGTTGATCAACTGAGAAAAACATCAGCTCAAATCTCCATTCTTGAACTTCTGAAAATATCCCCCGTACACAAGAATATTTTAGAGGAAGATCTTGTGAACACAACTGTTGACATTGATCTGGATGTAGACAAATTTCAAACTATGGTGGGACATTTGTCTTCCCCCATTTGTCTTTCATTCTCCGAAAAAGATGATGCCTCCATGACACATCCACATAATTCATCGCTTTATCTTGAAGTCATGATCCATAAACATCGAATCAGACGTGTCTTGATAGATGGAGGAGCTAGTTTAAACATTTGTACCTTAAAGCTAATACATGCCTTAGGCATATCAGAAAATTCCATTGATCCAAGAAGGAAAATAACTATCAAGGCATATGATGATGAAGAAAGAGCCTCTAAAGGACTAATAATGCTACCTATCAAAGTGGGACCTGTTGTGAAAAATGCATTTTGTCAGGTTCTAGATCGTGATCTTTCCTATAACATACTTTTGGGTAGCCCATGGATTCATGATATGCAAGCAATACCATCAACATATCATCAATGCATCAAGTTTTTGTATGATGGACAGGAAATAACTA
This sequence comes from Sequoia sempervirens, assembly GCA_007258455.2. NCBI lineage: Eukaryota > Viridiplantae > Streptophyta > Pinopsida > Cupressales > Cupressaceae > Sequoia > Sequoia sempervirens. The sequence goes on from VDFB02353493.1 coordinate 218,345,452, forward strand.
TACAAGCTGATTACAATAGCACCCAAACTTGTTCAAATCTTCGAGCAACTCAAGACACCTTTGTGCCACACAATAGGGAGGCTCTTACTGCTTCTTCTTCCAATCTACAAGACCAATTGCAAGAATTGAAAAAGAATCTTGACACCAAGCTACATTTCAAAGACAAAGGAGTAGGCAAATATTCGCTATCCCTTTCTACCTTACCTCCTTCTCCAAGGTCACATGGTCAGCCAACCCTATCAAATCAAAAGATCACAACAACCTCTACATCCCAAGCTTCTGTGCCAATCACAAAGTTTGATGGATAATTCATTAAAGCTAACACCACTAAGGAAGAAGCCGAAGATAGGGACATCCTAAGCTGGCTATACAAAGATGAAGATGAATCTCTCTTGCACATCAAGTTACCTACCGAACAATATGGCAAAGGGTATACTATCATGCAAATAATGGGCTATGAAGGAAGTGGTCCTATAGGGAAAAGAAAAGAAGGAATCATTGAGCCAATTCATCCTATTTCAATACATCCAAATGATAAAACAGGACTTGGATATGGAAAAGATACAAAAGAGTCAACTTCACAGCAAACACAACAAACTCATGAAGAAGAATCAATTTCAGATAAACCCCATAAAGATGTCACTCTACAAAAATTTTACGTATCAATTTTCCAATTGCAGAACAGTTCAGACACTGATTCTAATGAATACGAATGGGATGATGTCTCTGATGATACATTCATAATAGAGAAAAGGGTGGATGTCATACACAAATTCTCACCCACATTCTTACAAGGGGAGGGCTCAAGGCCTCCACTTGATTATGTTTTACAAAGCGATCATGACTCAAGTGAGGACGATTCAGATTTTAATGAGATTGATAATCAATAGGAGAATATCATCATAGACCTTATCCATCATGAAAATGACAACCATATCATGATTTTGACAGCTCAAGACCTTACCCAACCTAATGATTCCATGCCTTTAGTCTATCCGAAACTTATTGATTGGGATAACAATTCACCTATCCATATCCCTACATTCCATGATGATGATGATATTGTAAATTTCCTTTGTTCATCTAGTCAAGAAAACAATTGTTTCATCCAAGAATCTCATAGTCAAGATTTTGATAAGGAGGGTGTCAAGTCTCTTAGCTGCAAAATAAATGAAATAAAAGATGGATCTATCAGTGAAAACCAAAAAAAGGCAATGGTAGATCACAACAAGAGAAAAATAAAGAGCGAATCTGATGGTGAAAACCTTTTTGAGGCACTAAAGGATGAGAAACTTGATACTCTTCCCAAACATTATCAAGAAAGATCTTTTGTTTTGATTGAGCCCACATAATCAATCAACATAAGTACAAAAGAGTAGCCAAAAATCTTGCAACAAGCAACATCATTAACAGTGGAAGAAGAATAGAAATCCATAGGGTTTTTGAAGGAGAAATCAAATCAATTCCACTTGGTCATATGCTGATATGCTAGGGTTGGATCCTAATTTGATAATGCATTATCTATCCATAAATGCAGGGGAAAAACCTATGAAGCAAAAACTCAGAAAAATGCATCCACATGTTGCTTTATTGGTTAAAGAAGAGTTAAAGAAGCTTTTAGATGTTGGATTCATTCGGTCTATTGACTATGTAGAATGGATTTCCAATATTGTACCTGTTTCAAAGCCGAATGGAAGGATTAGAATTTGTACAGATTTCAGGGAATTGAACAAAGCATGTCCCAAAGATGACTTTCCTTTTCCAAACATAGATATGATTGTTGATTTAACTGCTGGCCATGCAATGTATTCATTGATGGATGGATTTTTAGGATATAACTAGATAAAGATTAAACCAGAGGATCAAGATAAAACAGCGTTCACATGTCCTTGGGGTACCTATTGTTGGAATGTAATGCCATTTTGGTTAAAGAATGCAGGAGTGACTTATCAAAGAGAAATGACAACCATTTTCCATGACATGATGCACACCTTCATGGAAGACTATGTGGATGACTTATTGGAAAAATCTCATACAAGAGGACATCTTGAAATCTTGTCAAAAATCTTTGTCAGAATGGAGAAGTTCAATGTTCGACTCAATCCAAAGAAATGTGTCTTCGGTGTTAAATCTGGAAAACTCCTGGGATACATTGTTTCAGAAAAGGGCATAGAGGTTGATCCAGAAAAAGTACAAGCTATAATGGACATGCCACCACCATGAAATATCAGTCAGCTTCGATCACTGCAAGGATGACTACAATCCATTAGGAGGTTTATAGCTCAACTGGCAGACAAAAACTTACCATTTACACATCTATTGCATAAAAATGTCCCATTCAAATGGGAGGAAAAGTGTGAAGCAACATTTAATCAAATCAAGCAATATCTTATGAATCCTCTTGTTTTAATTCCACCAATTCTAGGAGAGCCCCTCATACTCTATATTTCAGCAACAGAAGTATCTTTGGGAGCGCTACTAGCACAAGAGGATTCTACAAGTAAAGAAAGGGCTATATACTATATCAGCAGAACTTTAACAAGTCATGAATTGAACTACACTTTCTTTGAAAAAGCTTACTTAATAGTAGTGTTTGCTTCCCAAAAGTTGCAACACTATATGTTGGCTCATACAGTTAAGCTGATAACCAAAATTGATCCACTAAAATACCTCTTAAGAAAAGCTACCTTAACAGGAAGACTTGCAAAATGGGTAATGATCTTAAGTGAGTTTGACATTCACTATGTAGATCGAAGAGCTATAAAAGGACAGGTCATCGCAGATCAGTTGGCCGAAGCACCTTTACAAGAAGAAAACCCAATGCACATTGAATTTCCTGATGCAGATGTCTTCACAGCAACGATTAAGAAATCATGGACATTGTACTTTGATGGATCCTACACGTAGCAAGGCTCAGGGGCAGGGATTATTTTTGTCACACCTGAAGGATATACCATTCCAAAATCATATCAGTTGATGTTTCCTTGCACGAATAACATGGCTGAATATGAAGCATTGCTCACAGGAATAAAGATAGCATTGGATTGGCAGATTATAGAATTGCAAGTCTATGGTGATTCACAACTTGTCATTAATCAAATCAATGATGATTATCAGACTAAAGATGATAAGGTGCTACCTTACAAGAACATGGTGGATGATTTTAAAAAGTATTTTGTGACAATCAAGTTTTCACAAATCCCAAGGATTGATAATAAAGCTGTAGATGCAATGGCTACAATTTATTCCTTGTTACAATTATCAAAAAATAAAAAACGGTACGAATTCTTGGTGGAACAATTGTTTTCTCCCGCCTATGATAATCCTGAGACCCAAGTCATATGCCATTTAACTGGTTCTGATTCACCTTTATATGGAAAGACTTATACTTACCTAAAAAATGACATCTTACCACCAGACTTATCCCGAAACCAAAAAAGGAATTTCATACGCCAATCATCCCGTTATACCCTAATCGCCGATATTCTTTATCGACGTGGTCTTAATGGTACACTCCTTCGATGTCTTGAATGTGACAAATCTAAAAAAGCTTTACAAGAGGTTCATGGTGGTATTTGTGGAACTCATTCAAGTGGTTTAACCTTAGCCAAGAAACTTGTTAGAATGGGATATTATTGGCCTACCATGGAGAGAGAATCTTTTAATTTTGTCAAGAAGTGTTCCAAATGTCAGATCCATGGGAATCTTATTCATGCACCTGCACAGGAACTACAGCCTTTCACTCTGACATGGCCTTTTTCTCAATGGGGACTAGATCTTGTTGGAAAAATTCATCCTTCATCATCAAATGGGCATAAATTCATCATCACGGCTACAAAGTATTTTACAAAATGGATCAAAGTTGTTCCTTTGATGACCATGAAAGGTAAAAAAATTTCTTCATTCATCTTGATTTACATCATCTATAGATGTGGAATTCCTAATTCTATTATCACTGATAATGGAAGGCCTTTCAAGAATCAAGATGTTGATGAACTTTGTGAAAGATTTCAAATCCAACACAGGTTCTCTACACCTTATTATCCACAAGGAAATGGTCAAGCAGAAGCTTCAAACAAAACAATCTTGAAGATTTTGAAGAAGACGGTAAATGATGCCGGTCGTGATTGGCATGTCCAGTTAAATCCAGCTTTGTGGGCATACAAAACTAGCATTCTCACATCAACAGGAGCTACCCCATATGCCTTGGTCTATGGAGTAGAAGCAATCTTACCATTAGAGGTAGAAATACTTTTGCTTAGGGTCTCACTCAAAGGGTTGATAAATGATAAAGACTACCGAGTATCTCATCTGCAAGAGCTAGAACTATTAGATGAAAGACGTCAACATGCAGCTGATCATTTGAAGGGTTATCAATACATTATGTCTCATAGCTACAATCACAGAGTTAAACCAAAGACATTTCAAGTGGGTGACTTAGTCTTAAAAGAAGATCCACACAATCAGCAAGACAAAAAAAAGAAAGGAAAATTTGAACCAAATTGGCTTGGTCCATTTGTCATTATTGTAGCATACAGTTCTGGGACATATCAGTTATCTACGTCAGAAGGGGACCTGTTTGAAGAACTAATCAACAACATTCATTTGAAGTTCTATGTTTAAATCATCAAAGCTTCAAAAAATACAAAAAAAATTAGAAAAAAGTCCTGAAAAAATTAGAAAAATTAAAAAAGTCCTGAAAAAATCAAAAAATCAGAAAGTCACGAAAAATACAAAAATAAGAAAAAAGTTCTAAAAAAATCAGAAAAATCAGAAAAAGTCCTAAAAAAATTTAAAAAAATCAGAAAAAGTTCTAAAACAATACAAAAAAAAAGAAAAAGTCTTGCAAAAAGTGCAATAAAAAAAAGTGGTGAAAACCTGGCAAACAGGTGCTACTTGTGATCAAAATGGGCTCCTCTATCTATTAACTTATGTCTTGCATTCACTTTACGGTATCATCTATCCATATCTATCATTTGTACATATCTTATCATATCCATATCATACAACGAGAATCCTTGTGTTTCATCATGGCTTGATGAAATTTGTACATATCCATCATATTCAAGTTATGTTTACACTGGGGGCAAAAACACAGACTAAGACAAGAGAAGGGCAATGAGATTTTAGAACATCACAAACAGACAAATAACGGTTTGACAAAACGCAACATACATTGACGCATCAAATAAACCACAACACCAAAATGATCATTCGATGCCAATGAAATCAAACAACATGACGTTAATCAAAACACAAACGTCAATGTGGATAACCAAGTTGGATGATCTTAATATGAATAATGTTTGGAATACTTTAGGCAAAATTTGAATTGTTGGTTGATTTTTTTTTATCATATCTCTGGAGCAATTCGATGATGTATTGAACTAGAAAAGCAAGGAAGGAGTATGATTTTTCTTTGTCTATTGTTTCTGAGGAAATCATTAGTACTATGGAAATTGGTCGCGAGACATGCTCTACTATGTATCATTGATGTCATTTCAGAATTTTCATAGGAAACAGGTTAACTCTTGTTTGTTTATGCAAGCGATACTCAAGTCATCTCGGTTCAATTATACCTAGATGCTTGTATTAACTTGCTATATCAAAAATCATGAAAGAAATACTTAGGTCATCACTAGTGCTAACATACCCTTTGATGCTTGTATTAACTTTCAACATTTCAATGCTCTATGATGACACAAAAAGCACAAATAAGCTCTCAGAATGGCAATATTGTACATATACCCTGCATGATTGGCATAGATTACATTCATTCTAGAATTTGCATTTTGCATTTATAGATTTTTCCAAAAGCTAGAAAAGTATCAAATGTTTCATATCTTTCCAAAAAAATGACTGAGTACATTTTGACATTCACAAAAACATCATCACATACATTTTTCATACATATTTGCATCAGAAAATCATAAAAACAAAGCATACATCATAATCAAAACATTCATAAGCATTCATAAATTATACCATCTATCATTTCACATTCATATTCATAAAATCATTCATCAATAGATTGCAATCATCTCATAACATTGCACTTTCATTCATCACATCAAAAATCATGCATATATATACATCATGAGCATAACATTGTGAAACCCTCACATAAAACATCATGCATATAGAAAATAGATGCACTCATAAGGAATCATCGCTGCATTTCATATATCTCAAAAATGGATGTCAAAATGTACAAAGATGTCAACTATGCATGGCATAACATCATCAAAAATGGGATCATATCAGTGTGTATACAAATGTCTCAACAGAGTATCAATAAAGCATCATGCAAAAAGCACTATGTCGTGCTATCCTTTGATGGTGCTGGTCTGGGACCTATCCCACCTACACCTGATGGACCTGTTCCACCTGCCCCTGATGGTCCTCTTGGAGGTAATGGCTGTGATACACCCCTGCTGGTAGTCTGAGAGCGACTATATGTAGACCGAGACTGTGTATAACTCACTCTTAGCTCAAGTGGCACTGTATCATGGTACCTGGTCCTATAGAACTCTGCCTCCCAGGTGGCTTTGGTCACCTCTCTCATCATGTCACCAACCGAGGTACCTGCTGCTACTCTCTGTAGACTGTCAGCTAGGGCCATGGCCTGCTCACCCTACTGTCTGGTTGTATCTCTCTCGGACGTAACTATCATCAACTGTCCCTGTAGCTGTGTAACCAAGGCCTGCGTCTATGCTAGCTGACCCTGTAAGCTCTGCACTCTACTCTGCAAGGTAGCCATCTAAATCGTCCCTACTGGATCTACTAAAGATGATGGATCTGAATGTCTCATCCATGGTCCACCTCTGCCACCACCTCTGCTGCTACCTCTGCCACCTCTACCACCTCCTCCACCACTATCACCCCTACTCTCCTCATCACTGCTGTCTCCATCCCCATCTGAATCATCATCATCATCCTCCTTAGAGTCATCACCCTTTGAAGCCTCCTCTCGCTATTGCCTATGTCTGCCTCTGTGTGGTCTTTGCTCTACAACTGGAGCAACAGGCTCATCAGGATCAAATAATCGGGATGCAGGATGCTCCAACACATACTAACCATACTCTGGAGTCATCCCCATGTTAAGAATATCCGCTTTGTACTCCCACATCTGTACCCCCAAACTGGTGAACTCTGCCACTGCTGCATCATATGAAATCCGTGGACCCCACACTATAATCTCCTGCTGCCGACGCACATAAATAGACGAACCCTGTGGCATACCCTGAGGCCAACCATACTATCACCATACACGGCCAAGAAGAAACCTCTCAATAATCCCAGGAGTATGACCAATCAGATATCTGGAAGTAAAGACAAAGGGCATCTCTCTAGCATCCTCTGGCCATGCCTCACAATCTACATAGGGTCGCTAGCATACTATCTTGAGATCATCTAGAAGACGCTGCCAATGATCTAGTTTTCCCAACCATGGCTGAGCAATGACATCGGTATATCTAAATCTGTACGGTCGACCGACAGGTTGTCGTCCACGAGTCAATGGTCGCATAACAGCAAAGTGCTCCCATGCCCATATCTGTAATAGCAAACAACCAACAACAAAACTCTGACCTCCACCATACATAATATGGTGTAGCTCATCATATAAGTGTGCAAGCATGCATGATCCCCACGCATATCGTGTACCCTGCATCACCATACTCTCAAGTACATGACCCCACCTGACTGCAAAACCCTTCAACCTATGGTCGGGGCACAAAACACCTCCAATGAAGCCTACAAGTATAGAGGGTACAGGCGCATATGAATCTGTCATCTCTACCCATGAGATAAAATATCTTGCAATCTGATCATCTCTGAATATTTGTCTCAAATCATCCATACCTCCTACCTCCCAGCCATCAAATCTCACTATCTCGCCCATCACTGGAATCCTCAAGATGCGATATACGTCCTCTGGAGTCACGATAATCTCTCTTGTTGGCAAATGAAAGGTGTTCGTGTCACTGTGCCACCTCTCTGCAAGTGTTGTCAGTAAACCTCTATTGAGACACACCTCAAGCATCTCAAGTAATGAGGTTAGTCCACATGCCTCGATCACATCTCTATCTGCCTGTACAAGCTGTGGAATCAATCTCCATGTCTTCGGGAATGTCTCCTGTAACTGCAAGACGCCCAATCTCTCCTGTTGAATAGGAAGAATCATCAAGCCAAAGTAAAATCAATATCAAATCATCACAACAAATCAATCAACCTATTTGTTTTTCATTTTCATGAGAAAAAATTTATCAAAATCATGTTTGTTTTTAACAACTTTAGAAGCAAACATATCAATCAAACTATTTGTTTTTCATCATCATGGAAAGAAAATTTATCAAATCCTGTTTGTTTTTAACAACCTTAGAAGCAAACCTATCAACAACAATTTGTTTTTAACAACTTTAGAAACAAATTTATCAACTACTATTTGTTTTCCAACAACTTTGGGAACAAAATGATCACACAAAGAAACATCCAATCATGGGCACTATGAAAATTATCATGGGCGCTACATAAATCCTAATGGGCGCTACAAAAAACCTAATGGGCGCTGCAAAAATCATCATGGGCGCTACAGCATCATGGGCATTACAAAACTTCTCATGGGTGCTACAGAATCATAGGCACTATGAAAAACATAATGGGCGCTATAAAAAGCATAAAGGGCACTAAAAGAAAGTTTAGAGCTACAAAAAGGTTGGGAAACGTGCCCTAAACAGACAATTTTCAAATCACAAAAGTTTAACGAGGTACATACTGCGGGTCCATAATGCACCGACCGTTGATGTCATTGGATGTGCTTGAAACAGTGCTGGTGGATAGGAAGTGCCATCTTTCTCACTCCAGAGCTCAAAAATTACAATTTTTACTAGGTTAAAATGGAAAATGACATGGAAAATGACATTTTTAACCTTTTTAAAGGAAAAATTGGGGCATTTTATCACATTTCATCACAACAGGGGTAATTTAGATCATTATTTTTCATCTCACATCTTTCCATGTCAATTTCTTCACATCATAATTTTTGAACGATGAATCGACATCTTCAAAATCATAAAAATTGAAAAAATTCTAAAAAATCTGAAAATTCTAAAACTTCACAATAAACAAAATCTTATCAATTCATTGTTCAAGGGGGAATATACCTACCACAGGCCCATAGTGCACCAATCAATCAGTCAACATTCGACAATCAACATCTGGGGAAAATTTCTGGGGCAAATTTTAAAAATTCTTTGAAGCAATGCCTAAAACACATCACTTTAAAGAGGGAAAAAATGTATACACCTAAAAATGGTCACATCATAATAGTCTGGTAATTAATTAAATATTTTTAATATTTAATTAAAAATCTAAATTCAATCTGCATATAAATAAATCTAAATAATTTATTTATATTGATTATTCTTTCATCTCTATTAAATAAATAAGTTTATTTAATCACTTTTCTTATCCATTTCTTAATTAATTAAATAAACATTATGATTTATTTATATTAATTATCACATAATCTTGGCTTGAATATTTTATTCAAATAAAGATTAAATATTCTTCTCTAATATTCCATTCACAATTAAATATTTCCAAATATTTAATTAATTCTTCTAAAGTCCATTTACAATTTAAATATTCTAAATATTTAATTGAATATTCTAATGTTCACTCACATCAAATATTTCAAAAATATTTTAATCTCAACTTCACATGAAATTAAATAAATCTATTTATTTAATTTGATTATCTTCAACAACTGTGAAACAAACTTCCAAAATAGAAAATTAATTTCTCTGTTCCTGTGTAAACTTGTCCCCGTGGGTTGAAGACAAGCCTCCATTCTTCTCTCGAACCTCCCAACATCTTCCATTTTTCTCTCAACCTCTCCATCTCTCACCATCCAAAATTACCAGACAATCTCATAGCCATTGATCTTTGCCAGCCAGGCTCTTGCCTACAAAAAGCTATAAAAAGGATTGTCGGGTCTCTGAAACGGATAGAAGCTTTTTGTATAGGAAAACTATAGTAAATTTGCAATAGCACAGCCTTTTAGCTTTCATAGCATTCTAGAATCATAGCATAGCATAGTTTAATATCTCAGCAATCCATATCATGGCCAATCATCCTCATATCATAGTATTAACAACATCCATAATCCATAGCCCCTGTGCATAATCTACAGCCCCTGTGCATATTTGTATCAGCATTTCACTTCACCAGCATATAGGATAGAGTAGTATTCTCCTTTTACATACTCGTTCTGTAGGTTGCCATTCTAAGAAGCTTTTCTTATACAATCTGAGAGCAACAACTTCAAGAGAATCACTAGAGATAGAGAACAATGGAACGACTCTGAAGAAGCTCTGTTTGATTTCATTTCAATTTATATTTCTTTCTTTAGTTTAATGTTGCATTGGTGTGTTTATATTATCTCATTTTGATACTAACATTTCTCACACACAATAGCAACTATGAGGGGGTTTTCGAGCTCAAAGTGATGTGTACTTTGTTGCAAGATGCTTGTTTTTTTAGGGCACAAAGGACTAATTCGCCTTTAGTGGAAAATGGGTGCCAAATAAAAATTAGAAACTAACCCTAAATGTTATAGAAACTATGAGGGGATTTTTTAGAGCTCAAAGTGATGTATACCTTGCTTTAAGATTCCTATTTTTAAGGCACAAAAGACTCATTCGCCTTTAGTGGCCAATGGGTTCCTGTTAGGGTTCCAAAAACTAAGATCTAGGTTCTTTTCCTTGAATTTTTCACTCTTACATCCTCAATTTTCATCTCCCAAAAACCTGTAACAAATTTTGTAACCTTGATTTTGTGTTCTTGCACTATGAAGGTTAACTTTGCAACTTGACAACTTTGACAATTTTGCTTCAACTTTGTTCTCCACTTAATCTTCAACCTATAAATCTGAAAAAACACATTCAAGGGAAAAAGAACTTGTTGATTGTTACTGAATAGGTTTTTTCCTTGGTCAAACCCATTTTAGTTAATTAAACCAAATGATGAAATAATGAAATTGAAACATGAACATGAAATGATGAAGTTTTGATACCTTGGATGTTGTCTTGGAGTGTAAATCTGCAAACTAACATGAAGTGGCCATGAAGAATGTAGATCTTGATCTCAAATAAGATGTATAATAATGCCTGCAAGAAGGATCTTTAATGCTACATCAACAATATTAGCTCAACAACATGCTTGGATGCACTATGCCTTAGACATTGATGGAACCTACAAAATTTTGATGTTCCATCTCAAAGCCTTGTCACATTTCTCTTCATGGTTTAGGGGTTCTATTTCACTATTGAATTCCTATTCCCTGTTAGTGGTCACTCAAGAACATCTTGTGTCATTCATTGTCATCGGGTAACTGGTCCCTCATGCCTAGGTCTGAATGTTTTAATTTTAATAAGGTTAATTAAAGGGCCTTTTTGGCCTTTACATCCTTTTCATTACTATGACTTAGGAGTTTTGAGTCCTTTATATCATGTCATCCTAAGAGCGTCCCCTCCATTAGAACAAATCATAAGCACATGCCTAAAGGTTTTCACTTAAATCACATTGGCCATCTTACTTCATGGCTCATTGCTGATCTTTTTAAAAGTGTATGTCCCAAATCGGCAATGAGCGATGAGTGGTATTTATTTGTTTTTTCTCATCATGAATAGTTGTACGAGCTCTTGTTATGACCAACGATGTGTGATGATCCTTGTATTATTGAGGGATCACTTATCACTAATGGCTTTTGAGCCTTGAGTATTGTAAGAGCGATAATCAATGCCCTCCACCCTTATGATCTTATTTTCATCGCTCATCATGGATATGTTGTGTAATGATGATTTTCAATTAGTGATGAGCAATGGGATGGGATCCCTTGCATTCTATATCACAGATTTGTTTTAAGTGCTAAGTTCTACATTAGTGATACGTGATACATAACGTCATTATGAAGATCTCTCATTACTAATTGCTCACATACCATATGAGGAGAATTAGTGATGAGTAATGGCCTTATGTTTTATCGCTTGTTGTGGATTCATTTCAAAGCTTAAGTTTCAAAGTAGCGATGAGCAATGGAGTTCTCTATTTAAAATTTTCTTTCGTTAATCTGAATAAGTCTTATCTATCATGTCTTTTATATTGTTGATTTTCATGTAGGTGCACGTGTACCAATCTGATCTCTTCATAACATCTCCCTTCGCTAATGGGATTCAAGGTGTGAAGTTTCAATTAGAAATGTGTCATGGGAAATGAACGTGATCAAAGGATGGGACACAGATCCAAGGGTTGAGATTTCATCTCATAAAACACTTGCATCGCCGATGGAGCTGGTCAAGGATGAAGTACATCAATGACAAGCGATAACTATTGCATGAAGAGGCAACGTGGCAGAATCCTAAGGACTTCGCATGAAGCAAAGAATAAAGTAGCGAGATGAATTGATAACCATCGATATAGTTCTAAAGCCAAGTGATCGACAATTAGGGTTTAAACTTGAACGGCTAATTGTCAGTTCGATCGCGTGAACTTACAATCAAGCATTAATGGAAGAATGCCTCTCTCTTGGCTATAAATTAAAGTAGTTACCTGGTTGATCATGCACTTGGATTCATTTGCAAGCAGAAGGGATTCTAGGAGCTGAGGAATTTGTGTGGGAAGCTCCAAAAACTACCAATAACAAGTGTGGCATAGTGTTCACCTAGGTAAACAAAACTAATATCTCCTTCTAGCTGAAGTGTTGAGGTGAATACCTTAGAAAATTTATAAGAAATTGGGGGGATTGTCTATTTTTCCATTACTGCTACCTTCAATTTGGTGATTAAGTACTAGATAGTTTTTGGTGAAAGTGTTTTGTTGAATAGTAGTGCTCTATGCTCTCATAATTGTGAAGGATTTCCTTTTTACTGTAAGAAATTATAAACCCTAGTTGTATTGCATTGCAAACATGATGATCTAGAGCCCAGTGAATCTAGTACTAGGCCAAAGAGGAAACCAAAAAAAGAGAGGGTTAAATGACTTAAAACTCAGGATGTTTCAGCTAAGGTTAAGTCTAAACCACTGGTAGTATCCAACCCTTCACCAAGTACTCCTACAACATATACTACGACCAAAAGTGCTTAGAAAGAAACCTAAAAGTTTATGCAAGAGGCCATTGGAGACATAAAGGAAGGAGGGTCACAAATTGGTAAACGAACCATAGGTCAGGTTGTTGTGACCACTAGGTTGATTGATAGTGCTAGTGAAATTGGTGAAAAGCCTTAGCCTCAAAGTGGGTGGCAATTGTTTTGGTATTCCTTCAATAGTAAGTATTGTAGTAAGCCCACATGTTATTTATGGGGGTTAAACCTTAGAAAGCTAGTGGTCCCAAATGTGTTTGTAGAAGTGGACTTGATGATGGAACTGGCTAGGCACTATGATCCTATTGATAGGAAAACCAAAAGTGAAAGTGGTGATGTGATCTTGAAAGTAACAAAGGACAAGATGATAGATGTATTTGGGTTAAATCCCAATTATACTATAAATAGTAGGCATGTTGAGCTATATGCTAAGTACGAGAAAAAAAAATTGCATATAGAGAGAGACTGCTTGTTCGACATAGAAAGATCAAGGAAAAATTCACTACTAAGGATGTTGAGCCTTTTGAGTGTGAAGAATTTGTAGATTACTTCAAGAACACTTATTATTGTTTGAATCAAGTATTGGCTCCAAACTTTGAGGTAAGGATAGCCATTGATTTATTGGTGATAATGATGGATATACAAGGTCATAATTGAAACACTAGTTTTGATTATTCCAATTTTGTTGCTAATCAAATGCATGAGGATTTCCTCAATTTGAAGAAGGAAGTGCTCCCCTTATATTTCCCTCATTACTCTCTCCTCATGCATATGCTCTTATGGGAGGGTGATTATGATTGGAAGAGGAAATTAGATTTGAGACTTAGGGATAGTGAAAATAATTTTTTACTAGTACAAATGTGGACATACATTTCGGATCAGGACTATTCCAATTCCAATTATATCGTGTTTGCTAATGTTATAAAACATGGAATCTTGGAGGAATTGGGTATAGTACCTATTCACAGGCTTTCTCCTAAGATCAGAAATATTATGTGCCCAGAAGATACACCAGGGTCTAGAGCAAGACATAATTGGGTATATTGGTTTCTTTATTATGAATATACTTTGATCGGAGCCTATGGGGATAAAGTGGCCCCCCATTGTCTACCCCATGTATGTCTAAGATAGATTGGATTTTATGGAACTCATGTGGTAAATTGATGTTATGGATTATGAGATGTTGAGAAAGCCTAGGAAAGGAACTCTGGTGCATCCCTAATGCATTTTTGCTTATTTTAAAGTTACTACCCCTGAGGGATATGAAAGGTTTGGGATCATGGTTAATAACCTCATGATGCATGTTAATGAGATCAAGATTTTTGATCTAGAAGGATTTGTGGCAGGGAGGAGAAAAAAAAGAAGCTTCAGAGTCATGCACCATGAATTCTTATACATAGATGATGTATTAAGAAATCTGACAAGTGATGAGGCTATCATGACTAGAAATTAGGAATGGACAACTATAATGAACATTGAAGAAAATATCATGAAAAGGAATGCCTTTTACATAAATCCATATAATGTAATTGGAAACCCTATGGAAAGAACCTTCAATATGCTAAGGGATTATTAGTGTGGTGATTTTAAGGTGGAGGTAAAGGAGACTATTGATAAAGTGCAAGATCTCCTAGAACAACAACAACAACAAGCTGTGGATATCCTAGAGTAGCCTGTAGATGTTGAAGAAGTCAGGGAGGGAAAACTGGCAGAACATGTGCAAGGGAATGAGGAGGTGGAGCAAAAATTTCCTCCTCCTCATATTGAGGAAACTCATAGTTCAGATGTTCATCCTAACAAAATTGTCAAATGGCAATATGACAAAGAAAGTGATGATGATCCTAGGATTAGGGAGTGAGATGAATTTCTTGTTGATGATAAATTTGTGCAGTCCAAGGAATTTTAGGAGTTTATGATTCAATAGTGGAGTAAAGAGATAAAGGAGAGACTTGAATCATAGCTAATGTTGAACCTTCTCATCAGGAGGAAGCTGAGAAAGCAGAGGAGGAAAAGATCAAGGCTGAAATTGCAGGTATTAATCCCACTGAGGCTAGGAAAATTGTCAAGGATAGTGGAATCATGTTATTACCAGGATGTACTATCATTGCTGCCATAGCATATGATGCAGTAAAAAGAGACCCTCAAGCTTTAATATCTAAAGATTAGTTTGAGGACAAAGTGTTTGGTTCTGTATATAGTCCAAAGTTGCATACTCTTGCAATTTGGTCTATGGCACCTAATATTGGTAAACATGATGTTGCTAGGTGTATTGAGGAAGTTATTGGTTCCTTAGTGGTCAAAAGAGCTATAGGTATCTCTCATGTCCAAGTAGCTGAGTTACCTACTCATGTTGCAATGCTTAGTGTGGATACTGCACATATTTCTCAGAAGAAATATGATTCTTTGGTAGAGGAGTACAATAAGGCATTAGATTAAATAAATAAGATGAGGGCTATTGTCCATTCTACTCTATTAAAAAGGAAAATAACCTTGCCATCCTCTTCTTCCTTAGATTTTTCTACATAGGATAGGGATACGTTGGCCTTGAGAATTGATGATTTGAATGGTAAGTTGACTGCTGAGAAAGAAAATGTAAGGAAGGCCAAACTTGAAACTTTCAAGGTGGAAAATGAATTTTTTTTAGGATGTATTGAAGCATAGGGTGACTAAGTTGGTTAACAAGGTTGATGATGTTTGGGTCACCTATCAAAATATTCACAAGGCAAATAAAAAGTATTTGTAGGTACAAGAGGCCTTCAGGAATTAATGGAATAACTGGATTACTAGGGTGAATGATTTGATGGAAATTGTGCCCAAAATGAAGGTGGATCCCAAGGCACCTACTAATATTCTTGACATCTTGCAAATCATTGACTCAATTAATGAGATAACTAATTTCGATGGAAAGTTAGGTGTGCAGCTACAAAGTAAGTTGAAAATATTCAAAGAGATGGAGGAACATGGTATGCCTCAAATATTGCATCTAAAAGGTGACTTACAACCATTTGACACCTAGAAGAAAGAGTTGGGAGTGATTCTTGCAGCAGCTATGATGTCATTAACTATCACTAACTATATCCTACTAAACCCAAATATTGATACAATGGTGGAAATTGAAACAAAGATGGACATATTTTTTAAAGAAGCCAGGCTCTTGATTAATGCTAGATATTCTCAGTCTAGTACTAAAGTGCAAGGTTTGAATGTAAAATGGCACACTGAGGAAGAGTATAAAACTTGGTTGGAGAAATACATAGAATGAATCTATGTAGGGATTAATGAATAAGGTAAATAATGGATAGGAGAAGAATAATACATAGCCTGAATATAGTATAGATTAGGCTTTTGATAAAACATGGTAAAATATTGTTCTCTCCTGAATTTGAAATGGATAGCACATGGTGCTAATGTGGATAAGTAAATTTTGACCTTTTATCTGATTTCCTTGTCTTGTTTCATAAGTTTTGTTGTCTGGTTCTCCCACGGTTGGAATTTTTTTGGGGTTCATGGGGAATATTTGTAAGCTATTGTAACAAACCAATGATGTCTTTTTGAGGTGGGACCTATTTTCTACAATCAGTTGAGGTCAATTTTTCCTCATGTTTATTTGCACCACCTGAAGACTCAAGTGTAACTAAAAAGGAATATTGTTACAATGGTCCAATGAAATTTTGACATGTGTGCTTCTTGGCCTGTGGCTTGTTCTTTTGTTTCATCTCTATAAGAAATAATTCATGGCCGAAAACAGGAGTTAGTTGAATTTTTTTGAGTTAACACTGTGAAATTGTCAAGACAATACTAAGCAAATTTTAGAGTTTTTGTCTTAAGTTTCTTTTGGAGTTCATTGTTATGCATGCAATATTGATAACACCATAGCATTTACAATATAGAGTATTATCAATTTCATGGCTATTGTCTCTCCTTGTATGCATTCTATGAGTTATGAGTGAAATCAATCTAGGATTTCCTTCTTTTGTCTCTATCATTTCTTGATGGATGTTTAATTTCATGCTTGCTTATTTATTTAATGAATTAATGTAAGTGCTTTGGTGGGATTAATAACTTTTAAGAACTGGGTTCTAGGATGGTTGTAAGTAGTAATAATCATGAATGTCATAGAGGAATGTTTTAATACATGGATTTTTGATGTTATAGGTGCTATTGTTTAAGTTGTTATCAGGTCACATAGATTGATATTGACTTCGTGCTTGGGATAAAGGCACTAGTTCATGCAAAGTACTTGTGGTTTAATTTTTGTGTTGATTCATTAGCTACTCATTTTTTAAATTAGAAACTCTCAAATGGATACCACCGTTGTTGTTTTGTGTTGAAGTTCCACCTTCTCATGAGAAATATATATGACATTGATTAGTAAGTTTCTAGCTTATTTGAAGCCTTATATTGAATGGTTTTATGAGAAGTATCTATTATTGATAGTGTATCTAGTTATAATGTGTGAATTCTTAAGTATACATTATGAGATCACCCTCCTGGGTTTCACAGAGCCCAAAGAGTAGGAATAGAAGTCTTATAGCTTTCATTTGTTCATTGGAGAATCCCTCTAGAAGTACTGATCATTGTAAATGGAAAATTCCATAGGTATTTCTTGAGATCAGTTTGGTTTTTAAAAAAGAACCAACAAATTGGTGACTCTGCTGGGGACTAGCTAAGTCCAAAGTGTTTAGTTCAGATCTCGTATAGTTAGAGTCAATTTTTTTTGTGATATTCTTTACTATTTGAAGAATAATTAGTTTAAATTCTATCGCATTAGTCCCATCATACTGATTCTTATGCATCAAGTATTGTTCCATTCTTCCACCTTGTGTTGGGTAATGTTTAAAGTCTTTTATGAAGTAACAAGTAAAAAATCAAAGTGCAATCACTTTTTATTTCCCAGTAGTTTGGGTGGTGACTTTGAGCTCTTTAATACCAGTGTAAAGATCAGTTCTCAAAAGTGAAATAAGAAGAAATATTTTGTAGTATTCAACATCATGAGGAAGACTAGAAGTTATGCGAAGAAGCACCTTGAGCAGAAGGCTGAATTTGAACCTACAAAAGAGAAGCAACTCAAATGGGTCAGGAAATGCTCTGAATCAAGTAAGTCTATCAATTCCCCTATTAATGTAAGTAGTGCTAGTGTCCATGAAGAAGGACGTGATGTTCAAGGGTCTAACATAGACCAAGGATTTTTTTTGGTTGAACAAGTGTTTGATAGTGAGTTGAATATTTCAAGAGAGGAGGATAGGTGGGAGTTTTGGGAAAAGAGTAAGAAGTTTTCAGAGCCTCTAACCCCTAGAATGGGTTCTATTTTTAGTGGGAATAATTTCAAGCCAAGAGGTGAGCCTCCATATGAACAAGTCCACTTATCTCTTGAGGAAGATCCTATTGACCAACCCTACTATACTCCTACCCCAAGTGGGCCTGGAGATGTCCTAGAAAATGAAGAAGACATAGATAAAGACATGAAAGCTATAGAAGAGGAAGAATTAAGGCTCCAAGAAGAAGAAGAAAATAGAATGTAGGCATTAAAAGAAATGGAATATAGGATTAGGGCTACGTATCTTGGGAGAGATGAAAGGAAGCAAAATTTGGAGAAAATGAGAGAAGAGGCTACTAGATGTAAGACTTCTGAGGATAGCCTTTTTAGATTTTCTCCTAGGATGACCAATGATATCCCTAAAGCAACAATCTCAATGGGAACCTCAGCTACTAATACCTACATAACATCTATCTCAACTACTAGAGCCTCAAATCCTCCTGTTAATGCTAAGAAGACATCATTTGTAGATCATGGAAAGAGACCCGTTGACCAACCCAAGAAAACTACATTCAATACTAATACTAATACTTTGAATCTACTGAAATTCCCACACATAAGGCCAAAATCAATCCAACTCCATATACCACACCTCCAGATCCTGAGATATTAAAGCTGCATTTAGAAAGTGAAAAGTTGTGAGAAGATTTGAAGAAACCTAAAATAATAGCTTCTAATGCAGAAATGGCTAGGAATATTTCATTCCTTAAAATGTCCACACCTACTCCAGAGGCTTCAAGCTCTGGACATACCAATAGTGAGTTGCAAAAGAAGAAATTTGATGAACATACTCCTAGTGGAGGTGGGGGTGGAGGAAAAAGTAAGAATGATAATTCTGATTTTGAGGATGATGAGGGAAGTAAGAAAGGGGGATGTGATGGTGAAAGTGGGAAGGGTAAAGATAGTAGCCACTCTGATAGCAAGAGAGATGATGATCACCTAGATGATCATAAGGATCAACATACTAGGAGTCCACTCCAAGTAGATAGATACCAGCAATTGTGTTTCACTAGAATACCTGGCTATCCTAACCCATTCCCTAAGGATTTCAGACTTGCTCTAGTCAAATTCTTTGGAAATAGTGCCTTGAGTGGTGAAGACCATCTCAAAAAATTCACTAATGTTATGGATGATTTTTGAGGTGGAGGTAGAATATGTCATGTTGAAGTTGTTCATGCAATCTCTCATTGAAGATGCTCAAGAGTGGTATAGAAGTTTTCCTGCCAAAAGCATTGGCTCTTGGGAGGAATTCAAGAGGGTTTTTAGAGAAAAATATGGTGACAAGACTAATTCAAGCTTTCTATTGAATGAATTTAATAATATTGCTAAAGTTTCTAATGAATTTGTTGCTAAGTTCAATAAAAGGTTCTAGAAGGCTAGGAAAAGATTGCTTCTTGATCTGTAATTACATGATCATGTATATTTGGTAAATTACTGCAATGATTTTGATTCAAAAATGAGTTATTGCTTGATAGATAAGAATTCATAGTCATTAAGGGGATCCTTTAAAATGCCAGAGCATCTTGAAAATATTAGCAGAGCAACTGGTAAGGTTGGCAGAATAGATGATCCAAAACTCTTCAAGAGTTGAAAAAAGGAAGATAAGAGTTTAGGTGCTAAAGGGGGAACTATTGAGGACAAGCTTGATAGTTTTATGAAGACAATCAATGATAATATTGTGAAACAATAAAAGGTTCAACCTAAAAACTACCAAAGGAATGAAAGACCCCCTAGGTTGGAAGACCACCCATATAATACTAATTGGTATAATGGGAAGTTTGTTCTAAATATTCAGAGAAAGACCCAAAACAAAGCTATTCCAAACCCTCTGCAAAATAATTTAGGGAATTTTTTTGAAGATACCCCATGGTGCATGATATACCAAATGCCACATGCTGCTCAGCAATGCACATTAGCTCAGATGGTTGAAGTAGAGGATGATGTACCTAAGGATTATTATCAGCAAAATGAGGAGGATGATGATATACTTATGATTATGGGTGACTCTGATGTTGCTAACAGTGAATGATCCTCTGATGAAGACTCTTATGAAGTGGATGTAGATAATCAAAGGCAAGTTGCTAGAGCATATCATTAGCAAATTTTCTCTAATGAGGATGTTGATAGTGATGTTGAGGTTTACAATTTGGAGGCAATAGAAGATGGTGTTTCATTAAGAAGACCTTCAGAAGAGGAGATTACTAAATATACTGCAATTTTGGCTACCCAAGATAGAAGTTCCTATCATTTGAGGAATAAAACTATTGGAGGTGAACAAGGCAGTCTTGCTAGTCTTTTCATCAAGGAGCATAATGCTAAGGGCAAGGAACATGAGCTCGATGGAAAAATACAAACAATTAAAGCTAAAGAGGGAAGGGGAGATAAAATTTGGGCTAAGAGAGTTGAAAAGCCAAAAGCTACTCAAGAAATCAATTCTCCTATTGAAAAGATAAAGTCACATAAGCAAAATCCTAAAGTCATGAGGAAGATGCTAGGAAAAAGGTTGAGGCGACAAGAAATCAACATAAGAATAACAACAATGAACAAGGTATGCTTCCAATTGAATTACCCAAGTATAATCCTATTGATATGCTTCAATTGCTTAGCCAAGTAAAAGTATTTGTGCCTTTTCTTGAAATGATGAGGATAGAGGAACACAAACAAAAGGGAGTAGCCCTTATCAATGGTGTTGCTATGACCTATAATGATTTAGTGGTGCTCACTCTACCCAAATTGAGTGAGAAGGATAAGAAAGGAAAGGAAATTGATGGAGTGATTATTGATATTCCCCATATTTTCCTAGGAAATTCTATAAATACTTGTCCTGATAAGATAGATCCATTTTTCCTTACCCTGGTGGTTAGGGGAAATCTTATAAAGAATTGTATCATTGACTCTTGTGCATCCAATAATATCATGCTAGCTAAAATCATGGATGCACTAGGATTGAAAGTTGATAGCACTCATGGAAATTGTTATGCCATGGATGCAAGAGAAGTCCCTATCATAGGCATAATAAATGAACTTCCCTATAGGTTAGCAACCTATCCTAACAAAGAATTCAAAATGGTGTGCTAGTAGTAGATATCCCACCTAATTATGGGATGTTGTTATCTGGAGAATGGAGTACATCTATTGGAGGTAGTATGTAGTGTGCAATGTCTTATGCCACATTTCCCATTGATGGTAAGAATGTTCAAGTGATGAGAGAACTGAGGGTACCACATATGTTGGAGCATGTTCCACAAGATGACACAATTCTTTTCATAGATGTTGACATTGGTGAATTGAAGGTAGGAGAGGTACTAATAGAGGTTGAGAGGAGTCACATACCTATAGAAAATGAAGTTTCAATAATATCTAATAAAGATCGACTTTGGAAAATGTACTTTGATGGTGCAAGTTCCAAAGAAGGGTCTAGTGCAGGGATTTTATTGGTATCACCTATTGGAAATACTTATAAGTTCTCTTTTACATTATCTTTTGTGTATGAAAATAATGTGGCAGAGTATGAGGCCTTATTATTGGGATTGAGATTGGATGAGAAGCATGGAATAAAGAAGTTAGTAGTAATTGGTGATTATGAGATTGTGATATCCCAAGTAAGAGCTAAGTATGCCTACAAGAATAACAAACTGAAGCAATACAAAAATATTGTGTGGGACTCCATTGAGTAGTTTGATGCTTTTGGAATTGATTGGATGGAAAGAAGACATAATAGATTAGCCGATTTACTTGCTAATATGGCATTGAGATCTAGTGATATAACTTTCATAGGAATCTCTAAAGTTGAGGTATAGACAAGGCCTTCCATCCCTAACAATGTGCATAACTAGTAGATCTTCAATGATGATGAAGATATTTTAAATTTTTTGAATTGTGTTGATGAATATGAAGGCCAGGAGATTGAATTTGGTGGATTTGTTGAGAAATTTGATGGAAAGGACACAATGTTTGGAAAAGAGGTCATTCAGTTGAAGACAAATAAAATCCCCAAAGGGCTTGTAGCTCTTGAAAGGGTCTTTGATAGTCAAGATAAAATCAAGGCCAAGACAATAGTTGCTCACCCAAAGGACCTGGAGGAAGTAAATTTGGTAACTAAAAATGCCCCTAAGCAAGTTTATGTAGGAAAGAAGATGAAGCCAAAGGTAAAGGCAATGTTAATTGCCTTACTTAGAAAATACAAACATGTCTTAGCTTGGTATTACGATGACCTGAAAGCTTACAAAGAGGAATTATTTCATCATGAGATTCCTTTGAAGGAAAATGAAAAACCTTTCAGGAAAAAGCAAAGGCCAATTAATCTTACTTTAGCTCCCAAGATGCAAGAGGAGTTGGTAAAGTTAAGAGATGTTGGTATTATAAAACCCATTAGGCACTCTTCATTGGTATCTAATTTAGTACCAATAAGAAAAAAGAATGGTGACATAAGATTGTGTGTTGATTTTAGGAACCTAAATATATCCTCATTAAAGGACAATTATCCATTGCCAAACATGGAAGCTATGTTAAAGAAGGTTACATGTTGTGAGCTACTGTCGATGATGGATGGCTTTGTAGGTTATAATTAAGTGAAAGTAAAGGATTTTGAGTAGTATAAAACTACTTTTACTACTCCTTTGGGCATTTATGTTTATGTCAGGATGCCTTTTGGCTTGAAAAATGCAGGTGCCACTTTTCAGAGAGCTATCGATGTAGCTTTCTTAAATTTTATTGATTTATTCATGGTTGTGTATCATGCTGATCTGATTGCTTATTCTTAAAAGAAGATCATTGTATGCATTTGGACCAGGTATTTGTTAGGTCATTAGAATATGGGATATCTCAGAATCCAAAGAAATGTGCCTTTGTAGTCATTGAGGGGAAGTTTTTGGGACACATTGTGTCTAAGGAAGGAGTAAGGATAGACCCTAAAAGAGTAAAAGTCATAGGAAAAATCCCTCAACTGAAGAATGTCAAGGGCATTTAGTCATTTTTGGACATATAATTTTTTTAAGAAGGTTTGTGACTAACTTTGCAAAAATCACAAGACCTATCTCCAAAATGCTGGAGAAAGGTGAAAATGTGCTTTGGACTGAGAAGCCTAGTCAGGCTTTCAAGAAAATAAAACAAGTTATTAAAGAGGCTCTAGTTTTCAAGTCTCCCGACTTTTCTAAACCAATGGACATTTTCTCTTTTACCTCTTTTCATACCATTGTTGTTGTTTTGTTACAAAAAAATGAGGAAGGTTTTGAATAGCCCATTGCATTTTTTAGCAAATATTTACAAGTTGCAGAGTTGAAGTATGATACTACTGAGAAACAAGCATATTTTCTAGTAAAGGAAATAAAGAATTTCAAGACTTACTTACAAGGAGCTACTGTCATAGCTTTTGTACCAAGTGTTGTTGTGAAAGATATTTTCACTCAACAAGAGACAACAAGAAGAAGGTGTAGATGGATCAATAGGATCCAAGAATTTAACATTGATGTTCAAATCACTAAATTGGTAAGAGGATAGGGCCTAGCCAAGTTAATGACAGAGGCTAATTTGGAAGCTAATCAAGTTAATCAGACTAAAGTGATTGATGTTGGACCTATCTATGATATGAAAACATGTGGATGGTATAGAAGAATTTTATAGTATTTGCAAACCTTGCAGTGTCCTATTGATATGGCTGATAATGATAAGAGGACATTGAAATTACATGCCATAAAGTATGTGATTATTGACAATGAGTTGTGGTGGAGAAGCCTAGATGGTGTACTTCTTAAATTTGTAGATGGAAAGAAAGCACTAGAAATCTTAAAAGAAATGCAAAATGTGGTGTGTGGTGGTCATTACATGTAAAAGATCACTGCACATAAGATTTTAAGAGTAGGATTCTGGTAACCTACTATTTTTAAGGATGCTCACAAGTTTTTTAAGACTTGTGATTCTTGTTAAAGGTTCTCAGGAAAGTTGAAAATTTTCAGAGAATTTACCACTTAGGCCTATGATAGTTAAAACCCCTTTCCAACAATGGGGAATTGATTTCATCGGAGAGATATTAGAGAAGTCCAGTAGAGGCCACTCATGGATCCTTATTGCCACCAATTATTTCACCAAGTGGGTGGAAGCAATACCCATAAAAAGGAAACAAGCAAGGTGGTAATCAATTTTTTGTTGAATAATATTCTTATCATATTTGGATTCCCTAAGAGGATTATCTCAGTTAATGCTATGTGTTTTAGGTCTAATGAATTCAAAGAATTTTGTGAGAAACATGGTAAACAAGTCTCTTACTCTTTTCCTTGCCATCTTCAAGGAAATGGTCAAGTTGAATCTAGTAATAAAAGTTTGATAAAGATCATCAAGAGAGTGATGGAGAAGAACAAAAAGGCTTGGGACACAAAGCTAAAATTAGCACTCTGGGTAGATAGAGTGAATGTGAAAAAGGCTAGTCGTTATTCACCATTTGGCTTAGTATATGGTCTAAATGCTAGATTGCCATAGAATAACATGCTCAAGATGTACATGTTTGTACAAGAGTATGATGAAGAGATATGTCATGAGATGCAACACATAATAAATAACCTGGTGCAGTTGGATGAAACTAGAAGAGAATCTCATGCTAAAAATATGAAGTTGTATCTGTGAGTTAAATATCTATATGATAAAATAGATTCTCCTAGAAAGTTTGAGGTGGATAGTATGGTGTTAGCCTGGAATGCAAGGGCTCAAGTCAAGGGCAAGCATGGGCCCTTATCTAATAGCTAACACACATGGGGAGGATTCACATTTCCTTCAAAGCTTAACATGTGAACTTTTTGAACTGATGGTACATGGATAGTTCTTAAAGCCATACTTCTCCTAAGTATGTTATTTTCCATGTACGTTGTAGGTTTTGTATATCTTTGTATATAGGTGTGTTTTATTTTGTTTTGTCTGCTTTGGTCCTACTACCTTGTCTAGGTAGCTTCCTGGTTTTGATCCCTTTGTTTCATCCACATTTTCATCTGCTTCAACTTGAAATTTTTGGGATCTCGCCATGCCTACAGGAGGCATACACCCCCAGTTAGAGCCACTGATGGAACTTGCAAAATTTTGATGTTCCATCTCAAAGCCTTGTCACATTTTGGCTGATACCTATGGGGTTGGGAGTTTATTTTATCTTCATAGTTGAGGGGTTCTATTTCATTGTTGACTTCCTATTGCCTATTACCAGTCAATTAAGAACATCTTGTGTCATTCACTATTGTCAGGCAACTGGTCCCTCGCGCCTAGGTCTGAATGTTTTAATTTTTATAAGGTTATGTAAAGGGCATTTTTAGCCTTTACATCCTTTTCATTACTATGACTTAGGAGTTTTGAGTCCTTTATATAGTGTCATCCCAAGAGGGTCCCCTACATTAGATCAAATTATAAGCATGTGCCTAAAGGTTTTCACTTAAGTCCCGTTGTCCATCTTACTTTATCGCTCATCGTTGATCTTTTTTAAAGGGTATGTCCCAAATCGACGACGAGCAATGAATGGTATTTCTTTGTTTTCACTCATCGTGAATAGTTGTAGGAGCTCTTGTTACGATCAATGATGTGTAATGATCCTTGTATTATTAAGGAATCACTTATGGCTAATGTATTTTGAGGCTTGAGTATTGTAATAGCGATAAGCAATGCCCTTCGCCCTTATGATCTTATTTTCATCACTCATCGTGGATATGTTGTCTAATGATAATTTTTAATTAGCAATGAGTGATGGGATGGGTTTCCCTTGCATCATGTTTCACATATTTTTTTTAAGTGCTAAGTTCTATATTAGTGATACACAATACGTAACATCATTATGAAGATCTCTCATAGCTAATTTCTCATAGACCATATGAGGATAATAAGTAATGAGCGATGGCCTTATGTTTTATCACTCATCACATATTCATTTCAAAGCTTAAGTTCCAAAGTAGTGATGAGTGA
>VDFB02353493.1:218371942-218470150 GCA_007258455.2 Sequoia sempervirens
GGAATCTTATTCATGCACCTGCACAGGAACTACAGCCTTTCACTCTGACATGGCCTTTTTCTCAATGGGGACTAGATCTTGTTGGAAAAATTCATCCTTCATCATCAAATGGGCATAAATTCATCATCACGGCTACAAAGTATTTTACAAAATGGATCAAAGTTGTTCCTTTGATGACCATGAAAGGTAAAAAAATTTCTTCATTCATCTTGATTTACATCATCTATAGATGTGGAATTCCTAATTCTATTATCACTGATAATGGAAGGCCTTTCAAGAATCAAGATGTTGATGAACTTTGTGAAAGATTTCAAATCCAACACAGGTTCTCTACACCTTATTATCCACAAGGAAATGGTCAAGCAGAAGCTTCAAACAAAACAATCTTGAAGATTTTGAAGAAGACGGTAAATGATGCCGGTCGTGATTGGCATGTCCAGTTAAATCCAGCTTTGTGGGCATACAAAACTAGCATTCTCACATCAACAGGAGCTACCCCATATGCCTTGGTCTATGGAGTAGAAGCAATCTTACCATTAGAGGTAGAAATACTTTTGCTTAGGGTCTCACTCAAAGGGTTGATAAATGATAAAGACTACCGAGTATCTCATCTGCAAGAGCTAGAACTATTAGATGAAAGACGTCAACATGCAGCTGATCATTTGAAGGGTTATCAATACATTATGTCTCATAGCTACAATCACAGAGTTAAACCAAAGACATTTCAAGTGGGTGACTTAGTCTTAAAAGAAGATCCACACAATCAGCAAGACAAAAAAAAGAAAGGAAAATTTGAACCAAATTGGCTTGGTCCATTTGTCATTATTGTAGCATACAGTTCTGGGACATATCAGTTATCTACGTCAGAAGGGGACCTGTTTGAAGAACTAATCAACAACATTCATTTGAAGTTCTATGTTTAAATCATCAAAGCTTCAAAAAATACAAAAAAAATTAGAAAAAAGTCCTGAAAAAATTAGAAAAATTAAAAAAGTCCTGAAAAAATCAAAAATCAGAAAAAAAGTCCACAGGGAAAAATACAAAAATAAGAAAAGTTCAAAAATCAGAAAAATCAGAAAAAGTCCTAAAAAAATTTAAAAAAATCAGAAAAAGTTCTAAAACAATACAAAAAAAAAGAAAAAGTCTTGCAAAAAGTGCAATAAAAAAAAGTGGTGAAAACCTGGCAAACAGGTGCTACTTGTGATCAAAATGGGCTCCTCTATCTATTAACTTATGTCTTGCATTCACTTTACGGTATCATCTATCCATATCTATCATTTGTACATATCTTATCATATCCATATCATACAACGAGAATCCTTGTGTTTCATCATGGCTTGATGAAATTTGTACATATCCATCATATTCAAGTTATGTTTACACTGGGGGCAAAAACACAGACTAAGACAAGAGAAGGGCAATGAGATTTTAGAACATCACAAACAGACAAATAACGGTTTGACAAAACGCAACATACATTGACGCATCAAATAAACCACAACACCAAAATGATCATTCGATGCCAATGAAATCAAACAACATGACGTTAATCAAAACACAAACGTCAATGTGGATAACCAAGTTGGATGATCTTAATATGAATAATGTTTGGAATACTTTAGGCAAAATTTGAATTGTTGGTTGATTTTTTTTTATCATATCTCTGGAGCAATTCGATGATGTATTGAACTAGAAAAGCAAGGAAGGAGTATGATTTTTCTTTGTCTATTGTTTCTGAGGAAATCATTAGTACTATGGAAATTGGTCGCGAGACATGCTCTACTATGTATCATTGATGTCATTTCAGAATTTTCATAGGAAACAGGTTAACTCTTGTTTGTTTATGCAAGCGATACTCAAGTCATCTCGGTTCAATTATACCTAGATGCTTGTATTAACTTGCTATATCAAAAATCATGAAAGAAATACTTAGGTCATCACTAGTGCTAACATACCCTTTGATGCTTGTATTAACTTTCAACATTTCAATGCTCTATGATGACACAAAAAGCACAAATAAGCTCTCAGAATGGCAATATTGTACATATACCCTGCATGATTGGCATAGATTACATTCATTCTAGAATTTGCATTTTGCATTTATAGATTTTTCCAAAAGCTAGAAAAGTATCAAATGTTTCATATCTTTCCAAAAAAATGACTGAGTACATTTTGACATTCACAAAAACATCATCACATACATTTTTCATACATATTTGCATCAGAAAATCATAAAAACAAAGCATACATCATAATCAAAACATTCATAAGCATTCATAAATTATACCATCTATCATTTCACATTCATATTCATAAAATCATTCATCAATAGATTGCAATCATCTCATAACATTGCACTTTCATTCATCACATCAAAAATCATGCATATATATACATCATGAGCATAACATTGTGAAACCCTCACATAAAACATCATGCATATAGAAAATAGATGCACTCATAAGGAATCATCGCTGCATTTCATATATCTCAAAAATGGATGTCAAAATGTACAAAGATGTCAACTATGCATGGCATAACATCATCAAAAATGGGATCATATCAGTGTGTATACAAATGTCTCAACAGAGTATCAATAAAGCATCATGCAAAAAGCACTATGTCGTGCTATCCTTTGATGGTGCTGGTCTGGGACCTATCCCACCTACACCTGATGGACCTGTTCCACCTGCCCCTGATGGTCCTCTTGGAGGTAATGGCTGTGATACACCCCTGCTGGTAGTCTGAGAGCGACTATATGTAGACCGAGACTGTGTATAACTCACTCTTAGCTCAAGTGGCACTGTATCATGGTACCTGGTCCTATAGAACTCTGCCTCCCAGGTGGCTTTGGTCACCTCTCTCATCATGTCACCAACCGAGGTACCTGCTGCTACTCTCTGTAGACTGTCAGCTAGGGCCATGGCCTGCTCACCCTACTGTCTGGTTGTATCTCTCTCGGACGTAACTATCATCAACTGTCCCTGTAGCTGTGTAACCAAGGCCTGCGTCTATGCTAGCTGACCCTGTAAGCTCTGCACTCTACTCTGCAAGGTAGCCATCTAAATCGTCCCTACTGGATCTACTAAAGATGATGGATCTGAATGTCTCATCCATGGTCCACCTCTGCCACCACCTCTGCTGCTACCTCTGCCACCTCTACCACCTCCTCCACCACTATCACCCCTACTCTCCTCATCACTGCTGTCTCCATCCCCATCTGAATCATCATCATCATCCTCCTTAGAGTCATCACCCTTTGAAGCCTCCTCTCGCTATTGCCTATGTCTGCCTCTGTGTGGTCTTTGCTCTACAACTGGAGCAACAGGCTCATCAGGATCAAATAATCGGGATGCAGGATGCTCCAACACATACTAACCATACTCTGGAGTCATCCCCATGTTAAGAATATCCGCTTTGTACTCCCACATCTGTACCCCCAAACTGGTGAACTCTGCCACTGCTGCATCATATGAAATCCGTGGACCCCACACTATAATCTCCTGCTGCCGACGCACATAAATAGACGAACCCTGTGGCATACCCTGAGGCCAACCATACTATCACCATACACGGCCAAGAAGAAACCTCTCAATAATCCCAGGAGTATGACCAATCAGATATCTGGAAGTAAAGACAAAGGGCATCTCTCTAGCATCCTCTGGCCATGCCTCACAATCTACATAGGGTCGCTAGCATACTATCTTGAGATCATCTAGAAGACGCTGCCAATGATCTAGTTTTCCCAACCATGGCTGAGCAATGACATCGGTATATCTAAATCTGTACGGTCGACCGACAGGTTGTCGTCCACGAGTCAATGGTCGCATAACAGCAAAGTGCTCCCATGCCCATATCTGTAATAGCAAACAACCAACAACAAAACTCTGACCTCCACCATACATAATATGGTGTAGCTCATCATATAAGTGTGCAAGCATGCATGATCCCCACGCATATCGTGTACCCTGCATCACCATACTCTCAAGTACATGACCCCACCTGACTGCAAAACCCTTCAACCTATGGTCGGGGCACAAAACACCTCCAATGAAGCCTACAAGTATAGAGGGTACAGGCGCATATGAATCTGTCATCTCTACCCATGAGATAAAATATCTTGCAATCTGATCATCTCTGAATATTTGTCTCAAATCATCCATACCTCCTACCTCCCAGCCATCAAATCTCACTATCTCGCCCATCACTGGAATCCTCAAGATGCGATATACGTCCTCTGGAGTCACGATAATCTCTCTTGTTGGCAAATGAAAGGTGTTCGTGTCACTGTGCCACCTCTCTGCAAGTGTTGTCAGTAAACCTCTATTGAGACACACCTCAAGCATCTCAAGTAATGAGGTTAGTCCACATGCCTCGATCACATCTCTATCTGCCTGTACAAGCTGTGGAATCAATCTCCATGTCTTCGGGAATGTCTCCTGTAACTGCAAGACGCCCAATCTCTCCTGTTGAATAGGAAGAATCATCAAGCCAAAGTAAAATCAATATCAAATCATCACAACAAATCAATCAACCTATTTGTTTTTCATTTTCATGAGAAAAAATTTATCAAAATCATGTTTGTTTTTAACAACTTTAGAAGCAAACATATCAATCAAACTATTTGTTTTTCATCATCATGGAAAGAAAATTTATCAAATCCTGTTTGTTTTTAACAACCTTAGAAGCAAACCTATCAACAACAATTTGTTTTTAACAACTTTAGAAACAAATTTATCAACTACTATTTGTTTTCCAACAACTTTGGGAACAAAATGATCACACAAAGAAACATCCAATCATGGGCACTATGAAAATTATCATGGGCGCTACATAAATCCTAATGGGCGCTACAAAAAACCTAATGGGCGCTGCAAAAATCATCATGGGCGCTACAGCATCATGGGCATTACAAAACTTCTCATGGGTGCTACAGAATCATAGGCACTATGAAAAACATAATGGGCGCTATAAAAAGCATAAAGGGCACTAAAAGAAAGTTTAGAGCTACAAAAAGGTTGGGAAACGTGCCCTAAACAGACAATTTTCAAATCACAAAAGTTTAACGAGGTACATACTGCGGGTCCATAATGCACCGACCGTTGATGTCATTGGATGTGCTTGAAACAGTGCTGGTGGATAGGAAGTGCCATCTTTCTCACTCCAGAGCTCAAAAATTACAATTTTTACTAGGTTAAAATGGAAAATGACATGGAAAATGACATTTTTAACCTTTTTAAAGGAAAAATTGGGGCATTTTATCACATTTCATCACAACAGGGGTAATTTAGATCATTATTTTTCATCTCACATCTTTCCATGTCAATTTCTTCACATCATAATTTTTGAACGATGAATCGACATCTTCAAAATCATAAAAATTGAAAAAATTCTAAAAAATCTGAAAATTCTAAAACTTCACAATAAACAAAATCTTATCAATTCATTGTTCAAGGGGGAATATACCTACCACAGGCCCATAGTGCACCAATCAATCAGTCAACATTCGACAATCAACATCTGGGGAAAATTTCTGGGGCAAATTTTAAAAATTCTTTGAAGCAATGCCTAAAACACATCACTTTAAAGAGGGAAAAAATGTATACACCTAAAAATGGTCACATCATAATAGTCTGGTAATTAATTAAATATTTTTAATATTTAATTAAAAATCTGAATTCAATCTGCATATAAATAAATCTAAATAATTTATTTATATTGATTATTCTTTCATCTCAATTAAATAAATAAGTTTATTTAATCACTTTTCTTATCCATTTCTTAATTAATTAAATAAACATTATGATTTATTTATATTAATTATCACATAATCTTGGCTTGAATATTTTATTCAAATAAAGATTAAATATTCTTCTCTAATATTCCATTCACAATTAAATATTTCCAAATATTTAATTAATTCTTCTAAAGTCCATTTACAATTTAAATATTCTAAATATTTAATTGAATATTCTAATGTTCACTCACATCAAATATTTCAAAAATATTTTAATCCTCAAACTCACATGAAATTAAATAAATCTATTTATTTAATTTGGATTATCTTCAACAACCGTGAAACAAACTTCCAAAACAAAAAAATTAATTTCTCTATTCCTGTGCAAACTTGTTCTTGTGGGTTGAAGACAAGCCTCCATTCTTCTCTCCAACCTCCCAACATCTTCCATCTTCCTCTCAACTTCTCCATCTCTCACCATCCAAATTTACCAGACAATCTCACAGCCATTGATCTTTTCCAGCCAAGCTCTTGCCTGTAAAAAGCTATAAAAAGGACTGTCGGGTCTCTAAAAAACATAGAAACTTTTGTACGGGAAAACTATAGTCAATTAGATTTCTAGCATCCATAGCATTCCAGATCATAGCATAGCCTATTTTAGCATATTAGCAATCCATATCATGGCCAATCATCCTCATATCATAGTTTTAACAACATCCATAATCCATAGCCCCTGTGCATAAGCTACAACCCCTGTGCATATCTGTATCAACATTTCACTTCACCAGCATATAAGATAGAGAAGTAATCTCCCTTTGCATACTCGTTCTGCAGGTTATCATTCTAAAAAACTTTGCTTATACAATCTGAGAGCAACAGCTTCAAGAGAATCACTGGAGATAGAGAACAATGAAACAGTTTTGAAGAAGCTATGTTTGTTTGATTTCATTTCAATTTATCTTGCTTTCTTTAGTTTAATGTTGCATTGGTGTGTTTATATTGTTTCATTTTTATACTAACATTTCTTACACATAGAATCCATATTAGGTCATTAGGAGTGTTGGTGAGGCAAGTTGCTTAAAGTTGCCAATTTTGCAAAATATTGTTAATGTTGCAAAACATGGAATATGAAAAGACACATGTTTAAATGAAAGAATTAGAACGGTTGTAGTTGAAAAAATAGTCTTAAATGGTTGGTACATGTTTAAATAGCTTTGGGGAGGTCGAATCCAAGGTTGGAGACGGTGGCTATCTAAAATATTGAAGTTGGAATAATAAAACATCTATGTTTTTTGAATTTTTACAACATTTTTCTCTATTCTTGTGATTGGTATAGACTTGTATGATCTTACCATGGCTTGAAACCTATAAGAATTGGTGGTGTTGTGAATCTTCTTTATAATCCTTTTTGTAGCACTCAAATTCATTTCATTTTAAGCAAGTTAGAGCCATTTTACTAAAAACTACTAGAAACCCTAGTTAAGGTAACAATGAGAAAATAAACCAATTTTTGAAAGGTTCCATACAAAGTGACCACCCATGATTTTGAGGTATGTTGAATAAAACCAAAATGGGTATTTGAAACTATGTTTATATTCTTGATATCATACATGCACTAAAAATTATGGCCGAAAAACCACAATTTGCTACTACAAAATTTGTTTAAGCAATTAGGCCTATAGACTAAGATAGTCAATTTTAAGCCCTTTCCTTCCAAAAAATCCATACCTGATTTATTGATATGTTGAAAAGGGCCAAAATGGGTATCTGAATTTGTGCTTACCTTTTTTGGTACCATGACTACTTTCTAAGTTGTGCCCAAATTTGTCTTTTTGGAGTACTACAAAGATTTATGTCTGTTTGTGAAGGGATGATAGGTAGAATGAAGAATCTAAGTTTTTGTGATTCATCTTTGGTCTCAACATATGTTCTCCACTATTTCTAGAGTGTTCCAAGTGTTGGGTGAAAGGTTTTCAGGCATTGATGTCGTATTTGTGTTTTGTAACCCTTAAGGAGTATGTGTCAATTGAGAATAGTTTGAGTTTGTGGATCATGGAGACTAAGTTCATTACTCTATGTTGTTGAAAACATTGTGTACACCCCAAATCTACATCAGATTTAGTGAAATGCATGTAACAAAAGGTCAACCCATTGAAACGAATAACTAATGGTAGCAAAAAAGAGTGTAGAAATAAGGTTTTTAGTGTTGTAAAATGTAGTTTCAGATGTGTACTAGGACTGATTTTCCTAGAGGGGCAAATGAGTCCCAGTGAGGGTTTTTTTTTCAAAAATTGTAGAGATTTTTAAGTGATTTATATGATTTTTAGTTTGTATGATGTGTAACCTAAGTGTAAATGCAATTTTCATATGATTTTCAATGATTTGAGATACAAAAATGTAACCTATATGCACTTTCATTAATGCAAAATTTTGAAACCTTAAAATGTCAATTGACTAATCCGAAATGCAATACAATGTTAATGCAAGGTAAATCTAGGGTGATGATGCACTCCAAGTCAAATTAAAGGTGTTCTAAATGCAGGTTCACCAAAATGGAACCTCTAAAAATGGGTTGGGAGAGAGATGTTATTGTATGGCTTAGGACATAGAGCACACCTACTTTCAACTATTCCACTCAAGGATAACCCTAGAGATTTCAATGCAAAAGAGAACGAGATCTTGCAATAGGGTTGTCCTAGGGGTTGAATGTAAGCTAATGACGGGTTCACCACCAAGCTAGGTCTTGGAAAAATGTATGAAATGCAAGATCTAATGATTGAACTCAATGATGCAAGAAACTTCACTAAATGAACTATAGATGCAAATAAATTAGAACAACAAACTAGAAAAGTATAGAGGAGCACCTAGAAATATGAGAGAGCTTTAACGGGGCCTGAAATGCTAAATAACCTAAAATTTCTGCCGATTGGGACTCATTCACCAATCTGGGCGAATTAGTCTCAAATAAGGGTTTCTACACAAGAACAAGTTTATGGAAAAAGGCTATCCAAAACTCCAAAAATCCCAAAATTGACCTAAATTGGGACTTATTCGCCAATCTAGGGGAAGAATTCCAGCTAGGGTTCTTTGGAATTTCAAAGTTTGAATCCCGTCTTCAATTTTTTCTCTTTTTGTTCCAGTTTGTCTCCAAATCTGAAACCCTAATTTTGGACCTATAGATGACTTTTTGGTGAAGATTATGACCTTGCAAACCAGAAGAAAACCCCAAAAACTTTCTCCAAGCTTGTAACCTAATCTTCAATCATCCTTCAAGTTTTCAAAGCACCTAGATTTGCAATTACACAAAGAGAAAGAGAAAAAGTGTTGATTGTTAGGGAATAGGGGTTTTCCTTGGTCAAACTCCTTGTAGGTAATTAAAAAAAATGATGAGATAATGAAATGAATGTATGAAACATGAAACTGAGAACATGAATCATGGACAATAATACCTTGAATGATGTCTTGTAATTCTGCAACTCAACATGAAATTGCCATGAAGGAAGTAGATCTTGATCTTGACAATAGGTGTGAAATAATGCTTGATCTTGGATCTTCAATGCTAGATCACAAAAATAGCTCAATAACATGCTTGGTGCTTGATATCCTTGACATGATGGTGAATCTTGAATTGTTGCAACAATTGGTGAAGAATTCTACTCTTGAATGCCTTAGAAAAGCTCTTGTAAA
Source organism: Sequoia sempervirens (assembly GCA_007258455.2). Lineage (NCBI taxonomy): Eukaryota > Viridiplantae > Streptophyta > Pinopsida > Cupressales > Cupressaceae > Sequoia > Sequoia sempervirens. Next base: position 218,381,367 of record VDFB02353493.1, read on the forward strand.
CTCTCCTAACAACCTTGTAAAGTCTTGGATGGCTTAACTCTTGAATGCTTGACTTGATAACATGTAGAATTTATGAAATAATGGTTTGGAAGCTCATTTATATAGAAAATCCAACTAAGATCTCATGTATTAGGTCCCAAAGGCCAACATACATGAAATTTGAACTTAAAACCTAGTTTTTCCCGCTTAAAACCTTGAAAATAGGCCAAATGGGACTCATTCGCCATGCTAAGAAAATGGGTCCCACTTGGATGGGACTCATTCACCCAAAGTGGCGAATGGGTCCCACAGGGCCTATTTTGATTGCTAAAGTTTCAGGGATTGTGTAAATTAAGCTTATTTGGTTATCTTGTCAGGTTTTTGATTGAAATATGCCTTAGGATGCATAATATAGGGTATTAGGGGCCTATTAATGATGATATAAAGATCCTAAATGCAATAGGTCCCAAAATTCAATGTGAAAGTATAAATAAATATACTTTACATGATTAAATTAAGCAAAATTGGGTCAATTTAGCTTAAAAGAACCCTAAATCCAATGTGAATGTGTAGAACACATTACAATACTAGATTAGGTCCACTTTATTTACAAGCCTCCTAAATTTAATGTGAAAGTTTAAATAAATACACTTTACTACTCTAATTTAAGGAAATGTTAGGTTTATTTAGCTTTAATAGGGCCCAAAACCTAATGTGGATGTGTAAAACACATCACAACACTAGATCAAAGAAATATCAAGTTCAATTTATCATTAATTATTCTTGAATTAAGCAAGGAAAAGGTGTAATTTTTTTGTTGCCACATTTGTGTACATTTGTTGGTTGATGCATTTACTAGTTTAGTCATATGAGCACATGTAGACAATTTACATATCCTAGTGTGTTTCAAGATTATTTGGTTGCTAGATTTCAAGCCAATCCTAAGTAATATCATGAGAAATCTATGAAAAGAACCTTCAAATACTTAAATGGTACTTTGAATTATGGCATATGATACAAAAGGATCAAAATTTCTCTTTGAGTGCCTATATTGATGCTGATTGGGCATGTTGTGTTGATGACCGAAGAAGTACGAGTACAAGCCCATTGTTTTAGAGAAATAGATTGGTCTCATGGTTTATTAAAAATTAGGATTCAATATCTTTATCCAAAACAAAAGAAGAATATATTGTTGCAAAATCTTGTTCTACTCAGGTGCTTTGGATGAAGCAAACTTTGAAGGATGTGAAGGTGGTTTATGATGAACCTATTCATATACTATGTGACAATACAAGTAAAGTTAACATTTTCAAGTGATGTAGAGTAGGGGTGTACAATGTTCCAACACACTCAAACACCCACTCTTGAGAACCCTTAATTATCAATTAGTGGGTTTTCCTTCACAAACCACCATTCTTCCTTGTAGCCTTTCAAAATTACCTTTTTAGACATATCCTATGGAGTAGGAATGACCTTCAAAATGTAAAGATACTTTCAGATACCCTTTTGGCTCTTATGACACATATTTTAAAATGAGGTAGGGTTTCTTTGTACGAAAAGGTTCAAAATTTGAATGTCCTCCTCCTGAATAGGCCTAATTGGGTGATTAGGCTTGACAACAATGAGGTTTTGGTTTCAAAAGGCCTTTAGGTTGTGCATGCACCTTCCACACATCTCACCAAGTCCCAATTCAATTCTCCTCTCTCAAGGATCATTCCACAATAGCCTTTCAACAAATTTCCTAAGTCTCTAGGGTATACTAGGTCTGATACGTAGAGATATTAGACCTTCAATCCATCTCCACACATGAAAAAATCCTCTCCTACCTCTACAACCTTGGAACCTTAAAATAAATTCCCAAGCAGTCCATTCCACCAAGTTTGAAGGGTTTCTATCAGTGGAATGGAGAATCAAAAATTTTTCTTATTCACTAGTTACCCTACCTAGGGTTTGGACTAGTCTAGAGAGAAATCAACACAACTTCCACAGTTCTCAATGAAATTATATGAAACCAAAGGTAAAATAAATTAGATTCAATACAATTTCATCTTAAATCAGGTTCAAACTAGTACAGGGTCATACAAATCTGTACCTTGCAAGCTAGTAGTAGAAAATGTTGAAAAAATGTAGAAATATAATTGTTTTAATTGCTTCAACTTTAAAACTTCATCAACCAACGTCCTCTTTGATGAGACAAGGCATTTTAAAGAATTTACAACCATATCCCAACTATCACTAACTAAATTTCAAAGTATACACTAACAAAACACCATTATGTCAATTTGTGACAAAAAAAATGCAAAAAGTTGCTTGACAACATTATGCAAGTTTGATAGTTTTTGCATTTAGACCCTACCTTACCCCTAATGACCCAACCTAGACTCCAACTGACATGAAATGGTCTAGAAAGAACGTATTACATGAAAACAACACAAACCAACACAAAATTCCAAGTTTTGACCCTTGGAGGCATAAAATTGTTGGATGTTGCTAATATGCAGTTGTCATTGATGTCAACACTATTAGCATTAATGTCATTTGAGGCTGTATATATCGAGGATATTGAGAAAATTGTAATAAAGAAAGTTGCAGGTTATGGGTGGTGCAGTGAAGTTCATGATGATGGGAAAATCAGTATGTTGATGATCAAAGGTTGTGGATTAAAGGGTTTGTTTTCGAGTATATCTAGTTTATCCACGTTAAGTTTCAGAGATCCGCATGAACATTTGATCGAGTTATGAGTATCTATGTTCTAACATTTTTTCTGTTGCTTCAGTTGGTGTTCCTGAATGAGGTTGAAATGATTCTGGTAACGTGAAGTATTGCAGATGCTTCTCTGGTGATTCATGATTCTTGTGGATGTTTCTAGATCATGCTCTATCTTTGTTGCATGCCCACATTGATCTGTGTGTTCACGATTGAATATTTTCTCTTGTGTGTTCATGTTTTTCATGTTCTTGGGAAATTGGGTGATTGTAGCGTGTTGTGGATCTTCGAGGAATAATTATTAAAGGTGTTTCATGTTCGAGGATATTATTTTGGGTCTTCACTATGTTGTGGTCGATGGTGGTTGATTAACATTGCTAATTATTTATGTTTTGGGCCAACCGTTTGTATTCATTTTATATTTTATTGAAGCCGACTTGTAGATGATGTTATTCTTGGTTGCGGATATATATGAGTGATTGTTTATCATTTGAAGAAGTGTGTGAGTGAAGTGTGAAGTAAATTGTGTGTCCTATGTGTGAATAATGTTCTAATCATTCGAAGGCAGAAGTTAACTATGAAGAAGAGTGAGCAGAGTTTATGTGCTTAACCGGAACTGCAATCAAGCATGATTAGATGCTATTTTCTTAGTTCAATCTTGTGGATGTAATCCAAATATTTCTGTAAGATAGTGTGTCTTCCTTGGGTAGTAAGCCCTGTTGTATTTGAGCAGTGAGCTCTAGGAAGTGTGCCTGAATGCATGCTCATTCCCCATTTATTCTCTTATACTTTTGATAGGGTATAATCTTGTGGACTAACCTCCATTGTGGTTTTTCCCCTAACAGGGTTTCCATGTAAAAATATTAGTGTTATATGTATTTATGATGTGTTGATGATTTATGCTTTCATGGTTATTAATCAGATTTGAGAATAAGGTTAACAAGTTTAATAAGTTTGATTTTTTGTGACAAATAATTCACCCCCCTCTCAATTGTCTGCCCTTGTGTTTCCAACAATTGGTATCAGAGAAGGTTCCTTGGAAGAATTTTAATAGCTTGAGGTGATTCGGGATGGTGAAATATAAGAAGGATAGTCTAAGATTTGATGGAACAAATTATTCTTTGTGGAAGACTCGAATGGAGTGTCATCTGAGATGCATTGGTGAATCTTACTGGAACATTACAAAGAATATGTATGTTATCCCACGGAATGGTCCCTCTACTTTTGCTAAGATCAAAGATGTTGAGTACAATATTAGGGCTAAGGAAGCATTGTTGAGTGCTTTGACTGATTCTGAGATGAAAAATCTAATGGATTTGAAGACTGCTTATGAGATATGGAAAAAGTTGGAAACTTTGTATGAAGGAGATGCTCATGTGAAGATTGCTAAGTTGCAAAGTCTAAAAGGGAAATATGAATCATTGTAGATGGGTGAAGATTAGAACACTACTACTTTTATGCAAAGAGTAAATGAACTTGTATGCAATATCAGATGTGTTGGTGGAACATTGGAAGAATCAGAGATTGTTGCTAAAGTGCTCAGATCCTTGCCTTCTACATACAAACACAAATTTGTTACTATTGAGGAGATCCGCACTATGACAAATGTAACTAGAGACATGTTGATTGGTAAGCTTTCTGCTCTTGAGTTAAGTGAGTTTGGTGATGCTCTTCCTAAGATAGAATCTGCATTCAAAGCTACTACCTCCAGAAGGGACAAGCAAAGATGATCTAGGAGAAAGTTCTTCTAGAAAGGTGTTCAAGTATGAGGAAGAAATGAGAGAGATTGAAGAAGAAGAGAGAAAGATAGATGAGCTTAAAGCACTTCTTGTCAAAAGAGTACCCAGAGGAGAAGGTAAGTATAAAGGGAAATTTCCTCTTAAATGTTTTTCTTGCAATAAGATAGGTCATTTTGCATCAAGGTGTCCAGAAAGAGTTCCTAAGCCAAGACCTAACAAGCCTATATTCCAAAGAAAGTGTTATTATGCTACTGATGAAGGTGTGACAGGTGATGAATTTGATAAAGGGAATGCAAGTGAAGATGAATGGGTATTTATTTCTATCAAGGAAAATGATCTGGTACCTACTAAATCTACTAGTTGCATGAATGTGGAGAAAGCTTCGGCAAATAGAATTGAAGAAGAGGATGAATGGGTGATTGAAAGTGGTTGCTTGCATCACATAATAGGTGATAAAAGTAAATTTGTGAGTCTTGAAAAGTATGATGGTGGTGTTGTAAGATTTGGTGATGATAAAGCTGGTGTAATCCATGGTAGAGGATCCATTTCTCTTGATGGTAAAAATAATATTGATGATGTTCTATATGTTGAAGGTTTGAAGCATAATATTTTAAGTGTTGGATAGATGGTTGACAAAGGATACAATCTTCAATTCAAGAATGGAAAGTGTAGAATATTGGGGAGTTCCAGAAATGTGATTGCATCAGGTACAAAAATAAAAGGTAATATCTTTCACCTGAATGCTGCTAGTAAAAGTTGTCTGATTGATCAAGTTGATTAAAGTTGGTTGTGGAATAGGTGATTGTGTCATGCAAACTTTGACAATATTATCAAGATAAGTTCTACTCAGGCTATGAGAGATCTTCCTAAGTTGGTAAAGCCTACTAATACCATATGCAAGTAATGTTAGTTAGGGAAGAAAACTAGAATTTCATTTTAGAGAAAACAACATTGTCCTAATGAAGTATTGGAGCTTGTGCATATTGATCTGTGTGGTCCTTCTAGAGTCAGAAGTCTACAAGGAGACAAGTATTTCATGTTACTCATTGATGATTATTCTAGTTTGATGTGGGTTGCTTTCGTAAGAGAAAAATATGAAGCTCTAGAGAAATTCAAGATTTTTAAGGCTAAGGTTGAGATAGAGATAGGTCTGAAGATTAAATGTTTGAGGTCAGATAGAGGTGGTAAATTCATTTCCGGTGAGTTTAATTTTTTTTGTGAAGAACATGGGATAAAGATACAATTATCTACCCTGCGGACCCCTCAACAAAATGGAGTTGTGGAAAGAAAGAACATGATAGTTCTAGATGTTGCTAGGACTATGGTGCTTGATGGAAATTTTCCTCATATCTACTAGAGAGAAGCCGTGAGTATTGTTGTTTACACTCTCAATCGGGTGCATATCAAAGGTGATACTGGTAAAACCCCTTATGAGTTATGGTTGGGTCATAAGTCTACTATTAGATATTTCAAAATTTTTGTGATTAAATGCTATATCAAAAGAGATGAAGATATAGGAAAGTTTGATTCTAGGATTGATGAAGGTGTCTTTCTTGGTTATTTTACTAAAAGTAAAGCCTATCGGTGCTTCAATAAGGGATCGAGGAAAGTGGTTGAAAGTAATAATGTCAAGGTTGATGAAGACACAGTTAGACCATCTAGAACCTATATGATTCAGATGATCAGAATGCTAGTTTAGTTTAGACTCAGAATCAAGTGCAAATCATTCCGGTGAATCAGGAAAGCCAAGAGGAAGGAGCTAGTGAAAGTACATAAGTGATATCACAAGAGACTAAAGTTCAAGAACATCCTAAGACTCCAAGGTATGTAAGACTGAATCATTCAGAAGATCAAATTATAGATGGTAAGAACAAAGGTGTTCAAACTAGGAGAAGAATTGCAGAAGAATACTATTTGATTTCAAAGATTGGGCCTATTAATGTCAATGAAGCATGCAAAGATGAACATTGGATGGAAGCAATGAAAGAAGAGCTACAAAAAATTGAGAATAATGATACATGTATTCTTGTTCCTAAACCTAAGGAGAAAAATGTAATTGGAACTACATGGGTCTTTCAGAATAAATTGAATGAGCAAGGTGAAGTTGTTAGAAACAAAGCAAGATTGGTGTGTAAAGGTTATTGACAGATGTAAGGAATTGAATTTGAAGAAATATTTTCCCCTGTTGCTAGGATTGAAGCTGTGAGATTGTTTCTTACTTATGCTACTTACAAAAACTTCAAGGTTTATCAGATGGATGTCAACTTTTCTAAATGGTGAACTAGAAGAAGTGTATATTGAGAAACCTGGTGGATTTCAATTGACTGATCAGGGAGATATGGTTTGTCATTTAAAGAAAGAATTTTATGGAATTAAGCAAGGCCCAAGAGCTTGGTATGCCAAATTGGATAAGTATTTGTTGAAACTTGGATTTAATAAAGGTACTGCTAATATTAATTTGTATTTCAAGATTGATCATGATAAAGATTTGATTGTTGAAGTCTTTGTTGATGATATCATTTTTGGAGGAGATGATATTTTGTGCATGAAGTTTGCTGATGAGATGTAGAGCAAGTTTGAGATGTCTATGATTGGAGAAATGAAATTATTTTTGGGACTGAAAATCACTTAGTTAGACAAAGGGATCTTTATATTTTAGTCCAAGTATTTGGAAGAATTGCTAAAGAAGTTTGGTATGGTAGATTCAAAGCCAGTTGGTACACCTATGGTGAATGGATGCAAGTTGACTCAAGATGATGATTCTCCTAAAGAAAACTAGACTAGATACATATCCATGATTGGTGGATTGCTTTATTTGAATCAAGCTAGACCTGATATCATGCATGTTGTATGCATTGTTGCAAGATTTCAAGCTGATCCTAAGGAATCCCATGTGACTATTGTGAAGAGGATTTTTAGATACATGAAGGGGACAGTTGATTTTGGTCTATGGTATCCTAAAGAATATGACTTTACTTTGAGTAATTTTACTGATGTTGATTGGGCAGGAGATGTGGATAACATAAAGAGTACTAGTGGTGGTGCATTTTTCTTGGGAACGAAGTTGATTTCATGGTTAAGTAAAAAGTACAATTCCATTTCCTTATCTACTGTAGAGGAAAAATACATTGTTGTTGCTAGCAATTGTACTCAAGTATTGTGGATGAAGTAGATGTTGAAAGATATTAGAGTTTTGTATGATGAACCTATTGCTATATTCTATGATAATTCAAGTGCAATTAACATTTCTAAGAATCTGGTGCTGCATTAAAAAACCAAGCATATGTCTATCAAGTTTCACTTTTTGAGAGAGAAGGTGAGTGAAAAGGAAGTTAGATTGGAGTATGTGTCCACTAAGGAACAAATTTCAAATATCTTTACTAAGCATTTTCCTAAGGATACTTTTGAGTATCTCAAAGGGAAACTAGGGGTGATTACCCCTCCTAATCAGAACTAAAATGCGTTGTTATTGCATCAGTCTGTGCATTTCATAGTCATATCTTGATCCAAATTGATGTTGTGGTGGCTGCTATTCAGGGGGAGTAGTCAGATGTTTTTAAATATGTTTTAGAGCTTGTGTGAGAAAGATAATGCATAGATTTTTCATTTATGTCAAAGGGGGAGAATAGTCATGTGAAAAATTATGTGGGGATAAGAGTCATGTGAAAGATTTGGGGAGAAGAGTCAAAATCTAAGGGGGAGAAATTTCCAAGAGAAAGTTGGGTTGATGGTGTTTTTCACATCATGTGTTTCCATCAACGCCAAGGGGGAGATTGTTGGATGTTGCTGATATGTGGTTGTCATTGATGTGAACACTATTGGCATTAATGTCATTTGGGGCCATATATGTCAAGGATATTGAGAAAATTGTAATAAAGAAAGTTGTAGGTTGTCAATGGTGCAGTGAAGTTCATGATGATGGCTAGCTCAGTATGTTGATGATAAGAGGTTGTGGATTAAATGGTTTTTTGTCGAGTATATCTATTTTATTCACGTTACGTTTTAGATATCTACATGATGATTTGATCGAGTTATGAGTATCTATGTTCTGACAGTTTTATGTTGCTTCAGTTGGTGTTCCTGAATGAAGTTGATGTGATTTTGGTAATGTGAAGTATTGTGGATTCTTATCTAGTGATTTATGATTCTTGTGGATGTTTCTATATTGTGCTCTATCTTTGTTGCATGTCCGCATTGATTGATGTGTTTGTGATTGAATATTTTCTCTTGCGTGTTCATTTTTTTCATGTTCTTGGATGACTGGGTGATTGTAGCATGTTGTGGATCTTCGAGGAATAATTATTGAATGTGTTTCATGTTTGAGGATATTATTTTGGGTCTTCACTATGTTGTGGCCGATGGTGGTTGATTAACATTGCTAATTATTTATGTTTTGGGCTGACAGTTTGTATTCATTTTATATTTTATTGAAGCCAACTTATAGATGATGTTATTCTTGGTTGCGGATATATATGAGCGATTGTTTTATCATTTGAAGAAGTGTGTGAGTGAAGTGTGAAGCGAATTGTACAAGTCCTATGTGCAAATAATGTTCTAATCATTCAAAGGAAAAAGTTAAGTGTGAAGAAGAGTGAGCAGAGTTTATGTGCTTAACCAGAACTGTAATAAGGCATGAGTAGATGCTATTTTCGCAGTTCAATTTTGTGGATGTAATCCAAATATTTTTGTAAGACAATATGTATTCCTTGGGTAGTAAGCCTTGTTGTATTTGAGCAATGAGCTCTAGGCAGTGTGCCTGAATGCATGCGCATTCTCCATTTATTCTCTTATACTTTTAACAAGGTATAATCTTATGGACTAACCTCCATTGTAGTTTTTCCCCTAATAGGGTTTCCACGTAAAAATCTTGGTGTTATGTGTATTGTTGATGTGTTGATGATTTATTTTTTCATGGTTATTAATTAGATCTTAGAATAAGGTTAACAAGTTTAATAAGTTTGAATTTATGTGACAACTGATTCACCTCCCCTCTCAGTCGTTTGCCCTTGTGTTGCCAACAAAAATGAACTATGGTGCCCCTGCACCACCAGGAATCCAATAATGCACTAAAGGACTAAACACATCTCAATTTGGTACACTTTTTTGAGAGAGAAGATTGTAGAACATGAATTCAGAATGGAGTATGTGCCTACCAAGGACCATATTGTATTTATTTTCACTATGGCACTTTCAAATGATACTTTTGAGTATCTGGAGAAGAAGTTAGGAGTTATTGACCCCCCTTGTTCTAATTAGATGCATAAATGGTGCATCTATCTAGGGGAGAAATTCATGTCATATCCTTTACTCCTAGATTGATAAGTGCCACCTCTCAGAGGGAGATGGTAGAAAGGGGGAGTCTTGAAGATGTTGTGTAGTTGTTACTGGTTGAAGAAGTTGTGCTATCGTCAAAGGGAGAGTATGTGTTATTGTTTCAATAGATCCTTTTACCCTTTGTCCCTAAGGATAGAATGGATGTTATTGCTTTATACATACATATATGGCCCTTTGTCCTTGATGTCATAGGGGGAGATTGAGTAGTGTTTGTGTGTTGACATCAATTCCATAGGGGAGATTTATGGTAGTTGTTTTCATTGATGTCAACACTGATTGTTCATTATAATTGATATTAACACTTGAGAAGTATGTTGTTAGGAATTGATCTAATTGTTGGTTATCATTAATATCAACACTTTAGAAGTATGTTGTTAGTCATTGTTATATTCAATTTGGGTGAACATTGGTGATGAAGTTCATGGTTGGGTGTCATGCCTTATCAAAGAAGAATTACTAAATTTCATGATTAGATTTCATGCCTTTGATTTATGAAGTTCATGTTTGGATGTCATGCCTTATCAAAGAAGAGTTGGTGAAGTTCATATAATGCATTATTATAGTCAGCAAAGTTGATTCCGTAATGGTATATTTAGATGAGGATTAGGATGGGGATTCAAAGCATGAATGATAGTGGAAAGATGTTGTTGAAGGTCTACAATATATATTATGCTCTCTCTTGATGTTCTTGATGAAGTATGTGTTGTTGAAATAAATTTCTAGTCATTGCAAGTTTCTTAAGTGGTTCTAGTTCAGGAGATGCATTGAAGTCTATCTAGGAGAATTCTTCACACTCCTTTATTGTTGATTCCTTGGTTTTATAGTTTGGTATTCGATGTTAGTGTTATGTGGATGTTGTACTCCTATAATTTTAGGTCATTTGTGTTGCCAAGGAGATCTCTGTGAATTGTAGAGGGTTGTTATTATTGTTGGTTATCCAAACTGGTCTAGGAGATGCTCCACATTTATTCGCATTGATGTCTCTACTCCTATGGCTTGGTGAATATTCTCTCAACATCTGTTGATCCAGGTGGATCTAGAAAACCTAAAAATTTTACAGTCTTAGAATCTCATGAAACTAATATAATCACGCAGAGCTCGCTGACATGGTCCTGACACAACTTGAATGGGCTCAAAAGGAGTCTGTATGTAGAAGTTATGCATAGTTAAATAGGCAAATCAGGTGGCCAAGAAAAAGGCAGAAAAATGATCATCTCAAAACAAGGAAAAAATGATGCCAAGTCATAGTGCTCATCGCGCTGATTCTAGAACTATATTCGGTTTCAAAAATGGAGTCCGTATGAGCAAAATAGAGCCGATCAAAGTTTGTAGACAAAAGGAGTTGACTAGTCAAAATGATGACATCAGCAGGTGATGTGGTAGGTATAGTCAATAGTCAATGATGACGTGGAAAAATCAGAGTTTGACATGTGGCACAGTAAGTTAGCATGACATGGCATCCAGTTGGTATTTTGTAGTGAATCAAAGTTTGACACATGTCCTTCAATGATCGAATGATGAAGTGCCGCGTGGCACCCCTTTATCGCCTTAGTTTGGGTCGGTTTGAAACAGTTTTATTTACAAAAAGTAGAGCATAGGATTTGACCCAATGACCTCTCCTTCACAAGTGAAGCCTCCTACCAACATGCCACGAAATCCAATTTAACTATATTTGGCCGTGAGTTGCTTTTGATAATGAACTATCTCAAATTTATTGTTTTAAAAGTATAGTGTAAAATCCCTATAAAAGGGGTTCGAGTGGTTTGAACCCCCAACCTCCTCATCTCCATTAAGCACTCCCAACCATTGCACCACCCATGAATTTTGGGATTTCATTTGGCAGATTTTTATTTTGTTAACATTCTGTAGTGAGCCGACCAAATAGGGGCCCAAGCCCCATCCTCATAAACCATAAAAATGGATCGAATTAATGTCAACCATTTAAACATTTGTAAACTTGGATATTTAAGGATTTTTATTATTAAGAGGGATTTAATTAGATTATGGCTCGATTTAGAGGATATGGGGAATAATTTTTGTTAACCTCCAAATAGTATGTAAAATAGTATTTAAGGGGGTTAATTTTTGTAATAGAGAATTTATGGAGATATTTTTGCAAATAAGGGAGATTTGCAAAATTACATGTTGTAATTAGGAGATATGGGTATATTTGCAAAATAATATGGTTTTAGCCCATATTAGCAAATAAATTTGTATAAAAGGGGGTCTTATTTTCTTGTAAGGGGTAGAATTTTCTGGAAGAGAAATTATTGGGGAAAGTTAATTTTGGGAGAAATAATTCTTTGGAGGAGAATATTGTAAGCACGAAGGCCTTTTGAGTGTCGTCAAGTGTTGAGAGAAGATTGTGAGAAATTTTATGCAGGTTTTGGAGCTTGGCTATTGTAACAAGGCATTAGTATTGCTTGGCAACATTAATAAAGAGGTCCTAATTGAGAAGAGGACCTAGAGACCTAGTCCTTTGAAGGACGAACTCCATTATCAACCTATGTCTGATCTTTCTATCTTCCATTTCATTCTTCTTCTATCTCCTATCTTACGTTTTCTCTAATTTCTTTTTAGTATTTTTCAATTCGCTATTTGAGTTCTGATTACAACATTTTAGTAATTAGTTATATAAATGTGGAATTATTTTTTAATTTCAACGATTAAACAACATAGTCACACAATTCTGTTGCGATCAGGGAAAACTGTAATTAAGATTAATTTGCAAGTTATTTTATAAACCTCTAATTACAGATCAAATTGGTATCAAAGCCCATTTTGCAAGAAATTGCATAAGTGAATGCTAACCAAGTTGAAATTGAAGGAAGGAGGAGGTGCACTTACCGAGTCCAATCCTAAGATCGGAAAAAAAAGGACTTTTCCACGAGCAGAGATGGAAGCTAAACAAAGTCCTACAGAGCTTGATGAGAAAGCTTTCCAGAAAGCATTTCGCGAAATGAAGGCTATGGTGGAAGTTCTTTTCCAAGAGAGGCAAGAGCGATAGAGGAAAACGAAAAGCAAGGCTAGAAAGAAGGAGGAAGCTAAATCCTCACTGAAAGAAGACAAAGGTAAAGTAGTAGTAGGTGGTGGTGACCCTCCTAAATGTCCATCCCTGTCTTCCTCATCTTCCTCATCTTCATCTTCTTCTTCTTCTTCGTCTAACTCTTCCAAAAAGAAACAACCTGTGAAATCTAAAGTTAATTTACCTTTGTTGAAACTCAATGTTAAATTTTATTTGCCAATGTATAATGGAGAACTAGATGCAGAAAAACTTGATAATTGGATAAAACAAATTGAAGTTTATTGTAGAATTCAGAAGTTTATTGAGGATTCTCAAAAAATACAATTAGCTACTCTTCGCCTAGGAGGTACAACTTTAATTTGGTGGGAAAGTAGAACACAGGAGGATCTAAGTCGTTATGGAAAAAATATTTTTCTTGGTTTGAGTTTATAGCTGCATTAAAGAAAAAATTCTATCCATTAGGACATATGCAAAAAGCAGTAATGAACTGGCAATCATTAAGACAAGAAAAAAGGACAAAGTGTGCAAGAATATGCACAGGAATTTAGGAAGAGGGCTTTAATTTTGGGCATTCCGTTGTACACACAAGAAAATTTGTTAATGTACATAGGTGGATTACATGAAAGTTTGAGACATACAATACTTATGTTTAATCCAACTAACATTGATGAAGTTAGTGTGGAAGCTATCCATTTGGAAACAAGCTCAAGGAATAGCTATGAAAATTTGTTGATGGAATCAAGTAAGCACAAAGGAAGTAAGAAAGGGAAAGATAAATCACAATGAAAAGCTACTGTAAAGAAAGAGGATGAAAAGCCTTTTTGCTCACATTGCGAAAAGAAAGGGCATGAAGATGCAAGATGTTGGAAACTGCATCTTGATCATAAGCCAAAATGGTTCAAGGATCAGAAGGGTAAGCAGAAGACTGCAACTATTGTGTAGGATCTCAGATCTGGTTTCGATGATGAGACCAAGATCTCAGTTATGGGTATCAAAGGTAATATTCCTTTTGTCAGTACTAGTTCCTATGCTTCTTCATCAAAGTGTAATGAAGTACCTGTTGAAAGTAAGAGGAATGAATTGTTTCACATAAGGGCTATTACAAAATAAAGCAAGATTGATACACTCATAGATAGTGGATCACAAGTGAACTTAATCTCTCAACAAGTTTTAAGGAATTGGGATTAAAAACAACCCCTCCTCCTAAACCATATCCATTGGGTTGGGTGCATTATAATGCTCGGTTACAAGTTTCAAGGAAATGTAAACTCTGATTTGCAATCACATCCAAGTTCATAGATGAGGTAGAGTTAGATGTAATTCCACTTGAAATCTATGGGATGGTTCTAGGTAGTGCTTATTTGTATGATATAAAGGCCATTTTCTATAGGGAACATAACAAGTATCATTTGTTTAAGGATGGAATTGAATATATTGTAAAAGCTCATCACATGAAGAATGATAGATCTGTTGTAAACACAAGGTACATGAAGATGATTGTAAATGCAAGAAATGCTTTAACTCTCATGTCTATAATAGCTAGTGATACTAAGTATGAAGATGATAGGGTGTCACAGACAATACAGTGTGAGGATCAGTTGCAAGCAGAATCAGGCCTCCAGCTAGAGGTGGTAAAAGAGGGTTTGAATGTTTCATTTTCTAGCAATGTTCCTGTTCAAGAGATCTAGAATGTTGATACTAATTCCTTCACATCAGTGTATTCAGTACTATTTCTTGTTATTTTGCTAGTTATTTCTATGTGGATGATGAATGTGATAGTGAATATTGATGAACATGCAATTGATTGTATCAACAAAGCTATCTCATATTTCTTTGTGTTTATGATGGGTCAGATGTTCAAAATTTTAGTAGGAAGGACAGATGATATTGGGCAAGTGGGGCGATATTTCCCTAGCTCAAATTGTACATAAAATAGACCTTTTGGAGGTCCAAAATCTTCTCAATGGGGAGGAATGATCCAGGTGGATCCAAAAAACCTAAAAGTTTCATAGTCTTAGAATCTCATGAAACTAGCATCATTGTGTAGAGCTTGCTGACATGGTCCTGACACAAATTGAATGGGCTCAAAAGGAGTCTGTATGCAAAAGTTATGCGTAGTTAAAGGTCCAGTCAAATAGGCGAATCAAGTGTCCAGGAAAAAGGTAAAAATTGATCATCTCAAAACAAGGAAAAAATGATGCCAAGTCATAGTGCTCGTTGCGCTGATTCTAGAACTATATTCAGTTTCAAAAACAGAGTCCGTATGAGCAAAATACAGTTGGTCAAAGTTTGTAGACAAAAGGAGTTGACCAGTCAAAATGATGACATCAGTAGGTGATGTGGTAGGTACAATCAGCAGTCAATGATGACGTGGAAAAATTAGAGTTTGACATGTGGCACGGTGAGTCAACATGACATGACATCCGGTTGGTGTTCTCTAGTGAATCAAATTTTGACACATGTCCTTCAATGATCGAATGATGAAGTGCCACGTGGAACCCCTTTATCTCCTTGGTTTGGGTCGGTTTGAAACAGTTTTATTTACCAAAAGTAGAGCATAGGATTTGACTCCATGACCTCTCCTTCACAAGTGCAGCCTCCTACCAACATGCCACAAAATCCAATTTAACTATATTTGGCTACGAGTTGCTTTTGATAATGAACTATCTCAGATTTATTGTTTTAAAAGTATAGTGTCAAATCCCTATAAAAGGGGCTTGGGTGGTTTGAACCACTGACCTACTCATCTCCATTAAGCACTCCCAACCATTGCACCACCCATGAATTTTGGAATTTCATTTGGCGGATTTTTATTTTGTTAACATTTTGTAGTGAGCTGACCAAATAGGGGCCTGAGCCCCATCCTCATAAACCATAAAAATGGATCGAATTAATGTTAGCCATTTAAACATTTGTAAACCCAAATATTTAAGGATTTTTATTGTTAAGAGGGATTTAATTAGATAATGGCCCGATTTAGAGAGTATGGGGAATAATTTTTGTTAACCTCCAAATAGTATGTAAAATAGTATTTAAGGGGGTTAATTTTTGTAATAGAGAATTTATGGAGATATTTTTGCAAGGGAGATTTGCAAAATTACATGTTGTAATTAGGAGATATGGGTATATTTGAAAAATAATATGGTTTTAGCCCATATTAGCAAATAAATTTGTATAAAAGGGGGTCTTATTTTCTTGTAAGGGGTAGAATTTTCTAGAAGAGAAATTATTGGGGAAAGTTCATTTTGGGAGAAATAATTATTTGGAGGAGAATATTGTAAGAACAAAGGCCTTTTGAGTGTCTTCAAGTGTTGAGAGAAGATTGTGAGAAATTTTATGTAGGTTTTGGAGCTTGGATATTGTAACAAGGCATTAGTATTGCTTGGCAACATTAATAAAGCAGTCCTAATTGAGAAGCAGACACAAAGACGTAGTCCTTTGAAGGACGAACTTTGTTATCAACCTATGTCTGATATTTCTATCTTCCGTCTCATTCTTCTTCTATCTCCTGTCTTACATTCTCTCTAATTTATTTTTAGTATTTTTCAATTCGTTATGTGAGTTCTAATTACAACATTTTAGTAATTAGTTATATAAATGTGAACTTATTTTGTAATTTCAACGGTTAAACAAAATAGTCACACAATTCTATTGCGATAAGGGAAAACTGTAATTAAGATTAATTTGCAAGTTATTTTGTAAACCTCTAATTATAGACCATCTATTTAGTGTCTGAGTTCCAATATCATGTGTTGGAGTGGTTTGCAAGTTGTTTTACTAATGATACATTATCTAACTATATATTTTGTGCTTCTTGAATGAAGTATGTTGTACTTGTTTGATCTACGATGGATGTTGATGGTATGATAGTATAAAAGGAATATATGGAAGTGTTGTTGGATGTTCAAGGAACATCCCCATGTGATCCACATGTTCCTAATTAGCCACTTTGATGCTGCATTATGTCTTGAGTTGGATTTTTGGGTTATTTGTGGATACCTAGCTAACATGGCTTGTTCCTTTGCTTACACCATATGCTTGGAGGGCTGCACTAGAAATGAAAGATGTGTTGTGATAGATTTGGGTCCTGATCTATCCTTCTTGGGACCACTAGAAAGGATAGTATGAAAAGTGAACCACTATGAAGGATAATGAAATCCTTTGAGGATCCAAGTTCTAACCCTCTACTAAGGTAAGCCTTCAAGTAACTATGACCTTTGAGTCTACCATTTAATTAATCAAATGTGTTTTGATGAGGTACATAAATTATCTAAACCCTTTAGACCTCAAAAACTAAAATTACAAAGCACATATGTTCTTAAGATGGCTTGACAAGCTCTTTATCTAGTACTAATGTGCAACTATCAAATGACAATGTACCATGCTAGTGTTCTATATAGGAAAAAAAAACTATCACAGAGAAACATGAAATATCATGTACATTGTTCTAGACATGAAAGGTTGCAAAGTACAGATACATAGTGAATATGAAATGATAGAAATGAAGATTCTAATTGAAACTTAAATGAAAATAACAAGGTAGAGTTTAAAGCATCACCAAAGATGTTTGATGAAATCAAAGCTTTTTCCAAGTAGCTCTTCCACCTATACCTACACTAATAATACGAAAGAGAGGGTTTGAGTGGATGTGTAGGAGTTTGCCTCAATTAAACCCTCATTTTGGTGTTCCCACCTCCACGAAAAGCCTTAGACAATTTGATATAAATAAATATAAAGAAATGGAAATGAAAATATGTTAATGAGATAAATATAGTATGCTCAATGTAAAATCTTAAAAAGTTACCACTCCTAAGAACAAAAAAAAAATTAGCTTCTTGGTACAATAAAGAAGCAACAAGAGCCTCGAAGATGATAGTTGACTCTTTAAATGAGAGTGACAGAGCTTTGAAAGGTATCCTTGAGTTTTCATCAATGGTGGGACAATGGATTTTATTTTGAAACCTAGGAAAGAATTCTTTGAAAGATATGCATAAATAAGAAAGATGGAGAATGATGTGAATGAGAAAGTAAAGATAGATGAAGTGTTGTGTATACTCAAGAAGTGTTGTAGAATGTTAGAATTTTGCATGTAGTTCAAAAGATCAAGAATGAATCCTCAAGAAAGAAGGTCTTTTTGGTCTAAAAAAATTTACTAAATGATTACCAATGAAAATGTAGGTTGGTAGAGGCATTACACTACCAAAACATGGAAGGTGTAATGTCCCAATGACCAACTTAGTCATGGATTTTCATGAGACACATGTGTGACATGTGAACATCTCTACAACATGCACCTACCCAAGAAAAAAATGGACTTAACCATTGAGGAGCTAGACATGTCAAGTTTTGAATGGAAGTTTTGATTGAAATTGGAATTAAAGAGCATAATTATCTTAATTGTAACTAATGGGTAAGGTATATGTGATGCAAAATTGCATAGGGTGCAATTTGCAACATTACATACCCATATATGCTTCGTCATTTTCTTTCTCATGCAAATGGAATAAAAATACACTTTCATATTTATATACATGGCTTACAACATGTTAAAATAAATTGCTACAAGTTGCCTATATTTCTTTTACATGATTTTTATTGTTATAAGTATGAGGTCTTTATGTAACTATAATCTAAACTACCCATGCTTTCTATTGAAAACAAGTGAATGTGTACCTTATATTTTTGAAGAAATGTGAGGGCTATAGATAAGCATTACCTCAATACATTTTTTTTCTTGTCCTTGCTTATTCTCAAGAATACTTGATTCCTCATACTTACCCATTAGTGAGTTAAATATCCTCATTTATTTTTAAAGACAATGGATTTATTGTAACACAAGCCCAATATACAAAACAAACTTATAATGCTATCATATAGCCAGGAATATAACAAAAAAAAAACTTATCTAATATCCAAAAATAATTATTATATGCAAGCATCATAAGTCAATCCCATATCATACTTTGGTGATGTCAACTCATGAAAAGGTTTCTTATTTTTATTACTTGGTTCTTTTTTTTTCCTCTTTCCCGATGGTCTTTATTTCTTTATCCATGCTTAGAGTGAAGTTCAAGATAGAGTCACCAACAATTTTCATCCTAGTGTCCTCTAGTTTTATAATGGGAACAATAATTCTTATCTCAATACATGCTCAAATAATATTTCTCATTACCTTCATTGAGTATTCCTCCATCCTCTTTCCCTGACTTAGGTTAGTGGATTATCCTTTTTTCATCAATATTGTATGAGACTTATGCTTCTTGGTGGTGGTATTCATTTTGTACATTATACAACAATGGTTATTTCCTTGAAAAAATATGAAAGTAACTTGGAATTTTCAATCTTGTGCTATATGTGCATTCCTTTTACAATTTGATCAAAACATGAAATTTTTACCCATATTTTCAAATAACTCCTTAAACATGGTTAATACCTGTAATGGAGTGAATTTTCACCCTTAGGAAAATTCCCCATTTATATCACTTTTACCTTAAAAAATGAAACATGATGATTCAATTCCCACATCCGCCACCTTTTCCCATCCACTCGACAACTCATTTTCATGTCAGTGGAAGAATTTTTTTAGGGACACGTGCACACCACATAGACATCCATGTGTCACACTACCATCCTGATAGGTTTCCTACCTCTAGAATCCACAGAGGCATTGTGTTTCTCCATTGGCAATGAACTGTAATGTCTCTACCTCCCTTGACCGACGCCAAATGACCCTTTTGCCTCCTTTCCTTTCAAATTTCCTCCATTCTATCCAACTTCTTCACTCTCTCTTGCTTCTCAACTGAATTCTTCATGCTCTCTTCATCAACTCTCACACTTCAAGCTTCATCATCACTTCATTGTAGCTACAAGTTGTTGGTTTCTTGGATCCTCCACTCCATTTATTGTGACACCATTGTTGTTGGAGAACTTACAAGCTCACTCCTTCCTCTACTTTACTTGAGAGAATGTAGTTGTGAAGGTTATAACTTCCATTGTCCGTTACTTTTTCATCTATATAAATACGTAGTAGCATATTGTTGTTTGTGTTATTGCTTGGAACTTCTACTTCCATACATCTCTTTATCATTTTCTATAATTGTTGCTATTTGGCTATCCATGGAGGTGGAAACACCAGTATGGGGGATTGACTGAGGCAGTCCTCTATACACAACCCCAAAATTTTCGTTAGTCTTTTTTGTCTTAGTATTCATGGGTGGTGCTCATTGAAGATTCAAATCTCATATAAAAAGGTCTACTTTTGTCACCCCTTTTTTTTCGATTCAAGCATAGCATAGTTAAAGTATTCTTCTTCTTGTATTTCATTTATGTAGTTATTTGTTATTTCGTTATAGAATAAAACTTTATTAGTCAGGTTGTTAATTGGATTTCTAGTGTTTTAATCAATCTCTGAGACCTTATGTATGTATGGATGCTAGCACACCACTAAGATGCCAACGTGCCACATTGGAGTTCATATCCCGCACTACCATACTTAGGAAGAGAGCTATCTGAGCAGTAGGTTGGACTCTAGAAATCAACTTTCCTGACCCTCTGAAACATTTGGGTTAGCAGAAAGACAACAACAACCATAGTGCTCTTCCTTTCAACCTTAACATCTTAACCTTCCTGAATCACTTAACAAAGCTTGAGGTAGATTAGGGAAGCCTGTTGCTTAGGAATCTCCCATGAATTGGAGTCCCAAAGTAGTCGGTCCCCCTCTTCTAGAGTACCAAGGTAGGTGGAGTGTAATCTCCTCATTTATTCTTCTCTTCTTTGTTCTCTTTAAGTGGAGTTTTTCTTTCCTCTTTTTCCTTAGATTTTTGTTGTTTATTTTGAGACATTCTACAAGACTAATATTAAATTAATTTTACCTCCCATGATTTATCCTTGATTTGTGCATAGTGAATATCCCTTTGAGCTTTCTTTAATATCCATTCTGCCATAATCAATTCCCTCAAATGGTGGTATTTCCTTCACTATGATGGGTTGGCATATCACTTGGTTATTTTTATCAAGTCCTCTATGATCATATCCCATCATTGAAAGCAATATTAATCTTACACCCTTTATACATGTGCTCTTCAAACTTAATTTAAATATTTGTTTCCAAAGTATTAATTAAAATTATCTTATGACTGAATTTTCATATCTTTCCCATAATTTCTTTTTTTTTTCAGAAAGGTTTTCTCCAATATTTTTTGTAGACTTCTATTTCTCTTCTTAGATACTTAGAAGAATTGTATCCTTTTCTTTCAACTCTTGTTATAAATATTCAAGCTTCTCATTCAAATGGAAAATTTCTTCCCAAAGAGCTCTATTTTCCCTCATAATCAACTCATGCCTTTCTTGGATATTTTCAAGATTCTTCTTCATGGATTTAGTCATGCTCAATTCTTTACAACCTAGACACAAATTGATATTAATTAAAATATTATTATACACATAAAATCAATGCGTTACCAAAATCGTCTAGAAACTCTAATTAACTTATTTCTCTAATGCCAATTCATTTGTAATTTTTTTATACATATTCTTATAGAAATTACAAAACCAAGAATTTGGGTTTCTCTACTTAATAAATATTAAATGACAACCATTACTAAATAAAGTATTATATTTTTTTAATTAAAAATAAACTTCACTTCCACATAAAAAATATTTTAGTAAAAAAACTTTAATGTGGGGTAAAAACCACAACTACTAGAGGTAATTTCTCTTCTACTTGAGTATTTTAGTCACAAAATGGATGATACAACATATAATTGTTATCCATTTCTTGGGGAAAGTAAAACAAATAATTTTACTCACTACCTTGCTTCAACCCAAGCTCACTTTCCATATCTATATATTTCTAAAGCCTTAGGAAATGAATAAAAAGTGTGACCTTTCATCTTCCTTTTGGAAATAAAAGATACATGGTATGTCCTTTCTCCTCCCTTGTGTGGATTTTATTCTCCCCTTGATGGAAACGACACAATAACACATTCCTATCCCTTAGGAAAGTGATAAAATAGATAAGGTAAAGTGGGGAATCCATGTTTATGCATATTTATCTTGTTTTATACTTGATCCTAGAAGATAATATACCAGCATTATTGTAGCATCAAAAATTGTCATCCAAGACAATTTCACACTATGCTTAGCTCCCCCCTATATGCTTGGACCTAATTATGCACTTAATTACCCATTTTATAATTTTTTTTGGAAAATCAAACAATCAAAATGAAAATACACATTTAATATTTTCCCTTGACACTTAAGGCCCCTAAAAGGATGGTTCTAGTCTAGGGTGCTCCATCCCCTTGACCAACCCATTTTGGCTCTATTTTGGATATGTCGGTGTTAGAATTTTATTATTTAAATTTTTAATTTTATTTGTTGGCTACCAGCATTTGATTATTTAGGAATTGAAATAATTGCATAAAAATACAAGTCATTTTCATAATTTAAAATGCTAGAAAATCTATTGATCAAATTGAGCATATTAAAAGAAATCAAGATCAGTCAAGAGAAGAATTATCAACATTATTATATTTATTTCAATTAGGGATCATGTCAATCATTCATCATGTATTTATGTAATTTTGTTCATGTTTTGTGTTGATTTATTTTATGAGTACTAACACTTGTAGGACTTCAAATAAAGCAACAATTTCTCCTTGAAGGTGATGAGTACATGAATTCAATCCATCAAGGAATGTAAATCTGAGTATTGAGTTGTAGTATTAGTCAAATTTCATTACTTTTTTTTATCATTTATCCTCTACCTGACCAAGGGTAATCTCTCTTTTATACATCATCATAGCTAGTGAAGGTATATATACGAAAATGGGGTTTGAATTAGGCAAGCCACTATATGAAATAACCCTTCCCCCTCTTTCATTATCGAACAAATAAGAAAAATAAAAAATTAGTGAGGAGTGACAAAAAGTAGGGGAATTAGGTGGGTACGAATGGGGTGACATCAAGCTAGAAGGTCGACCGAATGGAGAATCTGCAGAAGAATGGCAGGCTAGAGGAAGAGAGTATGTATTGTAGTGGGTTTTTGAAGGAGGAAGATGGGTGGATAAATTCCACTTGAACTATAGAAAGAAATAATTTTGATCCAAGTGGAGTCATGATCAAGGTGCAAGGCAAGGGCATAGGGATTGGGTGAGAAAACTAGTGCTTCCATGGTTGTGACAACAGGATTGGTATCGAAGACCTAGGGAAGTGTTTGGAAATGGTAGGAATGTTTCTTGACATTCAAACATCAATAGGTAGAATAGTATAAATGGAAGGAAAATAATGGACGATAGGCATGGGTGGTTCCAGGAAAAAGGGCATTCGAGGGAAGAATCATCAACCAACTAGTGTGACAAAAAATATGGAAGCAAAGAGTGGACAAGCTTGCCATGAAAAGGAAAGGAAAAGGTGATAGCGGAGGAAGGACCTTCACACCAATATGTGGATCTAATTGGTAAGTCTCCTGACCTAAACATTTAAAAAAAAAATTCAAATTGGACAAGGATAGAATAAAAAATTCAGTAGAAAAATTGAAAGAGGAATTTTTCTCAAATGGGAAGGAGGGTGGTGTGATGTAGCAAGCATAGGGAAGTGGTGTGATGAAAAATGAGGTGTTAGGGTTTAGGCTAGGGAATTTCTAAACTACTTTGTCTTGGTGGAATTTCCATCCAAGGAGAAGAAAAGGGAAGCCATGCTCAATGGCCTACAATATCTAAATAGTACGGGGATTCATATGATAGAGTGGTATTCAAATTTTGATCCTTGGAAATACACATTCCAAGAGGGGATGGTATGGGTTCAATTATATAACCTACCTTCGGAAGTATGGGAGGATGAAAGTCTATTTGAAATTGGGGAGAGCATAGGCAAGCTAATATCAATAGACAAAGACAATTAGGATAGATGTTTGGGCATGTATGTATGAATATGTTTAGGGTTAGTCCTAGAGTAGGTGCTTCCATAGGAAATAGAAATTTGTATGGAGGGTAGGTCTCAAAAACAAAGGGTGGATAGGGAGGATCAAATATAAATGTGTCCCATCTGCAAATCAAAAGATCATGGTAATCTAGATTGAAATGTGAAACTAAGGGTCAACAATGCAAATGGATAGGAATGTGGTTAGAGCATCTTAGGATCAACAAAGGAATTCACAGGGGGGAAACCAAGGAAAAAACCATAGAATTTGAAGATATTATTGCCAATACAATTGAAATGGAATACCAAAAAAACAATGTGGGGCTAATGAATGAAAAGTGGAGTAGTCTGGGTGAGCTAACAATAGAAGAACTGAGTGGAGTAGGGGTAAACAATAAGAAAATAAGTAACACCCCTCTTGCACTAGAAACATGAGCAACACTGGATGAAGTATTGAATGAAGTGGTGGCCATCATAGATAAAAAAACTATGGTGGATGAAAGGGATCTAAGAGAAGAGTCTATGGAAGTGAAGAAAAAAGAAGAAGGGGAATAAATGTTAAAACCGGTGCAGAACATCTCACAAATAGATGAGGAAGAGAGTGAGATGGAAGTAGATTCAGAAGAGAAAGAATCAAGGGAGGTTGATGAAGGGGAATTGATGGAGGAGAGGATGTTGGAGTAGTCACAGTCAAAACTAAAGAAGTCAAACATCAAGAGAAATGGGAAGAGGGGACCCAAAATGAACAAGGCAAAGCTAGAGATTGCAGCAAATGTAGTGGGACAAATGAAATTGAGGTTAGGGAAGGATATAATCCTTACCTAGGGACAATGAAGACCATAACATGGAATGTTAGGGGCATTAATGCCCCTAACAAATGGTGCTTAATCAAGCATCAAATCAATCAATCCAAGGCACATATTTTCCTATTGCAAGAAACAAAATTGAGTAGGGAGGAGTGTGATAAGAGAATTAGTTGGTGGAAATAATGGAAAGGAATATTTGTTGGTGTTGAGGGTGATTTTGGAGGAATTGGGGTAATTTGGAACCCATTAGTTGTTTCAGGGGAAGTGGTAATGGAGAATGGAAATTGGATAATGATGATTTGTAGATCATTGCAGAGAAATGAGTGTTTCTTCATCATAAATGTGTATGGGCCAGTGTCCATGGTGGAAAAGAGAATCATGTGGCAATAGATCATAGATGGTCTAATTAATTTTCATAGAGGGAAGGGAATCATAGTAGGGGATTTCAATGCCACATTTAATAATGAAGAAAAAAGGGGAGGTTTGGGTCGCATAACGAATGTCCAGTAGGACTTCCAAGAATTTGTAGATAAAAATTAATTGCAAAACCTATAAACTAAAAATGGAGTCTTCACTTGGTCGAATAGAAGGAAAGGTTTCACCAGCATAGCTGAGAGACTAGACAGGCTTTTGATATATGATGATTGGGGTGGTCAAAATGAAATAAGAGAGGGGATGATTCTCTCTTACATATGATCAAACCACTTCCCAATCTAGTAAACCATCCAACTTGATAAGCCACAAAAAGGAGATCCATTCAAATTTGAGAATATGTGGCTTAGAGATGAGAGTCTTCCTGATTTAGTTGCTACTTAGTGAGATGAAATAAAGATTGGGAATCACTTGTGCACATATTCAAGATCAGAGAAAACTTAAACTTTATCAAAAATAAATTGAAGGAATGGAACAAGGTACATTTTAAGAATATTTTCTAAGAAAAGGAAAGATTAGAACAAGATTTGGAAGCACTAAACAAGCCCATTGTTGAGAAAGGGATGGGGAGCGAAGATTTTGAGGTGGAGAAGGCATTAAAAGGGGAATTGGTGGAGGTCTTGAAATGGGAGGAATTTTTTTGGAGACAAAAATCCATAGAAACATGGCTAAAAGAAGGAGATAGGAACACCAAATACTTCCATAGAACAACTATGGAAAATAGAAGCAAGAATAAAATAATGGAAATAAAGAAAGAGGATGGAAGTATAACACAATCCTTGGAGGAAGTAAACAAAGAAGTGGTAAGTTTCTTTGAAGAAATTCTAAAGAAAGAAGCCCCAGTACATGTAAAGGAGCAGGACAGGCTCCTTAACACCATCCCCAACATAATAAGTGAGGAGTAGAATAGGCTTCTATATCAAAAGATCAACAAGGAGGAAGTGAGAGTGGCAACTTTATAGCTCAACCCAGACAAGGCCCCGAGTCCAAATGGTTTTCCTATAGGGTTCTTTCAAAAGTTTTTAGATATAGTGGGAAATGATCTATATCTGGCTATTGAAGAGTCAAGGAGAAAGATGACAATGTTGGGTGCAACTAACCATACATTCCGTGTGTTAATTTTGAAGAAAAAGGACCTAGAATCCATGGGTGACTTCAGGCCAATAGCACTTTGTAACATGGTGTATAAATTAGTAATGAAAATCATTGCCAATGGACTCAAGGAGGTGCTAAATGTAGTCATATTAGAAGAACATAGTGGGTTTACCCCCAGAGATTGATTGTGGAGGGTAATATCATTGCATATGAGACATTTCATTTGACTAGGGAATCAAGAAAGGCCTACATGATCCTCAAATCAGACATTCTAAAAGCATATGACTTGGTTGATAGGTAGTTTATGTTAGATGTGTTGAAGAAATTTAGCTTCAATGAGGAATGCATTAACTGGATCAAGAGTTGCATTTCAACGACCAATTTTTTAGTCATGATAAATGGATTGGCTCATGGTTTCTTTGCATCCATTAGGGGAATAAGACAAGGGGATCTAATATCCCCTTTTCTCTTCATCATCATGGTGAAGGCTTGGGGAGAGGCATCAATGCCTTGAGATGTGAAGGAAAGTGGTAGGGGGTTTCAGTGGAAAATGGATTGGATGCAACAACACACCAACAATTTGCTAGTGACACAATCCATTTTGGAATGGCCAACATAAAGCAAGCTAGAACCATCAAGAACCACCTGGACGGGTATTTCCTAACATCCGAGAAAAGCATAAATTGGAGGAAATCGAAGGTATTTTTTCTCAACACATAGCCAAGCCTCCAGAGAGAATTGACAAGGATATTGGGAATGAGGGTGGAAAAATTTCCTGGACACTTTTTGGGGATGCCACTCTTTGTTGTGATCAACAAAAGGAACTACTGGGAAAGTCTAGTTAATAGTTGCAAGAATAGACTAGAGTCATGGAAGGGGAAATGGATTTCATCAACTAGAAGACTTAAAATGGTTAATGCAATCCTCTCCGCCATCCCATTTTATTCAATGACATGTTTGAAAATCCCCAAGGAAATTGAAGAAAGCCTCAATCAAGTTTTTAGGAAATTTTTTGGATCTGTAGTTAGGAGCAACACAAGTTCTCATTAGTTGCATGGGAGAAAGTGTGCACACCCAAGGAGGCTAGGGGTGCAAGACTGAAGCAACTCAATTTAATGAATTTGGCCATGGGGTCCAAACTTGTTTGGGGTATGTATGAAAAAGGAGAATAGAGGTGGGTTAAGGTGCTTAGAAAGAAATACTTGGATTCAGAGTGCTCAATGTGCATTCAACTACTATGGATCCTCTGAAGGGGTCGACAATTTG
Source organism: Sequoia sempervirens (assembly GCA_007258455.2). Taxonomy (NCBI): domain Eukaryota; kingdom Viridiplantae; phylum Streptophyta; class Pinopsida; order Cupressales; family Cupressaceae; genus Sequoia; species Sequoia sempervirens. The sequence continues at coordinate 218,408,669 of VDFB02353493.1, forward strand.
GATCTACATCCTAGAATGCAAAGATATTATATCCAAAAATGTAACATGGGAGGTAAGAAATGGTTAGATTGCATCTTTCCGGGGGGTCTCTTGTGGTGGGAAGAAGACAATTGTAGATTATAACACTTGGAAGAAATCAAAGCTAAGACATCCAAAATATGGGGTACGAAGGTGTGCAACTATGGGAAAATAATTTGGCGAAATGGGGTAGAAGGAATGACATTCCTTGCAAGATGTAGATGCCCCTCAAGCTTAGAAAATGGCTCTTGTAGAGATTTTGAAGAACAAAAAATTTTCCCCAGTTGATTAGGAGGATGTAATCAGATGGTGCAGTTCTAGCAATGGGGAATACAAGGTGAAACTGGGTTACAGGGTTAAGGAAATGACACTAGCAAGGTAGAATTGGTCGGTAAAATCAACTAGGGAAAAAATTACCTTCCAAAAGCTAGGGTTTTCTCTTGGATGACCATGAAAAAATGAATTCTGATAAAGGATAGGCTAAATACTTTTAGGATAAAGGTCTGAGTAGGTGTGTTCTTTGCAAAACAATAATGAGTCTACAGACCAAATTTTGTTGACCTACCCATACATAGACAGGTGCTAGAAATTCATGTCCAAAATAAACTTCCAATGCCCGACCTCGATGGACATTGTGGGATGGTTCAATAGGTGGCCACTTCCAAAAAATAAGTATGCGTTTGGAAGCATATGTGAAGTCACCCCTCTAGCTATTATTTGGTAGGCATGGAAGGAATGTAATCATAGAATCTTCATAGGGAAAGAAATGGAGTATGAGAGGCTATGTGGAAAATTTGGAGTAATCACTATTCATTAGTCGATGAAGTAGTGAGGGGCAAAGAAAAAAAACAAAGAGTGTTTACAAACTAGGATGAAAGAATTTCAAAATCCTTTACAGGGTTGAAAATTCCAACTTTAGGCGGGAACAACGGTAGCAGTTAGAATTTAAAAAAGAGGGAAGAAGTCAAATGACAAACTTCAGAGGATGGATGGATAAAATTAAACTTCGATGGGGCCTCCAAAAGTAATCCAGGACCGGGTGGCATTGAGTGTGTTGCACATGATAATCATGGTGTTGTTTTAGCTAACAAATCCATCTACTTAAGGGAATGCACTAATAATGAAGCAAAGTTTAAAGTAGCTTTGATAGGCTTGCAATTGGCTATGGAAGTTGGTTCCAAATGAATACACTTGGAAGGTGACTCTCTCATCATAGTTAACACCATCCGACTAAGTTCAATACCAAAATAGAAAATCAAACATTGGCTCCAACCCATAAGTGACACGTTAACAAGTTTCAAAGCCTTTCGAGTGATCCATGTGTACAAGGAAGGGAATAAGGTGGTTGATGGTCTAGCCAAGGAAGCGGTGGAAAGAACACAAGGTAATGATGGTGATATGGCTGACATCATATGCAGGCAATGTGACAAGTTTCATAAATTGTAGACACATTAACTGGCACTCCGGGTATGATTTCTAAGCTTATGACATTGGAAATGACTAATGCTGAAATTGGTAATTAATTCTTGGCATGGATTCTTATAGATGAATGGTGGAGAAGGTGGCGAGATCTTTGAAAGAAAATTATGAATCGATTGATATGCATTGGATGGTAAGCTACTTAGGTCATCATGATGTGGTAAGGAATTTTTTTTGAAATAGGGGAAGGTGGCAACATTGTTTCCCAAAAGTTGGCTGGTTCATAATATTTCACGAGTCTAAGTGCAATGGAAACACTACTCTTCTTGAATACCACTAAGCAACAAGTGTTTCATGGAAAAATCATTGATAAATGGCTGAAGGGGATTGGGGTGTCTCCACATTTGTTGGTGCTTCAGGCTGTCAAAAAGATTCTAGGTTGGTAATTCTTGTTGGTGCACCAAACATTTAGGGTTGACACCGATATCGCAGACATGTTTTTGGAAATGATTCTCTACATGGGGGTTTCAAAATCCAAGGGGAAGATGCTTCGTTAAATGGTTTTCCATCACTCGCTACTGGGGGAAATCGATAAAGCACTAGATAATGTGGATGACAACCTGCTCATCCTAGTACCACAAAATTACTACATGTTTCTGGGGAATGGGTCGAAGGTGCCAAAATTTCCTATGGTGTGAGTAGTGAAGCTGGTGGAGCTTGAAAAGCATTGGGGAGAGATTGATCAGAATCGCTTTCTTGATGCATGTGGCAGAAATTGTCAATAATTGGCTGAACAAGTGGGTGCAGGACTTTGTAAAGCAGAAGGTCTAGAAGGGAAAGTGTTGACAATGAATGATGAGGATTGGGAGCTAGGTGTGGGTGAAGAATGTATAAAAAATGACTTTAGGGACATGGAGGAAAGGGCCAATCAACCTACACATCAGGCTTGCAACAAGAAATTCCCTATAGTGCTTAATGCAATCAAAGCTAGGAAGATGCAAGCGACCAGTGACAATGAAGAATAAAACCCTGGGTTCTGGTGTCGTCTCTTTTTTTTTTTTTTGGTGTGTAATCAAAAGTATGAAGTGGGTCTGATAGTCATGTTTACTATAGGTATCTATTGCTATTTTGTGGCTAGTTAGGCCAATCTGGTAATGTAAATTTTGGCTAATAGTAGGCTTAACAAAAGTTGTTTTGGGTTGGTTGTATGTATGTTAGTAGTCAGTTGGTCTAAGGGGATGGTCTAAAGGAATGGATTGAAATTTCCAAGCATATGTACAAATCTTTTTTTGATAAATATAGGGTGCTTCCCCATAAAACAACTATTTAACTAAAAGAAAACCTTTCCCCCTCTTTCATGTGTGCATGTTTCTAGATATGAAGCATATTTGAGGAAGATGGAAGACTAATTTCTCATTCATGCATTCAATCCCTACAAGTTTTCAAGACATGAAAATAATATTTTCCCAGTGATAGAAAAAGGTTTGACAGTGGCCCCGAGAGAACAAGACCTACATACTAGAGACTCCAAGCTTGTGATTTCATATCTTAAAAATAGGAGTCCAGTCTAAGGTGCACAACGCCCCTGACTAGACAATTTAGCACCAAATTTGCATGTCAAGTTCCTCTATGTATTCCCTTTGCATTTATGGAATTAGTTTCTATATTTTTGTTGTACATTTCTCAAAAAATATCTCAATTTATGGGCATGTGCAAGAAGTTGGGTCCACAAAATGTTCAAAAAGTTGAAGTATTTTTCCTAATTTTTAGAAATTTTCAGAGTTGGACTAAAAATTTGAAGCACTTACATATTGAATCTTAAAAAAGTTTAGTAATACGAAATTTATTATTTTGAGTCTAGAGTTTCCAAATATTTTATTTATTCTAATACCTAGATGATACAAATTAATTTTTAATAGGCATTGTATAAAAAGCACTTTTTAAAAGTCACTTTTTTAGAACCATACCATGCACGTGTACAAACACCATAATTTGACCTAAATAAAATTATTTTTCTAATTCATTTTGGGGAAATATGTGTAACAAACTAAAGATTGATAAGGATATTTTTTTATAATTTAATTGTAAATATTTATTTTTTTTATTAATTTTTTATTAGCCCTAATTGTGATGATATTTTTGTCAAAAAATGATAAAAATAGCCACTAGAAAGGCTTTAGAGAGTTTTATAAAGTTAATTTTTTTATTATAAACCTTGTGACTCTTAGGCGCCAAATATTTAAGGAGAATAAAAGTAAAATTAAAATGTTATTTTTTAATGTTGGTCTCCTTTCAAAGACTTTATCCACATTGTGTGAGAAAAGTTAGGGGTTTTCTGTTTACTACTCATTGAAGGGAAGCTTCACGTATGGCGTAGAACCGATTCCTTGAAACATAATTCACCCATATTGTTGGTTGTTGAAGAAAGCTTTTCTCACGTAGGAGGAGGTGCATGACATGTTGTAGAAAAAGAGCAAGAATTTATGGCATCTTGAATAAGAGTTTGAAAGAGCCTTATTTTTCATGTATACCCATGTTGCAGACCTTTGCAGTGACTTGGTTGAACAACAAATAATGTGGAGGATAAAAGAGAGGCCAGGCTTGTTTGCTCTCTTTTGCAAGCTCTTTGTATTATGTTTGAGATCGGCATGTGAGTGATAAATGAGAGTGAAAGGGGCTTCAAGCCATTTATCACAGTCTCATAGGTAGGGAATAGTGATATATCATGAAAAATACTAAAGTATCCCAAAATGGAAAACCAAAGGACACCTTGTCTGATACTAATTTTGCAGAAAGAAAAAAAGTGAACTTACTCTTTTGAGATTGTTGTAAAAGGAAGATCTGTGGGATTAAATACATTCTTTCTACATGCTTCAAGACCTTTAAAGTAGCTTTGAGTGATTGTATGTTTTATCTCAAAAAAATTGCATACTTTGTACGTGACTCCGGTGCATAATCTAGTCTTGTGATCCTAGAAGGAAAAATTTATATTGCATTAGTAATAGCCAAGAGAAGAGATGAGAAGGAAACATGCAAGTAAATGGTTATAAATACTATCAAATTATAGTCATGAAATCAGAGGGTCTTATTGTACATGAAAGTTGGTGCCTTGTCATTCCATGGCTAATATAAGTTGTAGAGATAAAGAATCATAGGTAGCACTTGTAAAAGGTTTGTTAAGGCTCAATTGTTAACATTTGAATTTGATTCTAATTATCAAATCTCTTTTAAGCTATTCAAAAAATAATAATAGTGTAGTAATGAAAAAAGTATAATTTTTCCTTACTTGATTTGGGAATAATTATCACTTAAGTAACTTAATTGTCTTAGAATATTTTTGTACACATTCACATCATTATAGGTCTCTTATTTGTTTAAAATATACATTAATTTGTCCTTTGCAAAAGTGTTGTAACACACTATCATTTTTCTAAGGTTTATTCAATTAAATAAGTCTAATGGGCCCCTTTTTAATGAAATGTACCTAATGTGTACTCTATTTATAGTGTTGTAAAGTGTTGTAACACACTTTAACACTTATCTAGGGCCCTCTTAATTAATTATGGTTAATTGGAGTTAATTAAACCCTTTAATTTAAATTTAAGCCTTATTTGTGACACCTCCTGAAGATCTATCCCGACACCCATAATTCAAATTTCATAACATTTAATTGGGAAAAAATCAAGATCCTAGAAATTGGTTCTAGGACCCATTCAACCTAGGTGGTGAATGATTCCTCCCTCTATAGGACCCCCCCTTTTTCAACATATTTTACATGGGGTTTTAGCAATCTTTCATTCCCCGAAGGAATGGTCCTGGAAAATAGTGCCAAGACCCATTCGCCCTAGGTCGCAAATGGGTTCTCCCTTAATGAAGACTCCCTTTTTAAATTTCATTGTGGTAGGAATTTAATAATTTTTATCTCCAGATCCAGTGTCGAATTGAATTGTTTTGAATTTTGAGGTTAATCTCTTGATTTAATATAAATAAGGGGTTAATCACATTATTTCACCTAGCAATTTTATGAAGCCTCCTAGCAACTTTACAAGAGAATTATAGAGAACTTAAAGAAAATTTTCAAAGGAATTTGAAGGAAGATTATCAAGAGTTTATTGTAGAAATTCAAGATCATTCCATAATGTCTAGGGTTTAAGCATTCATGCATGTTGTTGAGCTAAGATTGTGAGTGTAGCATTGAGGATCTATTGCAAGTATTGTTTGCATCTTATTCGAGGATCAAGATCTACATTATTCATGGCCACTACATGTTAGTTTATAGATTTGCATTACAAGACAAGATCCAAGGTATCTGCATTTCATCATTTCATGTTTCATGCTTCAATTTCATTATCTCATCATTTGGTTTAACTACCTACAAGGGGTTTGACTTAGGAAAACCCCTATTCACTAACAATCAACAAATTTTTCTCTCCTTGAATGTGTGTTTGCAAATTTACATGTTGAAGATCAAGTGGAGAAGAAGTTTGGAGAAAAATTGTCAAAGTTGTCACGTTGCAAGATTGACCTTCAAAGTGCAAGAACAAAGAATTGAAGCTACATAATTAAGTATAGGTTTTTTGTGAACTGACAACCGGGAATTTGAGAGTGCAAACATCAAGGAAAATAACCTAGATCTTAGTTTCAAAAACCCTAATAGGTCCCCATTCACCACTAAGGTCGAATGAGTCCTTTATGCCCTAAAAATAGGCTTCTTGCAGCAAGGTACACACTTATTTAAGCTCTAAAAAATCCCCTCATAGTTACTATAACCGTTAGGGTCAAATTTTTATTGTTATTTATATCTTTTGGTCCTCATAATTGCATAAATCATAGTGATTTTGGTGTGAAAAATTCTAGTGGTTTATCTTGATCTTGATAAGCCCTAATTTTTCCACATCATCATTAATGGTGAACCTGACATATTGAACATTGAAATTTTTTTATTTTAAAATTATTTGCATCCTAGGTTATATCTTTCATTCATTTGCATCTCATTTGCATTAAATTAAGATTTGATTTAGGGTTTCTTGCATTTCATTCACAATTGCATCTCATTTAGGGTTTAGATTTGCATTGTTTTGCATCCCTCTAAATCTGAAAAATACAAAAAAATCAGTTATTATGCATCTCATTTAGATCTCATTTATTTAAATTTGAAAAATGAAACAAAATTGCATTTCAACATAGGTCCCCTCATTTTTACATTGCAACTTTGGAAAATCTGAAACTAAAACTCACCGCCTCAAACTTGGAACTTAAAAACATTACTAAAAGCTTGCAAATCATTAAAAAATAGTTTGAAAATACCCAACCAGGACCCATTTGCCCTTATTGGCGAGTCACTGATCAGGTCAAAGCTGAACCTTCTGGCATCTGAAAAAGCATTAAAAATCACCCTAAAATCTATAGAAACATCTCAAAAAACTTAAGCAGGACCCATTCACCCTTATTGGTGAATGAGTCCCTGTTAGCTACTAATCTTCTTTTTCTAGAAATTAAAATTTGAGTTTTAGGATTTTGTTTGCTACTGTTACTTTCATGTTTTAGTTTTCTGATTCGTTGTTTTATCAAATTCATTGCATTTAGCTTAAATTGCTTCATTTTAGTGCATTGTTAAAATTCAAAATTGTATCTACAACACTTCATTTTTCAGTTTATTGCATTGTGTAATTAGTAAATTGCATCAATTTCTTAGAATCTAAAAATTGCATTTCATTCTAGGTTGTTGCATTGCCTCTTTCCATTTAGGGTTTTGTAAACTAGGGTTGTAAAACTTGCATGAGCTTTACAACTTGGTGTCCTATTCACAATACTATTATAAGATGAAGTTTGAGGCTCATGTCATCTTGCAATATCTCACTCACCATGGATCTTGGGTTTTTTGACTCTTTTTCTGATAGTGTTGAAAATCAACCCTCCATGGCTCATAGTTTGCATGCTTCATTACCCATGACTTCACTTCCTACAATCAATGTGCATGATTTTATTGACAAGCTAGATGAACAACTAGAAAACTTACAAGCCCATATACTTAGTAAATACATAGACATTAGCATTGTTCCCATTATACAAAATCTAAGGAAAGTGCTTAAAACTCAAAAAGAAACAAAAATCACCTATAGACTTAGTTGCTTCTTTCATGAGTACTTGAACAAACAAGACAATAATAACATACCTGCCATAATCAATATTGCTAGTAAAACTAAGAATGATGTGATGAACGTAGACATAGATGATGAACATACAAAAGGTTTCAATGAGGAACAACTAATTAAAATGGTAGGATTTATCGAAGCTAGACCTCATAGGAGCTTAACTAAAAATCCTCTTGATATTGCTTTCTCACAAAATGAAATACTTAAGCATGCACCTGATGGTCCTCTTTACATAGCTAGCCAAATCAATGATAAGCCCACTAATGGGATATTGATTGATCCCATATATGGAGAGAATTTGATCATTGAAGAATTCTTATATGTACATGAACTATATCAAGATACATATGACAAACCGAAAGCATGGATCAAGATGCATAATGGGTTTACTTGCCCTATGATAGGCTCGATAGATCTCCTTTTAAAGGTTGGACCAAAAAAACTAAATGTATCATTCTCCATCATTCCACAATCAAACCAATTTTGTGTGAAGCTAGGCTATCCATGGCTTTGCTCCATGAATGTCATCCCTTCAGTTGTGCATAAACATCTAAACTTTCCATTTGGCAATGATATCTTTACTATGCATCATAGTGGATTTAATCCTATGTCGGCTCAAGGGAATTTTTCATTAGATTTATTTTGGCCCGAGCCTATGGAACCTATCAAGCCTCGAGAGGATTTCTTTTTCAAATCATATCAAAAGTTCAAAGAAAAGAAAATAGAAGAATTATCCCTTCAAAACATGCCTCAACCTATGACTGAAACACCTATCCTTGACGAAGCAATGATTGAACCAAAAACCCTCCTGAACATACAAGAAAAACCTATAGACAAACCTCCTACAATTTCCTACAAGAGACCACGAGATACCACAGGGTGGTCCCACAATATTGGTTTACAATTTTTGGCCAAACTGGACACTTAACTAATTTTTTCTATTAATGATATCAAGTTTCCACAATCCATATTGTATTGTTCCAAAGACTTCTGGATTCGATTGTGTGTAATTTTTTTACATCAACGTTTCGGATCACACTCCGTGATCCATCATCAGGATGAGAATAGAGAGCAAAAAAATTACACACAATCGAATCCAGAAGTCTTTGGAATAATTTTTTCTAACTGAATCTTCACTTTTAGGCACCTATAGCGGCTAAACCGTGAGGAATTTGAAGATAATGCAAACTAGTGGTTTGTTTCATTTTGTTTGTAGATTCTAAATATATTTTTTTTCAAAATTTTTGGAATCATTTTTCACTTTTTTTCCATCTCCTTTGAAAACTAGTTTTTTCAGTAAACACCATTTTTAAGGAGTGATGCTCACCATAGACAACATAAATTTTTTTCCATGAAGGATAAAATTATAATTTTTTTTGAATTTAGATTTGTAACTATGATATATAACACTTTCATTTGGTTTCATAGTGTTTTATTGAATATTTTTTCCTTAATCAAGTTTCAAAGTCAAACCAATTACAATTCAGACATAGGCGAACTACATACAACATAAATTTGTTTGTATGTATCAAAATTCAATTTTTTTTGTTGTTCAAGGAGTTCAATATATAGTGCATTGATATTTTTCAATTTTTTTTTTGATAATTTGCTATTTTTCCACATATGCAGAATAGAGAGCTCTATTTTTGGTGAAAAACCTACATTCACAAGAAATAAAAAATAAATATAATAATCAAATTAAAGTTATTTAAAAGTATGCTTTTTAGGAAGCTTATAATAAGGACTACACACTCATAATAAAATAAATTTTAAATGAATTCATTTGATCCCCCAAAAGATAAATCAAAAGTGGGTTTTTATCAACATTTTGATGGGTGTAAAGGAGACTCCATTATAGGTATGGTTTAAAACTTGTGGGGTTCTATCCAAGGGGGTTTGATCTAAGGTGGTTTGATCAAAGCCTCTTCAAATGGAACTTTTCAAGGCTTAAATCATTATATTTTCTAAAAATATGCGATTTTAGCAAAAACTAGGATCTTCGAGAAAGTGTAAATCAGTATTGTGGGATCACCCCACAAACAATCCTGTTGTCCCTCCTAGAGTCAAAAACGTTTACAAAGTCAACGAAAAAGTAGTTGAGCAACCTACTGTTGTTTCTCATATTCCTCCCAAGGAACATAAGGAACCTATGATTCACAAACCCACTCTTACAAAAAAAAATTGAAAATATAATGAAAAGGAATCGAAGTGCTTGAAAGCATAGGCATAGGCGATGTGCTATTGCTCATATATTACAAACTCAAGAAGACAAGAACAACATAGAAAATTAGAATCCAAACCTACATGAAGCAATGCACAATGACTATATACCCTTGTCGCAATATAAACAAGAACATTGCATGAACATTGTTATTCGACCTCCCGTTGTGATAAATTTAGATGATAACATTAACATTGTAAAGATTGATGAAGAAGTGCATGATGAGTTGAGTACATTGTTTTCTTCTTATTTGAGCTTAAATGACAAAACTCCTAAAAAGAGTGTTGAACTTGGTGCTTCTCCTAGTTCGACACTTGCTCTTGTCCCTTTTGCTAGTTGTCTACCTTCTATTTATACCGACCAAGATTGGGATGTGAACGACCTACTTTAGGCTGACTCACATGTGCCTTACTAGTCTTTTACTTTTTCATGTTTTATTTTTGCATGTGCATAATGTGACCCCCATGTTTTTTGTTTGATCTACCTCTCTATTTTTTATGCATTCCTCTATATGTACCTTTTGTTCTTCTATATGTCGCAATCATTTTTCATTTGTCTTGTGTTTTCCTTTTGGGGATGATGCAAGGTCTCTTCCATGTTGACCCAAAAGATTTTCTCTTACCTTTTTCATTTGTCTTATGTTTTCCTTTTGGGGATGACGGAAGGCATTGAGACATTTGGGTCTCTTCATGTTGACCCAAAAGGATTTTTCTTTGATTTTTCTCTCTTTGTGTCATTCTTCTAGCTCTATCATTATTTGGGGAATGATGACAGTTCCATGCTCTATGAAAATATTGTAACATGCTTTTTCTTTGTTTTCGCTCTCTTTGTGTCATTCTTCCAGCTCTATGAGTATTTGGTGAATGATGAAAGTTCCATGCTCTATGAAAATATTGTAACAAAGACATACTGACCCAAAATCCATAGATCCCTTATGTATTTTTGGGGGAAACCCTTCCTTCCTATTTCATGACGCAACTTTATTTCAAAAATATATGACTTGGCATAGGGTTTTCTGAGGAAAGCTCTCATGTCTTAGGCAAAACATTTGACTGCTTTAAAGTAATTGTTCATAATGATGGTGTAGCAACCGATTTAAAGTGGGGCATACATCGATGACATATTTTGACAAAATTTCATGGCATGATTTTTCTTCTTTCTTATGACATGTCCTCTTCTTCGTGGTGTCATTGGGTTTGATGTCATCCAAGAGTGTACAATCTACTATCATGGCATGATACAAATGAGGCATCCCATGAGTGACGATCTAACACCCTTGACTTGTCCTCTCTTGGATACGTTAGGTACAATTCTCCCTAAGAAGAAGACCTTACAAGAACAAAGAAAAATACCCTTTAACAAAAACTTACATACATGACATACAAAAGCATTACATTGTGGCACATTATCAAAGTTATTAGGAGGATAACTCTGGTATGGTATGAGAGGCTAATATGATTCTTTCATTTTCCACCTCGTTGGGACAAATCACCTAGTGGACAAACTAAGGTTCCACTACCCCAAAGTGAGCAACATATGTTATGGACAAACAACCCCATTCCACATCGCGTTGGGATGATTGTGCTTGCTCCTTTTGTTTCTCTTTTTCTTGGCCTTGAAAGAGTATGCTTATGTATATTTTTTATTGCTGCACACTTAAGTGTCTTGAATTTCTACTTTAGTGTGAGTTTGACATGGGGCCATCCTCTCACTAAAGTGGAGGAAAAATGTAGAAACGAAAAAATGTATCCTTTTTCCTTACTTGATTTGGGAATAATTATAATTGAATTAACTTAATTGTGTCTTCGAGTAGTGTTGTAATGTGTTGAAAATAGTCACATCATTCTAGGGCCCTTATTTTTTTAAAACACGCCTTAATTTTTCCTTTGCAAAAGTGTTGTAACACACTTTCACATTTTTCTAAGGTTTATTCAATTAATTAAGCCTAATGGGCCCCTTTTTAATGAAATGTACCTAATGTGTACCCTATTTATGGTGTTGTAAAGTGTTGTAACACACTTTCACACTTACCTAGGGTCCTCTTAATTAATTATGGTTAATTAAAGTTAATTATCCACTTTAATTCAAATTTAAGCCTTATTTGTGACACCTCCCGAAGATCTATCCCAACACCCATAATTCAAATTGCATAACATTTAATTGGGAAAAATCAAGGTCCTAGAAATTGGTGCTAGAACCCATTCATCCTAGGTGGAAAATGAGTCCTCCCTCTATAGGACCCCCCTTTTTAGCATATTTCACATGGGTTTTTGGTGATCTTTCATTCCCTAAAGGAATGGTACTGGAAAACAGTGCCAAGACCCATTCGCCCTAGGTAGCGAATGGGTCCTCCCTTAATGAGGACCCCCTTTTTGAATTTCATTGTGGCAATAATTTAATAATGTTTATCTCCAAATCTCGTGTTGACTTGACTTGTTTGAATTTCAGGGTTAATCTCTTGATTTAGTATAAATAAGGGGTTAATTCATATTGTTTCACCTAGCAATTTTATGAAGCCTCCTAGAAAATTTACAAGAGATTTTTCAAAGGCATTTCAAGGCAGATTATCAAGAGTTTATTGCAGCAATTCAAGATCATTCCATCATGTCCAGGGTTTAATACATTCATGCATGTTGTCGAGCTAAGATTGTGAGTGTAGCATTGAGGATCTATTGCAAGCATTGTTTACATCTTATTTGAGGATCAATATCTGCATTCTTCATGGCCACTACATGTTAGTTTGCATATTTTCATTACAAGACAACATCCAAGGTATATACATTGCATCATTTCATGTTTCATGCTTCAATTTCATTATCTCATCATTTGGTTTAATTACCTACAAGGGGTTTCACTTAGGAAAACCCCTATTCACTAACAATCAACATGTTTTTCTCTCCTTGAATGTGTGTTTACATATTTATAGGTTGAAGATCAAGTGGAGAAGAATTTTGGAGATAATTTTTCAAAGTTGTCAAGTTGAAAGATTGACCTTCAAAGCACATGAACAAAGAATTGAAGCTACAAAATTAAGTACAGGTTTTCGTGAGCTGAAAAATGAGAATCTGAGAGTGTGGACATCAAGAAAAATAACCTAGATATCAGTTTCAAAAATCCTAATAGGGACCCATTCACAACTAAAGGCGAATGAGTCTTTTGTGCAGCCCTAAAATAGGCTTCTTGCAGCAAGGTTCACACCTATTTGAGCTCTAAAAACTCCCCTCATAGTTGCTATAAGAGTTAGGGTCAATTTTTTATTGTTATTTATATCTTTTGGACCTCATAATTACATAAATCATAGGTGATTTTGGTGTGAAAAATTCTATTGGTTTATCTTGATCTTGATAAGCCCTAATTTTCCACATCATCAAATAGTGAAAGCTAGTCTTACACAAGTAAAGAACTTCACTCAAAGGTATAAAAAATATAATTCTATTAGAGTATAAGATTCTTGGTATTGCAGTGCATTTACAAGAGTTGTCATCTTTGCAAGTGGATATATTTTTTACACAATCAAAGGAGAGACCTAGTGATGGGAAGTCCTTATGACTATCATAAAAATTACAATAATTAGAGAACAATCACAGTCAAGAAAAAATCATCAGGGACAGTCCACAGTGAATGGAGATGAAGATCAAAAGTAAAAGGGCAGTGAGAAGTATGAGTCTATGGTGAGCATGAAAATATGAAAAGAAGGCATGATATTTCATATATTATGGTGAGTTTGATTCAAGGGTATCATGGTTTCTTTTTAATATAAGGGCCTATTGGAAAATCTCATTCTCTTCTTCCCAATGCCACCTTCTAGCTTGATGTGGAACTCATCTCTTGGGCTAGTGTCATGATAGGAATTGTGAATGGAAGTCTTCAATACAAGGTATGACAGCAGTAGACAGACCCTCAAAGCACTTCATGTGATAGTGGACAGTCAACAAATATAGGGATAAAAGATCAATGGAAGATATATGAATGAGCACAGTCATAGTGAGAGAACAATTTACATATTTCTCTATAGGCCTAGACATGGCTAGAAGACTATCATCAAAAGTACAACAATTCAAGGGATTTATCTTCAAGGAAACCATGTTGTTGGTTCTTCAAATTCAACATCTACTGAGTGTTTTACATGTTGGACTTCATGGTTCTTGGAAGTGATTGGAGTGTTTTTTTTGTTTTGTGGTTTGATTGTACTAACAATAATTGAACAAGTGAAGGAGATTGACACCCAACAGTGAGAAATCCCAAGACATTGTGAGGTATGACAATAGCATCATAATAAATCCACACATGGATATAAAGGACATGGTGTTAATAATGAAGGAAATTGATTAAGAAATACAATCTACAGGTGACAGTGATTTTGATAGCTAATCAAAGGCTAGGAAGATAGTGCTTCAAAAATGGTGATAGGCTACAACATAAATGGATACCATGAAATGCTAGAGGCAACATATATGCCAATGAAAAGTCCTTTAGAGAGGGTGATAAGAGGTGATGCCTTACACAAAGTAAACCTATAGAACCTTGGACATACAAACCACAAAGACATAACAAATCATTGGTTAGAAAAGGTAAATGAAGAATAGTTAACATTCAAAGTTTTGAGGTCTATGCAAGATGATTGTAGGAAGTCATGATAGTTTGTAAGGGCCAAATAATGTTCTAAGATGGCATGTGAAAGACAGTAGATAGCCAAGCACATACAATGGAAAAGATATCTTAAGTAGATGCTTTATAAATTTCTTGATGTTTTATTTGTTTCTTGATGCTCAATAGAAGGCACTCATGATGATGGAAGTGAAGTCTTTAGAACTTAAGTGTTAAGGAATGATAGTAGGACTAACATATCAGTGAAATATAAAATGTACAATGATGAATTATAAAGGAAAATTTTAACAAAATGGATAGTGACACTTCACAAATAAGCCATGACATTTGGTAAAAAAGTGTAATATTTTTGAAGGGATAGGGCAGTGCAGAGCATAAAGCAGAGAAAAATAGTAGTCCCTTTGTTCACAATCTTGAGTAAGAGTCAAGAGTAAGTTGGGATGATAGTATTTAGAATGAGGGAAACCTACAAGTGATTGTAGTTTTATCACAATCATATAATGGAAGTTATTTTGCAAATATTTCCATGTACTTATGCATTACAAGGGTAAGTGATTGAAAATTATGAAATAAAAGAACAATCATGCATAGATGATAGTTAGAGAATCAGACTAGGCTCAACATACATAAGAAGCAGTCATTGCAAATTTATATTGGGGTATGGAGGCCATTGAAGAAGTAATCAGGTCAAACAATAAAGACATCAAAATGGTATCAAGGCTAGACTATGAAGGAAAAATGCTACAGACCCGTGTAATGTTAAATATAAGGATGGTGCTAATAATACTACTGTAGATGTACCAAATTGTTATTTGGTAGCATCTAGGTAAACTTGAATTTGGCATTAGTTTCTAGACTCGGTAAGAATGGTAGGGTCCATTTTATGAATATTTTGGGGATGTTTATGTTGGACTCTCAAAAATTAAAGCTAGAATTGGTACCTATGCTCTGGGAAGACCTGTTTTGGAAGTATTTAAGCTCAAATTTGAGCAACAATTTATGATCGATAGTGAGAAGTTCATCAAACTATCTCAATCAATATCTTTTCATGACAATGAGTAAAGGACAATAAATAATAGAGACCGAGATCAACACTAAAGGATATTTTAGGACATGAAACATGTGTCATCCCTCAGCATTTAAATAATTTCGAAGCATTTTTCACATGTTCTAGATAAATGGTTGAAGGATAATGAACTATTGGAGGGCATCTAGGATGGTTGGTTGAGTTGTCCAATAAGTTGAAAAGATATAGGGGGTAGTTTGAACCCAGTTATGAGCAATTACAAGCTTCTAGGAGCTATTTTGGAGACTTGGTTGCTAGACAAGTTTAAGGAGTGACTTTTTCAGCCTTCAAATACCTTTTTGGAGCTTGTTAAGGGGTTGTAAAATAGGCATATTTGTTTTGGACGACCAAAAGAGATTGACTTAGCAAGATGAAGTGAAGACTTATCCTTTTTCTCCTCAACACATGTAAATATTCTAATTTAAGTTGTTGAACAACATAAAGGAAAGCCTTAAGCATATTTTTCTCTAGTTCTTTTCTCTCTTGGCATGTATTGTAATTGGTTTTTCAAGTTCTTTCAAGCCGAGATAGAAAGTGTAGTTGACTTTTAGACTTGTACAACTATGTATGCATCTCTTTTCTTAATAAAATTTAGTGGTTTTTCCTTCTCAATGGTTGTTTCATTGTGTGTGTATGAATGATTGATACTTATTTCTATGATTTTATGTTTAAATCCTCAAGTTTTTGGTCTCATTTCAACACCTTTAAGCATAAATAATTTCTTATACATGTCATGAGTTATTTCATTGATGTTTACACTCTTTATTTGTGAAAGATATATTGAGTCTTCCTTCTAAAGTTGTAAACATATAAAATTTCTCATGAAATACTGATGTAGAAGCATGTTAAACAATTGAGTCATGTGAATTTTAGTTGGGTATTTGGAAAAATTGTGTGTTAAAACAATAGAATAGGTTTGAAAACCTTTTTGGTGTATCACCTTTTAGAGTGTAGGTTCATTTTAAAGTTAATCCTTACTCTTTTCCTCAACAAGCGTTAGCATAGGTTAGTTTAGGTGATAGAACCAAGAGAGCCAACTCACTCTAGAGGTTAACTCCCATAACCTAAGCCCACAATCAGGGGAGTTATCTAATGTTTCGCCAGTAAGCTAAGTTATATAACTTAGAAAGGGTGCAATATTGAGTGATAACATGTTATTTTTGAAAACCCTCATGTATGGACACTATAGTTTGACCTAAACTAATCATTTTTAAAATAAAAAATTCATTGTGTAGAGAATTGTTTGTAGATTGGTGTCATATAGTTTTTTTACAAAAAAATTAACAAATAAAAAGTTATTAAAAAAATAAAAAAGCTTGACATTTCAAGTTTATGGACCAATTTCCTTAGAAATTAATTAAAAATAAAAAATAACCCAACCAAAAAAATTACATATTTTAAAACTAAACATCATGATCTATTATGGGTTTTAATTCTATGAATCAATTTAAAATAAAACTCATCAGCTATATTGTCAAAGTCAATTATTTCTCTTGACATTGCCTTCATCTTTTAGTTGAAGGTCCAAGGCCAAGGGCTGGGTTACCAAGCCTTTCTTAATACTAAAACTAAATCAAAAAGTGGCTTGAGATTTCAATAGTTTTAAGAATGAGTTCCCACTTTAAAACGGGTACCTGTTCTATTTTTAGAATGAGTAACCACTTTAAAACGGGTACCTGTTCTATTTTTAGAATGGGTAATCACTTTAAAATGAGTACTTGTTCTATTTATAGAATGGTACCTATTTGGGAATGATATCCTAATCTAAGTCTTGGGTTCCCATTCTTATTGGAAATTGTTTGGCTAAAACTTTCCCTCTTCGTGGACCCAACTTCTTGAACTTACCCTTGTTGCATTTTTATTGTTTACCTAGAAACACCATTGCATAATAAAAATAATTCATTGTGTAGAGAATTTTTTGTAGATAGATGTGATATAATTTTTTTATAATTAACAAATTAAAATCTATTAAAAAATAAAAGCCTAACATTTTAAGTTTATGGATCAATTTACTTAGAAATTAATTAAAAGTAGAAACCATAATCCAACCATAAATAAATTACATATTTGAAAACTAGACATCATGATCTATAATTGTGTTTTAATTTTATAAACCAATTGAAAAAAAAACCCACCAACTATATTGCCAAGTCAATTATTTCTCGAAATTTCCTTTGTCTTCTAGTTGCAAGTCCAAGGCTAAGGATTGGGTTACCAAGACTTCCTCAATTCTAAAATAAAATCAAAAAGTGGGTTGGGATTTCAATAGTTTTTCTAGAAAGGGTACCCACTTTAAAATAGGTAATTATTCTATATTAGGATGGGTACCTACTTTAAAATAGGTACCTATTCTATTTTTAGAATGGTTACCCTCTTTAAAATGGGTATCCGTTCTATTTTTAGAATAGGTACCCACTTTAAAATGGGCACCCATTCTATTTTTATAACAAGTACCCACTTTAAAATGGGCACCCGTTCTATTTTTATAACAATTACCCACTTTAAAATGGGTACTCATTCTATTTTTAGAATGGTAGCTGTTTTGGAATGAGATGCCAATCTAAGGCTCTAGTTCCCATTCTGGTTGGTACTTTTTTTGCCAAAACTTCCCCTCTTCATGGATCCAACTTCTTGCACTTACCCTTGTTGCATTTTCATATTTTACCTAGAAACATCATTACATCCTAAAAATCAATTAATTAGTAATCAACGTGATCATCCAATCATCCCCCAACACTGGATTAAAACCTTGATCCATGATTTTAGCTCTTTCATTGAGGTTTTTAGCCAAGTGGGTATTGAGATCATTTTTAATCCACCTTAATTAAGAGAAGTGTGATTTAGGACTTAGATCCCTTTTCCCAATCAAACATTTTGGTTTGAAATTTGAAGAATATCATTTTAAAATCTAATTATAATATTAGGTTGCTTATATTCCTCATGTGTGCATACATAATTATCATAAAAAGAATTGAAATAGTGAAAATTTTCATTACTTTGGAATTCATAAGATAACTAGGTCAATTTCAATTATTGAAAAGTAGATCTAGCTCATACTTGCATTGATAAATCTACATTAAGTCATATCAAATCTAAAAATAACATATGAAAGTGTTTAAAGTGATCATTTAGGCACACACATATAGTGGAAAAGTAGAAAAAGTGTATTGTTATTATTGCAAAAGGATAAAAGGATTTCAATTTCTAGATTTATCAAGTTAGGATCAATCAATTTTTGTACTTCACAATCTAAAAATTACATTTTGAATTGTAATTATTACTTGAAAATTTTGAGATTGCACGCACTATTGTGTTACACATAGCAAAGTTATAATTATGTGTATTCTTGGAAAATTACTTATTTTCAGACCTAAACAATTATAGATTAGATTACTTAGACATTGTATTGCAATTCGAGTTTTTGAATTTTCAAAAACTAATTCACTGGTCTAGGGCATCCCACACCCATGACTAGGTTATTTTTGCTTAGATTTTAGTGATAGTGGCCTCTCAGGGTCTTGTATTTAGATATTCTTTTAGTTTCTATTTTTACTATTTTTTAATAGTCATCATTTTAGTGAATATATTTGTCAATAGTACACTTTCATAGCGTTTGAGTACTTTGGTAAAATGATGTCTTCCTTGAAATCTTTGGTAAATGTTTCATGTTGTGTCTTTGGTAATGATTCTCCTACAAGTGATGAAGCTCATGTCCCTTCATCTCCCAATGCATATCTTTCCAATGAGGATATCCTAATGCACTTGATGAAGCAATCATATAAGACTTCTAAACAATACAATACGCAACCTTGGAGCCAACATTGTCCTTTATCCTTTACTGGTATTGCATACTCACCCTTGTCAACAATCAACAAAGCCTACCATACCTTCACTTGATATGTTTTCCTCCTCCCATAATGAGAGTGCATTGCAATTTATACCCTTCCCACTATGTTGAAAACACTTTCTAATGCCAATCAAGATGAGCCCATACCCAAAAATGATCCTCCATCCTATAAAAACAGAGTAATACACCAATTAGTTTAGAAAAGTGTTATGGCTAAGGATTTAAGATCCTTGCTAAATAAGGTTGTGACATTAACAATGAACATGAAATCCACACTCTCTTGGAATAAATACCATCTGATGATACAAAAAGAATTGGTTATCAAGGTTCTCCACCTCTACATTGAAAGGAGAGATAAGTAGTGGAATAAAATTCCAAACAGAGACCTAAGAAGGATAGGGTTGCAAAAATTTGTTACAAATGTTTAAACTATTACAGTTTAGATGCACATTCATAAATTAAATTTCAGATTTAAACACATAAAACCATAACAAGTAGATTTATGTGCAAATTTTTTTTGAGAAAAATCACACACACCAAAACATAGATCAATTATATTATCAGTAACAAAATGGTTACAATATATAATAATAGAGTCTATGCTTTTAAAAGTGTCTTTACATTGTGATACAAATTTGGAGTAATTTTGGCAACATAACGACTTCTCCAAAAATATAAAAAACGTCTCTCTAAATACATAAAAAAAAATTATGATATTTATAAACCTCTAACATGGGCACCCAGGAATACCATGTGTCATCTCCACAGTCTCTACAATCATGCAAACTGAAATAGGGAACATGCACGTGACCAAATTGACCAATAAAGCAACCTTCCAATCATGCAATGACATGCAACAACATGCAAGGTGTCCAACTCCATATTTTATGCAAATATTAAGTCACCTTGTCATGCATGTCATCCCACTAGAGAAAATATAGCCAACTACCAATTTTAAACTCGCTTTGACTTCTAGTCACTTCGAGTGGTTGTCATAGTCCCATTTTAGCAAACTTCTAAAATCCCACCAAGTGATAACTCCAAAACATTGATACATATCACTATGTCACACCTTTGAGAGGTTTTCACAAACTTCTCTTCCAAATTGAGCACCCCAAGTGATAAGTGGCAAAATTTCATGCTCTCCTCTACATATGTAGGAAGCCAACTCACAATCAGGTACCACAAAGTATTATATACATTTAGAAACATATCACTTAGGATTTAATTAATAAAATATACAGTAAAGGGACTAAAATAATTAATTAAATATCTTGGGACTCTCTAAGGTTGAGACACATTAATTCCAACATACATATGACATTTACTCTAGCCTCAAACCCAAACCAAACTCATGGATCTATTGGATATGGTCTTGTTCCTACTCTACATCCTTTATTTGAGATAGAACATACCTTTTGCACACTTTTATAATTGAAATTGGTGACTTTACCACCTATGCGTGCATTAAAAGATTAAAGAAAAAAAGCCAAAAATTCATCCTTTTGTGCATATCATAGAACAATTGGTCATTCTGTAGATGAATGTTGTCCTTTAAATAATAAATTGCAATGGTTAATAAAATTATATGACATTGAAGTGAACCCATAAAAAATAATAAATTAGTTATTATGGTGTTGCTCCTTGTTATGTGGCATTTGTAGCATCATATGATGTTCATTGTCATGCATGGGGGTAAAAAAAAATTTGTGTAACCACACTTCATCAATAAGGAGAAACATGATATTATCTTCATCCTCACTTGGAGGGGCAAGTGTTGATGGGTGTTTTTGCACACTTTCTCAACACAGGTAGTATGTAGATGCACTACCTCTCTTGAAAGGAGACTTCTGACAACAAGTTGTTGAAAATCACCCCAAGGTCTCTCGGGTGTCAGGTCATGACTTGCATGGAATTTTTCAGTTGATGTTTGATGTGATCTTGCTAGTAATCATAGGGTAGACTTACGTAGCTGGATGTGAAGTGGATCTTAAAATTTGAAGTTTCTAAGATGGGAGTTAAGGTGCATTTTGCTGTAGGTTCGAACAACGATCTGAAACTCCAATGTTTTCCTTAAGTTTTGGTTTTACAATGTGTATATGCATAAAATTGGTCATGTTTATTCATTCCTGACATTTAATTAAATATTTGTTTATTATTTACTTTTTCTAAAGTCTTCTACAATGTAATTAAATTTAATCAATTTAATTATATTGTTCATTCATTTTCCTACTATAATCAAATAAATTTATTTTATTTGATTATTTCATATATCTACTTAATTAAATTAAATAAATACATTTTATTTATTTAAGTTAATTATCATCTTTTGAATTTAATTAAATCTTTTTAATTAAATTTAAATATCTCTTTTCTTCTATTTTAAAACTTTCTTCTAATTAATTAAATACTTTTTTTTAATTAATTTCGGAACACATGTCATTCCTTCAAATTTAATTAAATATTTTATTTTAATTAAAGATCTTCTGCTTTCTTCAAATCATAATTAGATATTTCATTTAATTATGAAATCTTCTGATTTCCTCAAAATCTTAATTAAATATTTATTTAATTAAGGAAAATCAACATGCACTCATAAATAAATAATTGAATTGGATAATTCATTATTTATCTTCTCAGAATCTTTCCATTTTCTTCTAAAAAAGATGATTTTTAAATCATCTCATCTTATCTCTTCCATGAAAATGGAAAAATCTTGCTTTATTCGATTTCTTCTATTCTTCTCTATAGTCTCATACATCTTCGACCGTTCGATCTGTCAGGAATTATCACAGCCATTGACCAAACCAGCCAATCAAAATCCTCGAAAATATCTATAAATACATGTGCAAATCCAAGCATTGGTTACACACATACACATAGGAAATTATGCTTATGCACTAGCATCTTTTAGTATTCTAGCAATAATCATATCTTAGCAGTAATTTTATCATAGCATAATCTTGCATTTTAGCTTAACATGCATGTTAGTTTAATTCTCATTCTCTAGTAGTCCATTTTGTTGAGCTTGATCTGTTGGATCTAATAGCAACTAGAAGCAACAAAACGCTGAGGATAGAGAGCAATAAGATGACTTCGAAGAAGCTACAATAAGAGTTTGTTTGTTTTTCTTTAAGCTTCTTTGATCTAATGTTTTATTGATTGTGTTTTGAATTCATTAGAATGAACATATTTTCATACACACAGAAAATGGTGCCCACCGTGGGGCCCATGCTGTGATTTTAACATTTTATGTAGCATATTTTGGCAGGTTTCCGCATTTTGGCGTTCAGTTTTCCGAAAAATCCTTCGTTTTAGCGCATTCGATATTTTCTCTAGCGCATCTCAGAATATAATTTTTCTATTTTCACAAAAAATTTAGCGCATCTAAGGACTGTTTCGGTGCTTCTGAGGGTTCATTTAGTGCATCCGAGGGACAAAATAGTGCATATAGTCCCATTATACTTAGTATTAAATCTGCATTTAATACAGTAGCGCATTTAAGAACTGTTTTAGCACATTTAAGGGATGTATTAGCACATTTAAGGTAGATCTTAGAGCATTTATTGCTAGCATTTAAATTAAAGTAGCACATTTAAGGACTGTTTTAGCGCATTTAGGATTTTTCTATAGCACATTTAAGGTCTATTTCGGTGCATTTTCTATCTGTTTCTGTGCATTTACTATCTTTTTCTACACATTTAAGGTATGTTTTGGTGCATTTAAGGTCTGTTTCAGTGCATCTAGGTTGTAACACAAAAAAAATAGGATTCTGAGTCTGATGCATTCCGCAGAAAGAATCTTTTCTGGTTTAAAATGAATCAATCTAGGATAGTCACCACACTTTGATCATGCATTTAAAATGAACCCCATGTCTATTGTGAAGCAACATCTTCACTTAGCATAAATCATTGTCATTTGGTGCATTAAAATGAATCTATTTACTCTACTTGATTGTGCTTGAAAGTGGTAGGCGACTATGCTCTCACCCTGTGCAAACTAGGTGATTAGAAAGCTAGACCCACTTTATCCCTGTGTAACCCTCGTGATTTGGTATATCAGAGTATCCTCTCCCCTTGCACATTCGTGTGATCCTAGGTGTAAGAGAAATGGTTACTGACTCTAGAAATTGGGCCTGCCTGGGGATTTCATCACCCCAACGTGACTCAAACTGGCAATGGAGCTAAAGCCAAGCTACCCCCGACCGGTATACAAATGCGAATCTTAAGGGAAAACCTAAGATTACGAGTGTAGATGTGTCATACGGATGGAGTAGTACTCCCATAAACCCTGTTGAGCTTAACCTCTTCAGGCTGGAGTGCCACCTAATCAGTGATTAATCTCTTACCCCATGTATGGCCACTCGAATGGGGGTCCCGACCTAAACACCATCGTGTAGTAAGCCAAAAACCTTCTATTTGCTAGCGCAGCACCAGTCGGTGTGAAGGAATCCACACTTTCACAGTCTATAGTAGAGGTGATCAATCTGCCATGGGAGTTTCATGGGGATTGGAAGCTTGGTTGGCCTGAGAAGAGAGTGCACTATAAGGGGGAGCCTGTGCAGCCAAGCTTATGAATTCACACGCTACCAATATGCGGTTGGGGAAACCCGCATGGAATCTAGCGGATATTGTCCTGGATTTACCATAGGATGTACTTTCTTTATCTATGTTTGGTTACATTCCATTTAATTCAGAGTGTTTGTTGTGTTTTCATTCACATTAATTCAGATAAAAGATCATCCGAAATTAACATGAAAAACAACTGAAATCATTTACACACCTGACTTTCTGACATCTTTGGTCTAGTAAAATTCTCCCATGCTTAGGGAGTGGAAATCAACAAATTTTTTCAAGAAATCAGTTTCCAATAGGATCAAGAAACCCAAGAAACATTTAGGGTACAAGAAAACATTGCAAAGAAGAAAAATTTTGTACAAAAGTCAACATGTCTTGCTTCATTACCGTGGATTTCTTCATAGATACCAAGACTTTGTTAGGGGATTCACTGACGAGTATGCTATAGAACCTTTGGATTCTTGAGCTTATTATCAAATATTAGCTCTATCTCAATGGCATAATCTTAACCAACCTCTTGAGTTTGATAATATACCGCAACCTTCTATTGAGTATCCTTCACATCCTACTCAAATCCTCCAGTGATCTTGAAATATTTTCTTTGAATACAAAGATCAAATCTTTAAGAGTGCACCTTCCAAGACAAATTTCTAATTATTGATTCAACTTCCCCAACAATATTTTGACATCCTTCATCATCAGAAGCCATAATAGAACATTAGGAAACATCTTTGATCATATCATAAGGTTCCCATCTTATCGGATCAAGATATCATCATTGTCACACTTATCAAAACTGTGAGCTAAGTTTAGAAGAACTCTTCAAAATCACATGCCTATCTTTACAAGGTCTCAACACAATAAGTCAAAGGACGAGATCCAACAAGAAGGTCATACCCAAAACACTCAAGAAGAAGGTGAAAACAGTAATCCCCTTTACAATATAAGTCATAATCCACTTTTCAACGACATGGATAATAGAGAAGAAAATTCGTTCCACAAGTACCAAGCCATAAACAATACTCCTGCGGATAGTGATGATGAGCTAGAGGACAAACGCCGCCTTAGAGAGCCTGAGCAAGATCCCAAATTTTACAAGGCCATAGAAAAGATCTTGCAATGCGATAAAGAAAAACATTTCCTCTATCTAGCTAATCAAGGAGCCAAATTGCCACATGACTTTGATACTGAGTTTTTGAAAAACAAACCTGAAGAAACACCCCTATCTGATCTTAGTGCTTTGACTCAACAAATTAAGGCACTTCAAGGACAAGTTAAAGAGTTGCAAGGGGGAACCAAAACAAAGAAATATACTCTTGAGGACATTTGTCCTTATCCTTTCGATCAAAGTCTCAACATGATTCCATTTCCCAAACATTGTGAAATACCAAAATTTGATTGCTATAATGGGAAATCAGATCTAATCAATCATGTTAGAGACTTCCAAAACATGACTTTAGAGTTTGCTCATGAGGACACTTACTTGATGCGGTTGTTTCCTAGGAGTCTTGGAGCTCACTCTATGGAATGGCTATCGAAGATTACACCTCCTGTCAAGACATTTGAAGAATTAATCAATCTGTTTATATCACAATATGCTTTACAACATCCAACACCAAATCACTATGATAGATCTCTGCAAAGTTGCACAAAAACCTGGTGAATATTTTATTACTTTTCTTCAGAGGTGGAGAAGAATGTTTGCTAGATATCTGCATCCTATTCCTAAAAAGGAAAAGATGGTCACCTTCATTAATAGCTTGAATTCATAAATGAGCTATCATTTGAATTTACATTGCCCACCCTCTTTTGAGAAACTGATCGAAGATGCTATAATCATTGAAAGTGCTTTGGTCAAAAGAGGAATCATAAAACTTGACAAAGATAATCCTAGCTCATACAATCATCATAACAATCAGGAAAAGTCCAAATTCTGGACTCACAACAAGAACATGGTGAATGATGGTGTTGTTGATGCAAATCATGTCTTGACTAAGCCATTTTTCCTTAGTACTCCAAACGTTCCTCACCATAACAACTATAACAATGTCAATTCAGTCGCAAACCAAGGAAACAATCCTCCTCCTCTAAGGAACAATATAAATCAACATTCTACTCCCAATCAGGGGACTTCCAACAACCTAGGTTACCGAGGAACCAATAACAATCACAATTCCTTAGGGAACACATCAAATACAAATCCACAAAGATTTTCATTCTTCTCTAATAGAAGAACTTTTACTCCACTGGGTCAATTTGTGGTATTTGCATTCAAAGAGTTGATGGCCAAAAATGTCATTACCTTGCCACCTCAACGAAACTATGAACCCAGTGTGAAGCCTCCATCATGGAATGAGGCATACTATTGTGACTATCATCGGTGCAAAGGTCATTGCACGAATAATTGTCAAGCCTTGAAGAATGCCATTCAAGACCTAACAAAAAATGACACCATCACAATAGAAGGACATAAACAATCTAATGAATACCACCAAGCTTTTCACAACCCTTTGCCCAAATATCAAAAGGGTGAGTCTTCGGGAAAAAGTGTGAATCATATTGATGATCCGATAATCAATCATATCTACACCGACGATGAACAGGTCAATGGTATTAAAGTCAACAAGAAGGTGGAATATAGAGAAGTCAATGTAACAACAAGGGTACAAGCCAAAGTTGTCTTAAAAGGTGCCTCTTCAAAATCCACTAGACCTCCACCTCAACACCAATATGACCTGGTTAACCAACTTCGAAAAACGCCTACTCAAATTTCTATCTTAGAACTCTTGAAGATTTCCCTAGCACATAAGGAAATTCTCGAAAAGGCCCTTGTTGAAATGACTATATCCACTAATTTGGATGTGGATCAATTTCAATCCATGGTAGGACATTTGTCTTCACCCACGTGTCTCTCATTTTCTGAGAAAGATGACGCTTCCCTGACTCATCCCCACAATTCGTCATTGTATTTAGAAGTCATGATTCACAGGTTTCGTGTCAGACGTGTCCTAATAGATGAAGGGGCTGGTTTAAACATATGCACCATGAAGTTGGTTCAAGCTTTAGGATTTTTTGAGAACTCCATTGATCCCAGAAGAAAGATTACCATCAAAGCCTATGATGATAAGGAAAGAGCATCCAAGGGTCTAATCATGCTACCTATCAGAGTAGGACCTATTATCAAAAATACTTTCTGTCAAGTATTAGAACGTGATCTTGCATACAACATCTTGTTGGGTCATCCTTGGATCCATGAAATGCAAGCTGTCCCATCCACCTACCATCAATGTCTTAAGTTTCCTTATAATGGATAGGAAATCATGATACTAGCTGATAATTCAAAAATTCAAACTTGTGCCAACCTCAAAGCCAGTCAGAATACTTTGGTTCCTAACAATCGAGAAGCTCATACTAGTACTTCTCTCAATATTGATACACAAATCAATCAGTTAACCAATAGCTTTGACAGGAAACTGAAATTCAAGGACCATGGAGTTGGGGAGTACTCTCTCTATCTTGCTAATTTACCGACATCACCTCGGTCACATGGACAACCTTCAATAGCACAACATCAAATATTAGCCGTGTCAACATCGATGCAACAACCAACAGAGCCAAGCACAAAGTTTAATGGACAATTCATCAAGGAGAAATTCCCCATGGAAAACCCTAAGGATAGAGAAATTCTAAACTCGCTCTATAAAGATGAAGATGAAACAGTTCTTAATGTCAAATTACCAACAGATAGATATGGTAATGGATATACAATTATGCAGAAGATGGGATATGATGGTAATGGTCCCATCGGGAAGAGAAAAGGAGTAGTTGAACCTATTAATTCTCTAGGACTTGCTGCAAAAGAGAAAATTGGATTAGGTTATGATTCTACCTCAAAAGAAAGAATATCCAAACAACTACATGACACTGTCTTCACATTACAAGAAGGTTTAGATTCAAGAGAAGCATGTTTGGCCACAATTCATAACTTCCTGGATAATAGCTCTGACACACACTCTGTTGAATATGAATGGGATACCATTTACAATGATGAGTTCTAGAGGGATAAAAAGGTTGATGTGATACACAAGTATACCCCTACTCTAATCGAAGGTGTAGGGTCAGGGTCCCGAACACGAGAATCTGAACCACAAAGTGACTATGATTCTAGTAACACTGAGTCAAATTTAAACAAGCAAGACCATTGTGAGAACAATATCATTATTGATCCACCTCATACCTCAGATCCTACAGTCAACTCCGTTATGACCATAACCATAGCCGACTTCACACAACCTAATGACTCACTACCGCTTATTCATCTTGATCTTATTGATTGGGATTCATCCGAACCTATCATTATACCTATGTTTCCAAATGATGAAGCTATCGTAAACTTCCTTTCCGTAGATGACATAAATGATTGTTCCACCAATGATTTTTGGCATAAAGTCTTTAATCAGGAGGGTGTCAAGTCTCCTAGCTGCAAAATTAAAAATAAAAAAGAAAGATCTAATGGTGAAAACCAGAATCTGGCAGTGTTAGATCAAACAAAAGAGAAAATAAAGAGTGTATCAGATGGTGAAAACCTTTTTAAGGCACCAGATGATGGGAATCTTGACACTCTCCCGGAGCACTACCATGAACAATCGCCTGTCTTGATTGAGCCTACAAAAGTTGTCACTCTTGAAACATCAGAAAAACCAAAGATTTTACAGTTAGTTGCATCCATGACATAGAAAGAGGTGCTAGAGTTCATAGAGTTTTTAAGAGCAAATCAAGTCAACTTTGCTTGATCTTATGCAGACATGCCAGGTCTTGATCCTAATCTGATCATGCATCACTTGTCTATCAAACCAAGAGTTAAACCTATGAAACAAAAAATCAGAAAGATGCACCCCCATGTTGCATTACTGGTTAAGGAAGAACTGAGAAAACTCCTTGATGTGGGCTTCATAAGATCAATTGACTACGCCAAATGGATCTCTAACATTGTTCCTGTATCTAAGCCAGATAAAAGTGTCAGAGTGTGCACAGACTTCAGAGATCTTAATAAAGCATGTCCTAAGGATGACTTCCCACTTCCCAACATCGACACCATAGTTGACCTGACAGCTGGCCATGCCATGTATTCATTAATGGATGGTTTTTCTGGCTACAACCAAATCAAGATTGCACCTGACAACCAAGAGAAAACAACTTTCACATGTCCATGGGAAACTTATTGTTGGAACGTCATGCCTTTCGGTCTAAAAAATGCTGGGGCTACTTATCAAAGAGCTATGACTACAATATTTCATGACATGATGCACACATTCATGGAAGATTATGTAGATGACATATTGGTGAAGTCATACACCAGAGGACATATGGAAATATTGTCTAAAATATTTACAAGATTGGAGAAATTCAAAGTTCGCCTCAATCCCAAGAAATGTGTTTTTGGGGTCACATTTGGAAAACTCTTAAGATACATTGTTTCAGAAAAGGGAATTGAAGTAGATCCTGCTAAAGTTCAGGCAATCATGGAAATGCCTCCCCCAAGAAACATCAATCAATTGAGGCCACTACAGGGACAAATTCAATCTATACGGAGGTTCATTACACAACTGGCTGACAAAAGTCTACCTTTCACACATCTACTGCATAAAAATGTTTCTTTCAAGTGGGATGACAAGTGTGAATTGGCTTTTCAACAAATCAAACAGTACTTAATGACTCCACCAATCCTAGTACCACCAAATCCAGACAAGCCACTAATCTTGTAGATTGCCGCAACAGAGACATCCTTGGGAGCATTGCTAGCACAAGAAGACCATACAGGAAAAGAAGGTGCAATTTATTATATCAATAGAACACTAACAAGCCACGAACTTAACTACACTTCCATCAAAAAGGCTTGTTTAGCAGTAGTCTTTGCTTCACAGAAATTTCGGCATTACATGTTAACACATACAATCAATCTTGTTTCAAAGATTGATCCAATAAAGTATCTATTAAGCAAAGCATCATTGACAGGAAGGCTAGAAAAATGGGTAATGATTCTGAGTGAGTTTGACATCCATTATATTGATCACAAGGCAATCAAAGGACAAGTTATCGCTGATCAACTAGTTGAAGCACCACTACAAATAGACCATCCTATGCACATTGAATTTCTAGATGCTGATGTCTTCTCTACAGAATCTAAACAACAATGGTCCTTATATTTCGATGGCTCTTTCACTCAACATGGATCAGGGGCAGGCATACTCTTTGTCACCCCTCAAGGACACACCATTCCTCGATCATACAGGTTGATGTTTCCATGCACCAACAACATAGCCGAATATGAAGCATTAATCACTAGACTCAAAATAGCACTAGAATGGAGGATTATAGAACTACAAGTGTATGGCGACTCACAACTAGTCATTAATTAGATCAATGACGATTATCAGACCAAAGATGACAAACTGTTGCCATATAAAAAGATGGTTGATGATTTCAAGAAGTATTTTGTGGACATCAAATTCACGTAAATTCCAAGGCTTGATAACAAAGCAGCCGATGCCATGGCTATGATCACATTATTATTACAACTCACAAAAAATCAGACTCACTACGAATTTCTGGTGGAACAATCATTTACCCCTGCCTATGACACACCCAAAATCCAAATCATTTGTCACTTGGTAGGATCCAAGTCACCTTGGTATGGCAAGATTTATGCCTACCTGAAAGACGATATCTTACCATCTGATTTATCCCGTAACCAAAAATGAAATTTTATCTGCCAATCCTCCCGTTACACTCTTATCACTAACACCCTTTATCCTCGTGGTCTTGATGGTACTTTACTTCGATGTCTTGAATGTGATGAATCTAACAAAGCTTTACAAGAAGTTCACAGTGGCATTTGTGGTACTCATTCGAGTGGACTGACTTTATCCAAAAAGTTGATTAGAATGGGCTACTACTGGCCTACAATGGAGAGGGAATCATTTACTTTTGTGAAAACATGCTCAAAATACCAGATTCACAGGAATTTCATTCATGCTCCTACACAAGAAATACAATCGTTCATACCGACCTCGCCATTTTCTCAATGGGGGTTAGATCTAGTGGGTAAGATTCATCCTTCCTCATCAAACGACCATAAGTTTATCATTACAACAATGGAATACTTCACCAAGTGGATTGAGGCAGTACCTCTCACTAAGGTGACCGACAAAAAAATCTTAGCTTTCATACTCAACTACCTCATTTTTCGGTATGGCATTCCCAACTCCATCATCACAGATAATGGACATCCATTCAAGAATCAGGATGTTGACGAACTTTGTGAAAGGTTCCATATTCAACACAGATACTCAACACCTTATTATCCACAAGGAAACGACCAAGCAGAGGCCTCAAATAAAATGATATTGACAATCTTGAAGAAGACTGTGAATGATGCAGGGAAATATTGGCATGCTCAACTTAATCCTGCATTGTGGGCCTATAGAACTAGTATCTGAACACCAACAAGAGCAACGCCATTTGCTCTTGTCTATGGAGCAGAAGCCATTCTACCTCTAGAGGTTGAGATTCCATCACTTAGGGTATCATTGAAGGGTCTCATAACAGATGATGAGTACAAAGTTTCCCAATTGCAAGAACTGGAACTTCTTGATGAGAAGCGACAGCAAGCAGCTGATCATTTGAAAGCATATCAACAAATGATGTCTCACAACTATAATCATAGAGTCAAGCCATGTACCTTTCAAGTTGGTGATCTTGTTCAGAAAGAAAATCCATGAAATTAGCAAGACAGAGAGAAGAAAGGAAAATTTGAACTCAATTGGATAGGTCCTTATGTGGTTATCGCAGTCTATGGGTAAAAGCACAAACCTGTGTCACACTTTATAAAGGAATCGGCCAATAGCAAAAAAAATTCTGAACTTCGATCACATAAAAGTGGTCTTTATGTTTTGAATTTCAAAATGGTGTAAACTAATAAAATGTAGAACTTTTGGTGTAGTTTATTCCTGTAATTTTAAAAAAAAAATTAATTTTTTTTTTTTATTATGTTTTTATCAATTTAAGGACAAATTTTGGAATGCTGAAAATTTCATAAAAGAGTGACTTCACGGCCGCCAAGAAATAAAATGAAAAAAAATATTTCTCCCTATTTTTTTTTCCAAATAGGTGACTTCAATATCCTGCATGGAAAAAAAAAATCACATTTTGATGTATATTTTTCTAATAACATTTTAAAGTCAAACATGTCAGAATTTGATAGTTTTCACGGGCCGTCAACTAATTTCAATTTTTTCAATCATTTTCAAAAAACAAAATATACCCTTTTGAAGTAGACTCTCTCCTCTTATGCCTCATATAATATTTAAAACATTTTAATAAATTTTACTATCATTTTTTTAATATCAAATCAGCCTCTTTTTTAATTTTTAAAACCTACTTGCATTATTTTAAAAATAAAAGATATCAAAACTAATCAAAATATTATAAAAATTCTATATTTGGATTCTACACTTCAAGCTCTACAAAAGGGTATTTTTATTTTTTGCAAAAAAATCAATCTGACTAGAGAAATACTCTGCCAAAAATGAATGTTTCAGAAAATTCTGAAAAATGATGAGTAAGCTGCCATGTAGGATGCCAACTAGATGTTTTCGGCCGACACGTTTTCGGCCGACCAGGTTTCGGCCGAAACCCTATCGGCCGGTAACGAATCGGCCGAAAACTAATCGATCGGAAATTTATCGGCCGATAATTACTTCGGCCGAAAATGAATGATATAAAATAAAGTTATTTTTTTTCCAAATTTATCAAATTAAAAAAATTCGAAAATAACAAATATTTCGAAATTTTCTTGACTATTTTCGATTAAAGAAGATTTATTTCAACATTTTGGAAGGTTTATCATTTCTGAAATTTACAAGACCTATTTCGACGAAAAAAAAGGCATTTGGAGAAGAGGAGAGATATTTTTAAGGTGTATTGATCTTTAATTTATTTAATTGATTATGTTTTTTATTGAAAATGCATTTGAAGTTTGTTTTCACTTTTTTTTTATTAAAATATTAACATCAAAGAAATATGTGTAGAAATATATTCATTATTCAATTAAAAATATTTTATGTTTTGCATGTTTATGTTTATTAAAAACTTTTGTTTAAATATTTTATGTTTATGTTTTGCATCTAGTTACAAGTTTTTTAAAATATTTATGCTATATTACATGTACATGTTTCATGGAAAGCTTATGTGTGTACAAATTTCTATGTAGGCAATCATTCAAATTTGAGTGTAATTTGTGATGGCAAATCCAAGGGCTAGATCGAGGAAGTATGAACGAACACGAGTAAGACAAAGAAAGAGAAAAGCGGATGAAGGAACATCTACTGAACAACAACCCATGGAAAATATTGATGATCAAGGTGACGTACAGGTACAAGAACAAACTGAACCTAGTACTAATATAAATGTTTTGGACTATGGTATGGAAAATTTGATGGAGATGGATGAAGATTCTCTTTTCAATAATATTTCATCTGAAGATATGTTATCTGAAAGCACATTAAAATTACACTCTAAAAAAATATGGGATGAATTTTTTGAAGAGAAATCTTTAATTGGAAGAGCACAGTTAATTGCAAAGTTATTTAGACGAAAAGAAATGACCCCTGTTTTGGAGTTGTTAGGGGTTGATAATAGGAAAAAGTCATCAGATTTAAAACAAACAATTGTTGAAAACCTGCAAGAAGCATTAAAATGTATTGAAAAGAAGAGTCGGTCTAGTGATTTAAGTGCTGCACGTAGAGCGTTGATGACTGTAATTTCTAGTAAGAAATTATCATATAGAAGACAAGTTCAAGCAATTTCTGAATTACTAAATGTTTCTAGGAGAACTATTCAAAGATATATTGAAAAGAGAGATGAAATAGATGGAAAATTTGAGAAAATTTGGGTAAATATTTGTAGGGTTCCTCGAAAAGATAGAATTTCAGAAGATGTAAAGAAACAAGTTGTTGAATATTGGACCACCCAATCTCGTGTTTCTTCCAATAGAAGGGATACTATACAAATAATAGGTGATGATGGTACAAAAATTTCTCATCCAAAACATTTTATAGATACAACACAAAGTGAACTTTTTGAAGCATTTAAACAAGAATTTTTAAATGTGAAGATTTGTCAAAGGATGTTTGAAACACTACGACCATCATTTGTATGTATAAATAAAGTATGTGAAACTTGTTGTTGTCGAAATCATGTTGAATTTGATCTACACCTACAATCATATAGAAAAGTTATGGCAACAATTGATCGAAATTTAGCCATCCCTGGAAGCACAACACAATTTGTGAAGTCTCTTCTATGTGAAAAATCAGAAAATTCGGATGAATTCAACGTTCAGTGTATAAAAAATGTATGTAATGATTGTGGATATTTGAAGAATCTTTTACATGTTGACAATAATGAAATGCAAGTTACTTGGAAGAGATTTGAATATGAGACATACTTAACGAAGTCAGGAGTTGAGGCCAAAAAAAGTTGTTCTCAAAGAGAGTGGATTGCCTTACAATGAATTCATGAGTAAATTTTGCAATATCATATATCCACATATCCAACATTGTATTCTCTCTATTGTAGATTTCTCTGAGAACTATACATTTAGTCCTCAAACTGAGATTCAAATTCAATATTATCATTCAGAGCAAGTTGCAATCTTCGTGCAAGTTTGCTACAGGCATGCAGAGTTAGCAGTCGATGGAATACAAAGTAGCAAAGATGATAGAATTATCATCAAAGAGGTTCACTTTTATATTAGTGATGATACGAATCATGATAGAAGCTATGTAGCTCATTGTTTCAAAATGTTTTTTGAAGACCTAAGACGACGTGGCATAAATCAAGAACAACACTAGATATGGTCTGATGGATGTGTTGGTAAGTACATTGGTTTTTAAATTATTTTTAATTAATTTATATTTACTTTTAAAACTTTGAGACTTAAATTGTTTTTTGAAGATAATTCAAGGTTTTCAAGTGTTTAATTATTTGTAACTTCACAAGACAATTTAAGTCTGCAAAAGCCTTTGTTTGGTTATGTAGTCAACATGCTAGACTCAACACCAAATTTTTTGTGGAATTTTTATGAGAGTGGACATGGAAAAGGAGAGCACGATGGAGCAGGAGCATGTGTGAAGCATGCACTTCGTCAACATGAACTTGCTGGTATGTCCAATTTAGCTTCATACTTTTTAAAAGATTAGATATGTATATATATATTTAATTTAACTAAATTAAATTTTCTTTTAAGTTCTTTGAAAGTAATAGGTGACAAATTGTGCCAACTTGTGTGTAACTTGTAGGTAATGCCATACGGAATGCAAACGAAATTGTTGAATGGTGCAAAAGTCATTTTTCTGCTCACGACTCAACATACAACACACGGTATTTTTGGGAAGTTACAGGTATGTATGTCTAGTCAAAATTTGTTTTAAAAATTTGAATTTCAAAGTTCAAGTACATACATGATTTCAAATTGAATTTTCAAGTTTGAATTTAAACAGATATTGATCGATCAAATCCTTATAATTGTCAAGCAATTCATGGTATTAGAAATCTACATCAAATCATGACAACGGGGAGTAGTAGGCCTTATGCAATGAATGTGAGAGAAAAATCATGTTTTTGTATTGATTGCATTGAGGACAATGCAAATATTGATCAATGTGAGAATATTAGAGATGGGTATGTTTCACAATGGGAAATGAAACAATTAATATCAATGCCTCCTTTTGTTGAAGATGACAATGTTGATGTCTATGATCCACTATATTCAGCTGATTACGAACGTGTATCTGATTTAGTTGTTATAGGTATGTCCAAATTGATTAATTTAGTTAAAATCAAGATTTAAATTTATATATATATATATATATTCTATGTTTAAGTAAGTTTCAAATATAAAATATAAATTTTTACAACTTTTAAATGTATAATTTACTTAAATATGTAAATATGTGGTGTGTGTACAGGAGATATTTTCGTTGTAGTTGCAGATCCTGAAAATGTGGAAGGTGTAGATTACTATCTACTAAGATGTACACAACCAAAAAGCAAATTGTTCGAATCGATGACAGATGGTGATGGACAAGAGTATCCCATTGGATCAGTCGTTATTGAAGGCACATATTATCAGCAAATAAAGATAGATAAAAATGGTATTATATTTGTTGATTATAGGCCAGGACAAAAGGTTCTACATTACAGTCACTTAGTTTTGGCAAGAAAAATAAATTTAGAAACTTTACCTAAAAGAGGACGTGCCAAACAAAAGTGGAGGTTGCCTATTGAAGATCATGAGAAGATTTTAGAGATAATTAAAGATAGAGAGGATCCAGATTTTATGTACCAGGAGCTTTAAGTTGTTTTTTGAATACATGTGTACACATTTATGACTCCATTTATCTAGATAATTTATATATTTGTATTAATTGGACATGTGACATGATTTAGAATGGTTTTTTTTTTAGAATGTGACATGTATGTTAGATCATAATATGCTTGATCTACAAAACCCAGTGACTTTAAAAATGTTTTAATTTACATTTTTCCTAAATTCCTTTAAATCATCTAAATTTCCAATTGCATTTTTCCATGTTGGACATGGTTCATTCTTTTAAACTTTCACTCTTGAGAATCTCTATAAATTCCTTTATATCATCTCTCTAGATTCCTTGATTGTAAATTTTTATGTTTGACACATGGAATTGTTAAACTTTCACTTTCAAATCTTTGAATTTAAATATTTGTTCAACTCCACATATATACATGAGCTAGATTGAATATATATACGTGCAACAATATGTACAAAACCTAGTCTATGTTCCAATTTTGCATTTAAATTTATTTATGTTCCATGGAATTCTTAAGTTCACATTCAAATCTTTCATTTCATTTGAACATTCAACTCCACAAACTTGTATAAAATTATCTAGTTGATTTGGTGTTTTCAAGTGGTGAAGAATCTAGACATAAATGTTGTCTCTAGTTTTCTTTATTTTTTATACATTACTAATGCACGACATTCAATAATTTTAAATGATCATTTGGATTTTCATGTATCCTAATCATCACATCCTAATTTTATTAAATTTTCATCAGGTAAGCATCCCTCATCCTAGAATCATTTAAAAATTATCCATCTAGATCCATCTCAACCGTACATCCATTCTCCATCCTTAATAATAAAAAAGCATCACTTAAACATAAAAATTTGGTTACTTGGTCTCAATCTAGTCCATACATCATATTGTCCTTTCGTCATCACCCAAAGTTTTCAACATCTAGGGACCTTATCCTTAATCTAGACTATCATCCATTTCAAATCCAATCTCCTAATAAAAAATCACTTGACCTTATAATTTGATTTCATCTTTAAAATCCAAATTTGCTTAAGAATATTAGCTCCTATCTTTTAAGTATAGAACTAAATTATTTATCCATTTTGTTAATGTTAGATTGTATCCAGGTTCTCTTGGTTTGTCCTTTCTTGTTCACCTTAAGGTGCATTGGAATATATGAACATTGTAGTGAATCATAGTGATGGTTTTTGGGGTGCTTGAGATAGCTACATTTTGGCATCAATTTAGCTTTGTATACCATGTATAGCTTGAGACCATGTATGTAATTTGGTCCATCTTTCCAGTACAATTAAATATGGATTGATCAATTTTTAATTTATATATAGAATTGTCATCCAATAGATCTACTTGATCAATTTTTAATTTATATAGAATTGTCATCAATTTTTAATTTAATATTAAATGTGCATGTCTTTCAAGATTTAAATATATATATCAATTTCTAATTACATATATATAAATGTTCCACATGGAATTCTTAAACTTTCAAAACTAGAAATTTGATTTCATTTACATTCAACTCCACTAATAGCTTGCATGCTTTATTTGAATTATATGGTTCATTCTTAAGTGAACACTTTCAAACACACACACACACACACACATATATATATATATATATATATATATATATATATATATATATATATATATATATATGATTTCATTTACATTCAACTTGACACAAGTATAGCTCATCATCTAGTTCAAGAATTCTTTGCATGCACATTCAAATGAACATGTGTATTAGATTATATGGAATTAGAAATTAGGTTAATGCAGAGCATGATATATGCACAATTTAAAT
The DNA here is from genome assembly GCA_007258455.2 of Sequoia sempervirens. Classification (NCBI taxonomy): domain Eukaryota; kingdom Viridiplantae; phylum Streptophyta; class Pinopsida; order Cupressales; family Cupressaceae; genus Sequoia; species Sequoia sempervirens. The sequence continues at coordinate 218,446,806 of VDFB02353493.1, forward strand.
GTATAAATAACTTTTACTGACTTTAAAAATGAACATTTAGAGCTTTAAAGAATTCAATCTAACTATCATCTATTTCCAATTGCATTTTTATGTTCTACTTTAAAATATGTATAGCATTAATCTCAAGCATATTTGCATTCAATTTTTTCTATTTCTTGACCTATTTATTAAAGACAAATTCATTTGAACTATTTATTTAAATTAATTACATGTACATGTCCATCTTTTTTAAATTTACCAATAGTAACCATTAGATAGTGGAGTCCAACATTTTGATTTCACAATGTATTTAGTTATCTATATATGTACAACAAGTGCATTTGAACAAGTTACCATAATTTAAATTTAAATAAAGGTACTTATAGATGTAATGTAAGTGAGTTCATCAAACCATAATAATGCACGTATATAACAAACCTCTAAGATTCAAACCATAAAACATAACTGTATGAATGTGACATGTAAATTATAACAAGTATATATATGTGTACCATAAAACATAAGTATGTAACACATCCAAATGTTCAATACATAAACCATAAAAGTGTCTCCAACATATAATAAAATGATCTTAGACATGTAATACTATAAAACAAATCTCAAAGAGAGGGATGTCTGGTATGAATAGAATCATCAGATCTATGGCTCGATCTCTCCCTCGACCTCTCCCTCGATACATGGCTTGATCTCTCCCTCGACCTCTCCCTCGATCCATGGACCGATCGCTCTGCTGATCCAAGATGTGTGGATCCATGTCCCGATCCAATATCTCCTGATCTGTGTCCTGAGCCTCGTCCCAACCCCTGCATGTGTTCAAGTACACATATATATGTAAAATTATCTAAAAATTTTACAATGTACTTGAGTTCAATGTGTTCAAACTTAAACATCAAGTAATTAGATTTTTAAAATTAAATTTAAATGTACCTCATCTGCATACTGCATGGGATCGCCATCATGCTCCAAATTTCCAAAGTCTGGGAATTCACCATACTGCTTAAAATTTTCAAGTACACAATTTCAATCAGGAGTTAAACCCCTAGAAGTTTTTAAAATGCATTACATAAATTTTTAGAACATAATTTTAAAAATATATACATGTATTTAAATTATTAATTGAAAGTACCTGTTGTGCCTGCTTGAAGGCTCTACCAATGTCACTAAGATCACGAGAATGTAAAGACATCGTAGGGGGCTCTGTAGCATGTACAGTATCAGTAGCAAAAAGAAGTCGACTATATGTCCCATGGACAGGATCAAGTGTCGCAGTAGCCTCAACGTGACTTGTAACATCCTGATGACCACCTGGACAAGCTAAAGGATCAACAGAAACATGATGTGCACGAGATTCTATAGGCTGATGTGGAATATCCTAAGCTACATTTTCCACCCTGTGGCTCATATGTGTATGAGGATATCGTTGTCTAATAAACTCTGGTACCCTTTCAAGAGCAATCCCATGGTCCTCACTGATAACCTGATATGCTGCTAGTAAATCCAAAATTGAGAGTCTACACGTATTACGCAGAGTCGTGTGGGTCATATGCTCGACATCTGCAAGATTATGTAGATCGGCACTAATAAATGGATCATACGATGCAGATGTAGCCTCAGTGGGAGGAAGGTTGATCCGTGGGCGTAATAAATATCTACCAACTTGATCAGATGAAATATGATCAATCTGCGTCGTAATAGAGGCAATGTTTTCAAAAATATGACTCTGAGTGGACCCTGTTGCTGCCTCCCTTGCTACTGCCAATTCCAAATGTTTTGGTAAAACCAAAAGGTTTGGGCCAACTAATGCCCTCTTGTCCACAGGCGGTGGAAAATTTGAAGGTCTAAACTGTGGTTTGTCAGAAAAATGGCCTTTACCTTGGCCAGCATGCTCAGGATAAGATGTGTAGTCCACCTCTATATGTAAATGAAATTCTGCATATAACTGTTTGACAAAATACAATGGCAGCTCATCATTGTGAGGCCATCTATGATGTGCTGCCAACCATCTAGGGTATATGAATGACGCAACAAGAGGATCTTCACACCTCGTAACCACATATCCTCTAATTTTATTTTTTCCTCTATAAAATGGGAACATGGATAACACATTTTCACCTGAAACTAATTTGGCAACTTCTCTATGTTTCACTGTGCCAGTAACACTCCTAGCAAGAGAAAAATAAAACTGTTCAATGCTGATTTCATCATAAGGATTGTATGATCGAATTGTCTCAATCATCTTAATAATCTCTTGTCTAATAGTGACTAATCTATCTCGATTAGCCAAATTGGGGGAGTTGTGAATTGTTTGCTCTAAACATTTTAGAGCATTGTCCAATCTAGCAATACTATCCTGAAATATATTTGATCTAGTTTGAGCTTCTCGCTCAGAACGAGGGGAATGATGAGATCCTCATCGGCCATGATATATATAAATAGATAGAGATCTGCATATCATTAAAACAAAATTACATAATGAACTAAACAAATTTAAATTGAAATTTTTTCAAAACTAAAAAAATATATATTTAAATTAAAGGTAAAATTTTCAAGTTTCAAAACTAGAAAACATTTTTGAATTTAAATGTATCTAATGAGATCTAGTTCAAACTTTATATCTATCGAGCTATGTGAACCTATTAAATCATAGGCATGTAGGTAATATTCAACCAAGAGTAAATATGGAAAAAAAAATATTTATCCTTTCAACCACTCTATACTAAAATTTTGATCAAAATAAAAAAATACTCTTCATTACAATTGGTCATATATGATCTAGCCTTTCTTTGTAATCAATTATTTTTTAAATCAAACACTAGAAATTATAAAAAGGTTAACATTTCCTTAAATTTTCGATCTAACTTAAAACATATTAAAGTAATAAATTTAAAATTCTTTGAAATAAATTCCTTAGGAATAAAATATAAACATATAGATACATGTGCATATATCTGTATGTACACATGTATGTATGTGGGAGTGCATGTGTGTACATGCATGTATATATATATATATATATTTGTGTGTGTGTATGTACATGCATATATATATGTATATGTGTATGTGTGTATGTATGTATATGTATGTGTGTATGTATGTATTTATATACATATATATATGTATGTGCATGCACATGATATATGTGTATGTGTGTATGTATGTACATGTATTATATATGTATGTGTATGTGTGCATGTACATGCATCTATATGTGTATGTGTGTATGTACACATGTATATACTCAAGTACATACATACATACACACATACACATATATATACATGCATGCACATACATACATGTACATACACATATATATGCATATACATACATACATACATACACAAATGTATATATAATACATGTACATGCATATGCACATACACATACACACATATATATAATACATACACACATACACACATACACATATATGTGCATGTACATATGTATATGCATATACATATATACATGCATATACATACATACATACATACATACATATATATATGCATATACATACATACATACACACACACATGTACACACATGCATACATACATGTACACACATATACACACATACACACATACATATACATGCATGTACATACATATGTATACATACACACATGTACACATATGTATATATAATACATGTACATGCATACGCACTTACACATATATGTGTATGTACATATACATACATCTACATACATATATATATGCATATACATACATACATACACACATGTACACATGTATATATAATACATACATACATACATACATACATACATACATACATACATACACACATACACACATGTACACATATGTATATATAATACATGTACATGCATATGTAGATACACATATATATGTGCATGTACACATATACATACATGTACATACATATATATATGTATATATACATACATACATACATACACACATGTACACATGTATATATAATACATACACACATACATACATACATACATGTACATAAGAATATATAAATCATTCTCATTGGTCTGGGTCATGCTAAGGTTTAGAAAACCACTCTTGGGTGGAAGATTAGTATCCTAATTGACTTGTGGTACAACCAAAATACATCAAAATAAAGATTAAAAATATACTTTCAAATTGGAAAAATTAGAAATACTAGTGACATGAGATTTGAAAATGAAACACTAGTGGACTGGCTAAGGTTAGTTAAGGTGTATAAAGAGATTTCACAACAAATACCTAAAAAATAGAGCTCCTATTTTCTTATACAATATTCTATGAAGTTGATGCCTTTTATATGATTGAAATTAAAGTGTTGAAATACCCTTAAATCTAATACCTAAAAGATCGGGGCTACACTATTCAATGAAGTTGATGAATTAAAAATATGATTGAAATTAAACTATTGAAATAGTAAAAGCTGATATATAATATTCTATAAAGTTGATATCTTTTATATGATTGAAATTAAATTGTTGAAATAGTAAATGTTGTCATTTCATATTGATAACCTTATATATGAATGATATGTGATAGCAAAATTTTAGGAAGTATGTGATGAAATTTTTTGACCCCATCTCAAATACATCTCCTTAAATCTAATACCTATAAATCAGAGCTCCTATTTTCTTATACAATAATATGAAGTTGACGTCTTTTATATGATTGAAAAATAGGAGCTATAGTATTCTAATACCTTTAAATCTAATACCTAAAAAATAGGAGCTATAGTATTCTATGAAGTTGACGTCTTTTTCTCTATGCTCTCCTTGTTTTCTCTGCCCCCTTACCTACATATAGATGCAGCTGTTAGATAATATCAGGCACCGGAACAGGTTAACCACCGTAAACCAGGTAACTACCTTCAAAAATAAGGATAGGTTCAAGTGTAGGAGTGAAGTCTGACAGAAGGGATGACTGTAGCAAAATGGAGGCAGGAATCGTAAGCATTTTATGGTAACCACCCGGCAGTGAAGACAATCATGAGTCACCACTCAGAAATGGATAAATGAGACTACCATGATCATAAAGGATTGACCCATGTTCTAGGCTGGGATGGTTGCAATTGAACGCCACCTTAACTGGGGCAGGGACGTGGAATTAACTCCACTCTACTGCCCAAAATGGATAAGATACATGGGCCTTACACTGGGATAAGACTTATAAGTAATCACTGCTAGTACACATGACCTCTTAGGAAATTGCCAAGAAGATAATGTCCAGAAGGGATATTTGAGATGCCAACACCCAGGAAAATCTAAGGTTGGTGGGTCCCACAAGTCTGAAGAGGATCAAACAACACCCAAATGAAGTGGGTCCCAATTCCATGCCAAGCGATTTTAATTAGTTTTACATTTTCTGCCTACATGAGTCCCAGTACACAGCTGCAGTGCCAATAAGGGATTTAAAACAGCAACCCAGATTAGTCGGTCCAACTAATCCACCTCAACCATAACTCACCAACCATGCATCCGGCAACAAGGAATGAATGCTCAAAAATAAGAGGGGGAACCTGTTAAAACAAACCAAAAGGACCTGCAACACAAAAAAAAGTCAAGCCAAAATTGGGTAGATAGAATTTTTGGGTGTGCAAGATTGTCAGAGCCCCAGATGCTCCTGCATCATTATTGTAATAGGTGAGATCCACAAATTAAAATAGTCTTCCCATTGATTCTACAGGCTACTGCATATGCTCAATTGTTTGCTTGTTCTGTTTGCCTATAAATTTAGAGATGACAACTCCTTAGAATTGCCTTAAAAGGAATTCTACCATGGAATGCAATGATTGCCGGACATGCATAAATTGGACGTGTTTCACCAAAGCATTATCTAGAGGACATAGTGTAAAATTGAAGTATTTGTGATGGTTCCATGCTCTGTCAAGGGCGTTCGTATCAAGAAAACTTTTTGACCTAAACGATATCAATGAATATATCATACAATATAACTGTTTTGGTGAAATGCATCAAAAGAAACACAATGCTCCCATGTTTAGTTGGACATGAACCAAGTTGAAAAATCAAAAGGAAATTGTGTAGCTTTCTCAATGTTGAAATTTCAATTGAGTGGCAAGTAAAAAAATAATTGTAACATGGAATAATCTAAAAACTCTTGCTTGTGGTTTCAAATTTTGCATACATGTCTACCAAGAAAGTTACAACTATAACATTTGACAAAACCCCCTTTACTTTATTCTTTAATACATTTCCATACCTTGTTTCAAAGCTCCCATTTTGACGCTCAATAGGTAAGAAAATTCATGAGTGACAGAGGAGTTGAAAAGACACCAGGTTGTAGTTGGATTGAAGTTCATAAAATGGTACACACCTTTTGTGTGGGAGATAGATCGCACCCACAAACACAGTATATCTATGCAAAGTTGGACGAGTTGTTTTGCAAGATGAAGGAAGCAGGGTATATTCCAGATACGAGACCTGTATTGAATGATGTAGAGGAGGAGGAGAAAGAATTACTCCTCGTACACCATAGTGAGAAGTTGGCAATTGCATTTGGATTGTTAAACACATCCCCTGAAACAACTCTGAGAGTTGTCAAGAACCTTAAGAGTATGTGCTGACTGCCATTCTGAAATCAAGTTTATTTCAAAGATTGTTGCAAGAGAAATTGTTGAGAGATGCAAACCGTTTCCACCATTTCAAAAGTGGACAATGTTCTTGTGGAGATTATTGGTGATACAAAGCAAAACAGAGCCTATAAATACAGGCTTGCACTAAAACAAGGTGCATGATGCTAACTATTGTGCAAACTCTTTGGCAAAATTATGACTATTTAATTGATATACTTCAAAATAAATCAGAGGTTTTTCATATAGCTGGATGAATTTCTGAAAGGAATGGTGAATATATAAATTCTTCACAACATTCACTACCTTTCAGCCAATATCCATTACAAAACCTGATTTTTGCATTTCAATCAAACCCTAACAAATGAGAAATCACAAATTTCCTTAAACTTTATCACAAATTTCTCAAAATAGACACAAATGAGACGAGAAATCAAACAACCCAGTGAATGCCACGAATGGAACCTGTTAAAATACAGTCCCTGTTGCTGGTGATTGCTGGTGATCGACCGACAAGCTCTCGCCCTCAATACTTTCGCCCGAGCGTTCCAATAGTGGGCTTGGTTTTTTTTTTTTGGATTTTATTAAGGCTTTTCGGCCGATATACTTCCGGTCGATAAGGTTTCGGCCGAAACATACTCAACCGAGCAGGTCTTTCTAGACATGCGCCGTGTTGACACTTTTCGGCCGATAATGTTTCGGCCGAAAGTAACTCGCCCGACAAGTTCCAGCCACGCAGGCGCCATGTGGCTACCTTGTGGATTCGGCTGAAACCTTATCGGCCGAAAACTGGTCAGCTGAAAGAAATTCGCCCGAATTACTTTATTAGGCTGAAACTGTGACACAGGTTTGTGCTTTCACCCCACTTTGATTTGGATCAAAATGGGTCCCCCTTTCTCTTTTGATTACTCTGCTTTGGTTACTTGCTTTCCTCTTTGGGATTCTTGTGTTTTCCTCCTAATTTTGACTTTTGATCTATCTGATTTAATTCTGGTTCTGTCTCAGCTTGAGTTGGTTTTCTTCTTGCTGAAAATTGAATGAAATAATCATAAGCAATAGAATGGTTTATTTTAATATGTTTCATATGCTTTAGGACTGATACAAACCTTTGTTTTGCAGGATTAAATCACACACGTGATGATATTAGCAAAAGGGGCTTAGTTGGAATTCATTCCTCAGTCCAGTTGGTCACAATTCTCCTCTAAGAAGAAAGTCGGCATGACCTTGTAGATGTCTTGCTGACTACCAGTGCATTTTGCTCAATATGCGTCTATGTTACCTTTCGGCAAGACCTTGGAGAGGTCACATCGATCAGAAGTCATATGTTGATTCTTATCGGCAAATGATTTTCATTGTTTCAGAAAATGGGGAATTCCTATCGGCAAGAGAAATCATCACCAAAGTGAGGCCATGGCAAACTCTCCATGTCTCACCGACCGCTATCAAGGGATTCATATATCGGCATAAGGTTTTCTCCCTGCCAAGAAGTCTTAGCGAATTCACGGAGTCTCACCGACCAGCAAAAGGGGTCTAACACTTTGGTGGGAGTTTTTCTCTTCGGTATGTACTCTCATCGAAAGCCATGAGTCTTGCTGACGGGGAAGGGTCCCTATATCAGCAAAGAAAGCTCATGTCGCCAAGAAGTCTTGGCGAATGGGTGCAGTCTCGCCGACAAGGAGGTCTTCGGGGAGAGAATCAGAGTGTCTCGTCGACATGAGGGAGCCCTCGCCAAAAGGTTTCTAAGTTCAACATAATGTCTGGCCGAAGAGGTGAGGTCACAGCGACAAAAGCGGCATTGGCGTAGTGATCTGGGCTCACTATGAGGTCTTAGCGACCGAGCGATGTCTCCCTGAAACGATAAGAGATCGCCAAAAGATAGCGCTCTCGGCGTAAGGTCTCCTCGACCATGCGAAGTCCCACTGAAAGAAATGGAGCTCGCTAAGAGGGTTATGCCTTTGACATAAAGTCTTGGCGAAGTCTCTTGGTCTTGCCGACTAATGGTGAAAGTTGCTCATCGGGGAGAGAATGAAATTGTCACATCAAAAAAAGTGGACTTATGAAGGTTCCTTGGTGAGACATGAGATGTTTGTAGGACATCTCCCTGACAAGAGAATGAACTACAATGATGCATGTGAAACGAAAGAACCCATGTTAGCATGACTACATAAAGGTTTCCCCGAAATGAAAGGATCGCCAAAGGATGATGCCTTCGGCATACTGTCTTGCCGAACAGGGAAGTCACGCCGAAAGGCTCTAACTTGGGGAGACTCGGAACGAATGCAACGGGTTTGGTAGGATGTCCTACCGACCCAAGAAGGTCACGCCGATAGGATGTCCCTTCGGGGAGAGGAAAGGTATGCCCCGAGAGGTCTGGCCGACATTCAGGAGTCACACCGATAAAAAGGACGGGCTCGGTAAGAGAAGAGAAATTTAGGGTAATGTCTCCCCGATTCTGATAAGTCTCAGTAACACGGAGAAAGTTCAGGGAGAAAACAAAAGCTCGTCATAAGGTCTGGGCAACTACGGAAAGCTTCACTGAAACAGAATGGACTCGGCGAGAAACAAAAGGGTTGCTATGATGTCTCCCTGACCTCGGAATGTCCTGCAGACTAGTGAAAAACTCGGCGAAAGAAGAAGACCTCGATATAAGGTCTCGGCGAAGAGGAAAGGTCTCACTAACGTGAAGTAATATTGGCATAATATCTTGCCGATTCAACAGGGTCTGGCTGAAATGAAACAAAGTCGCCGGAGGATAGATGGCTTGATGTAATGTCTCACCAACTCATGAGGGTCACACCGAAACAAAGGGAAATCGGGGAGACTCCGGAAGCATAAAGGGGTTCGATGAAAGGTCTCCCCAAGATCGAAAGAGTCTTACCAAAAGAGAAAAGGAGCTCGAGCCCAGAGAAGAAGAGTGAGCTCGGGGAGAATAAGAGGACTTCGCCATGAGGTCACAACAACAAGCGATAGTCTCCCCGACATGAAAGATGAGCTCGCCAATGGATCCTGGGGTTCGCTATGATGTCCTACTGACTAGAGATTGTCATGTCGATGGTCTTTATGAGCTCGATATGACTTCTTCAACTCGCCAAAGCATCTTGCCGACTATCTGGTGTTGTGCTGATGGTTGATAAAAGCGATAGTCGCATCGGGGAGACACCGATGGTGTCTCACCGACATGCGATACCGTTCGGACCACAATTGACCGCCAAAGAATCCTGCATGACATGTGATCGTCCAATTAGAGGGAGCTAAGATGAGCCATTGACCAATTGACCACCTCTGTGGAGAGGGCTAACAGAATGCAAGCAAGATGGTTTCCTTCTGAGAATAGACGACGATGGATCGGCTCCGGCGATGGTGTTCAGATCAGCAAGGAGGCCCGAGGGTGCTTCCAGAAGATAGTCAATGTACAAAGAAGTCCAGAGCAGGAAGGAAGCAGAAGGAAGGATTTGTGACTCACAGGGACAGCTGTGGCGACTACTAGCAAGGAGGTAGATCAATATTAATGAAGATATTCTGAGCATTCAAGGCAACCCCAACAGAGTTCGAAGGTGGACATGGAGACAGAAGAGTAAAGGCTGCAGTTGCAAAAGATCTAAGGTCATCCCCAGAACAACCTTCCAGCAATATGGACAGCAGGGCTCTGCTTTGAATATAGTTTTGACTTTCCTCAGAAAGATCTGAGAGCCGACTCTTCTAGAGGCAGATATTTTGTAAACCCTAGTGCAGGGGACAACACATTCCTGTTGGTACATTCTGTATAGAAGGCATTCTTTCCACTTTGTAAAGGTTGGCACTTCTAGATTAGAACTTCTAGGTTTTAGAAAACTTTTAGAATGAGAGCTTTTTAGAGTTAGAACTGTTAGGAGTTAGTCAGTTAACAAAAGGAGATAGAGTTGCATCTTGATTCTTAGTAATAAGAGCTTCTTTTTGTCTTCTTGGTTAGCAATAAGGTTTTAGTACAGACTGTAATGTATTTTCAAGTTCTCCTGGTGTAGTTGGAAACAATCTGGGGCCGCAGATTATGTGTACACTGGTGATTGTGCCAGCTTTGTAAATATTTCTTATCTATTTTATTGACAGTAGAAGCAATCAGAGTTTAATCTACTTCATGTTGTGTTCCTGAATGATATTTGTCTTAATTGATCATTTGATTTGTGAAGTCTTCAAGGAATGAAATGTTATTTGTGTTTCGTTTAAATGGTAGCTGAAAATCTGTTATTCAAATTAGCACTGAGAATGAAAGAGGCTGTGTGTCAATCACAAGCTTATCTTGTTCTGCAGTTTTAGTTTATAGTTCCTTGAAGTTAAACAAGTCTGGTTAAGATTGGATGAACTATCGTTCTTTTCTATTTCAAAACCCTGATCTATCTTTTGTTGTTTCTTTAAAACCCCAATTTAGAGTAGGTTTTATTTCATGTTTGATCTTAGAACAATCCAGAAGCCCAATACCAGCAGGCCCCTTGAATATTACTGTTACATTGTCCAATTGAGCAACATTAGCACAGTTGAAAACCAACTACATAGACCTTGGGAGTTAAGGTATCCATGTAATCATCTTTCTCTTTTAGGAGAAACAAAATAGCAATATTTTGTTTGCATGTTGTTGTGCCAAAAGGGATGTCAATAGGTCCTAGACCTTTACAAATTAAAAATGGTAAGAGAAGGATTTTTAAAAGGGACCCGACCCTTTTTCAAAGCTACCAGTAAACAAAAATTGACCAACAACACAATTGCAACAAATTTTTCAAGAACAAGCCATGAAAAAGAACTATAAGATACCATAATTGCACACCCATAATTTTGGAAGTCACAAACCCAACAGGAGGAGGCATACAAAGACCACTTATCAAAATAGGAGAAGAAGCTACACCAAGATCTTTAGGAAACATAGGTGGAGAAGGAATCACCATCCCATCAATAGCACAAAGATGAGAAGTTTGTAAATCAAAATTAACCTTGACCACATTCACCATAAGATTTCCATGAAGATAATTCTTTCACCAAGTGAAAGATTTAGATACCTTATGGCATGGTAAATTAGATGCCAAATATCCTATGACAAATCATTTCTTGCAATGAAAGAGGATACCTTCATAATCTAAAGGTTGACTCCAATAATGATCCAAAACTTGCAAAATAACCTCCACTAAGAGAGGCTTCAAAAATCCACTTCCACCATTTAATATGAGTAAATGTGGTGTAAGAAAAATTTGTAGTAGCATGATCCACCTTAATGAGATTACTGAAAAAGTAGGGTTCACACCAAAATGAAGAGGTTGATTAGGGAGGAGGGTCCAAATAAGAAGCAAATTGAAAGACTTGGTAAGGGGATTAAATAAAGGATCTCAAGGATTCATGAAGAGGTGTGATGGCCCCAAAATCATGAATAAGCATCAAAATAACATTTTAATTGAAACTGAAATGAAATCAACAACAAAGAAACCCTTGGCACAAGGATGAATTTCAAAATTTCCTTTTGTAATAGGTCAACACTTCTCATAAGTATAAATATTAAGATAACAAATCTAAGGCAATAGTTTATCAAATCTAAAAATTAGACTCTTATAATATTAATATTTCTCATGTTTTAAACCCCATAAAAAATGACAACCAAGGGGACTAAGAACAAATAAGCATAGACTACCTATACAGAGGGACACGAGTGAGAGGATCATGTAGAGGATAATTAGAAACATGCATAGTAGGATATCTTCCACTACAAATATTTGCATAAGTGATCTTGATAATATCAATAGGGGAAGCACCATTAGAAGTTACAAAAACAACATATATATTTCAAACAAAAGGTGGTGCACCAATGAAAGTTGAGACATGAGACCTAGAAGTAAATGGTATACTTGTAGTAGTAGAAGGAAAAAGAAGGAAAACCATTGATAGGTGATGCATCAACCACAAATGAATCAACAATAGTTAGCTCATAGTGGTAGAAGAAATTTACAAAATATAACCAGTGATAGATGGTGCACAAGAAATAAGATGCACACCAAAAAAAAAAGAGATTGCAACAATAGACACCAAGGAACCATGGGTCCTTGCAAAAAATAAGAAAAGGATGGGAATACGAGTGGAAATAATCTTCAAAAACAACAAATTTAATCAATATGTTAAAAAAATATTGGTGAAGTATTTTTCAATGTTGAAAAACCAAATATATTCAACTCCATTTCAATTACATTACTAATACTAATATTATCCATTAGAGACTACAAATTTGTAAGCATATCTATGAGTTCATATGATATCTAAATATACTCCAATCATAAAAAATAAATAAAAAATAGCTAAGTATTATGGAAATAATGGATACAATGAGCTTAAAAGGAATTTTGGGAATCTTTGAATATTGAAAATTCCACCTTTTCTCTAGAATTAGTGGAAACCATAAAATTTCAAGTAATTTATTTTTAATCAATTCATATAAATTTATTTCAATGGTAAAATTTTTGTATAGAATAGATTTACTAATGATCAATAAAAATCTATTTAACTACAATTGTGATCACTTGATAAATTTTACAAACAATTTAAATTTTTATTAAATTATGGTTACTAATCTAGAAGGATTTACCAATTTTGGTGCTCAAGTTAATTCAAATATCAACCAACTATGCTTAGAAAATGCTACACACTATTTAACAATGTCATAGAGTAATATGTATAGGATTAAACACTTTAAAAATAACCATATATAATCCAAAAACTATATTTTTTTACCATAGATTCAATAGGATTTACTACACCTCCAAGAAAAGCCACACGGTTTAATTCACATAGACTCCAACAACATGAATTCCGGTGTCACTCTATAGGCTTTAGATAATGTAGTAATCATAGTATTAGATAGGTGGGACTCTTGAGTTTTATGCTATGCTATGTCATACCCCAAATCATCAAGCACTTATGAGTAAATAGTTACACTCCACAACTATTAGGGGATGCAAATTTTAATGAAGAAATGGTTCTCCTTCCATAGAAAAAAATTCAACATATATCATAGACTCTTTGTCTCCATGATATGAATATGTGTAATCTATATAACATATCTATAACATAGCTAATCAATGAAATAATCAAAGATATAGGTAGATAGTAGAAGGTATTAGTCATACACCTTTCTTAGGATATGTCATGTGAAAATGAATAGTTGAATAAAATCGCACACTTCCAATTCTATATAGATCTCTCTATATCTTTTCACTATTATATCACATAAAATTTTGCATACACCTACAACTTCACCTAGATCCTTATCTAGAGATTATCCATTGAGCTTCAACATAGGACAAATATTAGTCTAGTTGGAAAATTATTTTCAATTTATTATGTTTGTAACTATTCATTTTTTCAATATTCTCTCATGTATAGGGAGTCTTCACACATAAGTTAAGGAGGTAGCTAGGGTAAATATACACCCCTTTTCTAGTGTAGAGTATAGGGATCTACATATTTTTGTATCTACATGTATCCGAAATAAGATAATAAACTTAACAACAATAATTTACCAATATATCAAATATGTTCATCTTGTTATTGCATGACCTTTCAAATTCCACTAGAGAAGGTTTAAACATGTGATATTTTTTTAATCATAGAGCTTTAAATTTGATAATAAAAGCTCATAAAGGTTTATTCTACAATATTAAGTCATTGGTAGCTATTTTATCATATCCTAACATGATGTGACTTATCATATTAAAAAAAAAAACCCTTTTTCATAGAGAACCAAACATTTGAGTCTCATGCAAACATGAAATGATATATAAGACATCATTGCTCTCAATAGGTTCATGGTTAAAATTACATTGATTTCTAATGTTTATATCTTAATTCATCCATCTTAAGAGGGATCGCCTAAATATATCCTTAAGTAAATACAATGATAAATCATCTAATATTAGACCCATGATGTGTTCCTTATCACTTGTGCATAGGGAAAATACTACATTTATAGTTGATGCCAATAAATTTTATTTTTGCTTGCTATAAAATTTAATTCATTCCACATTGTAAGATAGCTAGGGGTTACTAATTTTAGAGATTGATATTTTGGTAGTAGATTGAATGCAGAGATTAGAGAAAGAATAATGAGTTAACATCAATTAAAATTCTTGTATTTTAAGAAGTTGCACTATTGTTGTACTTGCATTTTTATTATAATTCAAGAATAAGGTCTTATTTTGACTACGAACCCTTGTGATAAATAATATTACTATATTTCAAATAGCGAATCAATAAAATTATTGTTCTACACAATTCTTGTGTTTCCATTTTATTGCATGATTTTGTGTATTTTTTAAAGATGAATGGATTAATAGTTCTTTATTGAATCCTCCATCCATGATTGCATCATCTTGTTGATGATTAGATTGTGGGAATCACATTTATGGAACAATGTCCTAAAAAAGATGAGGACCTTGAGTAAATTTATAGTTCTTTATGTCAATATTCTTGGGAGTCTAATAAATCAAATGGTTTACACAATATTAGATCTTTCCCAAGTAGTGGAAATATTGAGTAGGTTTATGTCTAACCTAGGAAAGGAACATTGGATTTCAATTAAGATGATGTCTAGGTATCTATGGGGAACTAAAAATTACTTTATTTTTTATAAGGGTATAGGTGATATAGGTAGGGTATTGGACATATAGGAATTTATGGATCATGGAAATTAGGGAAGTGACTTGGGTAGCAAAAGGTTTGGCATCTACACTCTATATTTGGAGTAGTTGTTAGCTAGATGAGTAAAAGGTCACAAGTTTTTTTCATGTCCACTATTGATATATAATATATATAGCTACTACAAATGCTTCTAAAGAAGCATTTTGGTTGCAAATATTTTTCTCAAATAGTGGATTCAAAAATAGGGTAACAAATATCAATTGTGATAATGAGAGGTCATCATTTTGGAAAAAATCCCTATTTTCCTTATTGCATGAAATATATTAATTTCCAATTTATGTTCCCTTGAGATGTGGTGGAGAATAGAAAGGTACAAATTTATAATTTGAAACCTTAGAAAATTTTGTTATTATCTCACTAAACTAGTGAGTAAAAATAATTTTACTTGGTGTAAATCAACTATAGTCATCTTTCCCTTAGTAACCAATTTTATTTGCCCCTCTATGCTCTTTTTTAATATATAGGATAAGTGATAGATTCTTAGGATTAGGTCGTGTACTACCTTGGGAAATCCCTAGGAATAATTATAATTATTTAATATTGTATATGTTTTAATGTTGGGCCCTCTTCAAATGAGACACTCTAGATAGATGAGTCTTGAGATTTCATGTATGACATACCATAACACTTGTGAAATATGTAATGATGTGTACATTTAAGAGAATTAGATATAGGTTTATAAAGTGGCCCTAAAAGAGAATCTTCGATATTCTATTTTGGACAATGTGTAAGAGGATATTGGAAGATAAATTACTCTTCCATATTATAATGGTTATGTTGACTAGTTGAATAATAAGATAGAAAGTCACACTTGCATCCATTTATAATGTGCAAGAGTGTATTTTAATGATTCCAAAATTGAGTTCTTTAATTGAAGGATTCAAAGGTGGAAATTTACACATTGGAAGTTACATTATACATAGGTTTGTTTACTACTCATGGGGGGTGTTGGAAATATCCCATAATTTTTTTGAAGCCACAAGTGTTTAATAGGATGAAGAAATACATATAGGCCTTGAAATAGTGGTATTTTATCAATTCAAATTATATTGCAAGGATTTGAGGTTTTGAGTTTAGCATTAAGTATTGACATGTCATTCAAAGTGTCAACATAGGGGATACATTTTTTGAGGAGGTTCTCAATCTATTGTATGTTTGTTTTGAAGAAATGCATTGAGGTCTACTTTTGATGGTGGTATTTTACCCAAAAGGATTTATTCTATTATATTATTTTGTTTACTATCCTTTATATCCTTCCCTTCTAATTTTCATTAACCTAAATAATTGTGTTTTAGATTTTAAAAAATCATTACTATTTGTTTCTTATAATTGAGGAAAGCTATTAAAAATCAATAGTGTGAGATATCTAAACATGGTTGAGAGTCAAACTTGACAATAAACAATTGTCACCCCTTAGAGAGGACTAAAAATAAAGAAATGTCTGAGCTTACCCAAATCTAGGACATAGAGGAGGCCAAAAAGATATTCTCTTCTAACCTGATAGATCACAACCAGGCTAGATGCAATCTTTAAAGAATAAATCAATCCCACCAAATGATACAAATTGCTTGAGTGAAACTAAAGATGTATTAGATGCTAGTATAGAGAGTAATAAGACTTTTGTAAAATAATGGCTAGGCCAAAAAGAGAGGCAGAAGGAAAAAACAAAAAGAGGATTGTGTCCCCTAACCAAGGAAAGGAAATAAAAAAAAGTGATCTTTCTAAATGCTTTGAAGGATTTAGGAAGCTAGAGGAAGAGGCACAAGACATAGATGCAGATGGATCTTAACTTCATCTCTTGGAATGTGAGGGGACTTGAGCCCCCTAATAGAAAATATTGCATAAGAAGATTTCTTAACCAGCAAAAAGAAAAATATATAATAATGATCCAAGAAATTAAAGCAGTTAACTACCAACTAGAATCTAACCTTAGATTTATTTTGAAAGACTCTATATTCTATGCAACCAAAAATGAGAAGGGAAAATGGGGTACTACAATATTGGTCTCCAACAAATGGAAGAAGTGGATTAAGGAGTATGGGACCTCGCCATGCAACAGGGTAGTGTGGGTATGTGTAGAGAAAGAAGACCAAAAGTTTGGCATCTATTCTATTTATGCCCCCAATGAATATAGGTAGAGATGTGAACTTTGAGACTGGCTTAGCAGATTACCAAATATCGCCTGGATCTTAGGGGGAGACTTTAACATGGTGGAGAACCAAGAGGATAAGATAGGTGGAAAAGATATGGGTTGGAAAGGAAATGAGAAGTTTTTTTGGTATAGGATGAAAAAAAAGCTCAAACTTGTAGACCCCATTGAAGGTACCAAAAAGGAGAACAGTTCCATTTGGTACACATGGTGCAACTATCAGAGTGGTAGTAAGAGAATCCATTGCAAACTTCATAGATTTTATGCCAATAAGAACCTCTTTATATTTGAAAAAATTGAGGGGGATTTAATACAAGGGTCAAAGTCACTCCTTGGACCTTATCAAAACACCATCATATTTCAGCCAAAATTGTAATTGGGAGCCATGCTAGTAACAACGCAAAGAAAATGAATAAGTTCATACTTAATTCAAGCCTTTTGAAGGTGGAGAACTATAAAAATACAATCTTTACCCTAAGGGAAATTAATAAATGGATCCTCCAACAAAAAAAAACTATTGAAAGGTGGAACATCAATGTCAAGAGTTGACAAAGAAATTTTCAAACTATTGGTGAGAAAAAAGCAAAAGAGAGGAGGAAGGATGAAAACTTCCTTCAAGAAGGGCTCTTCAAAATAGAATGTCTTCTACAAAATGACCCCCAAAACTTGGATTTGAATGGAGATCTCATTAACATAAAATAGAATCTAAGGAAAATCCAAAATTATAGGGATCAAGGTCTCAAGAGGAGGGCCAAGATGAATTGGGTGACCCAAGGAGACAGGGGGTCTAAATTCTTCTTCAAAATGTTGAAGGACAAAGAAGTCAAGGAGATCGTTGGTGCCATATGGGATGAAGGAGCCATGATTAGGGATCTGGATGTGATGAAAAGAAAGTTCTATCTGTTTTAGAAAGAACTGTTTAATTCTAAATGTAATACCCCTCAGTGAAGTGAAGCAAGGGATAAGTGCAAGGCCCTTATTCCAACGAAGATCACAAAGGAGATGGAAGTAAAGTTAAATCAACAACTGTCTCAAGAAGAAATTAAGGAATCTATTATCTCAATCTGCAATGATAAGTCTCTAGGGAGAGATGGCCTACTGGAAGAATTCTACAAGGAAAACTTGGAATGGATAAGTGAGGATCTTCTACTAGTGTAAAATGAGGATATTGAATATGGCTCGCTGGGAAAAGACATAAACCAGGGGATCATTAAACTCATTCCTAGAAAGAGAGAAAAAAATTTGATAAAGAATTGGAGGCCAATCACCCTCCTAAATGTTTCTTATAAGATCTTGGCCAAAGCCATATCCCAAAGACTATCCTTAGTCCTCCTAGAAGTCATTAATAACACTCAAATAAGATTCATCAAGAAAAGGTATATCCTAGAGAATCTATTAACTAGTTGGGAGTCAATGGATTGGACCAAGATCTCCAACTAGAATATTGGTATGGTGCTTAAATTGGATTTTGAGAAAGCTTATGACATGATCGAATGGCCCTTCATCCTAGTGACTGTGGAAGCTTTTGGATTCCCAAAAATGATTTATAAAATGGTTAAAACTCTTTTGGAAGATACCTTAGCTCGAGTGGAGGTAAATGGTGAACTTAAAGATGAGATACTTTTACAAATATCCATAAGATAGGGCTGCTCCCTTGCCCCTTCTCTATTTGTCATAGCAGTAGATGCATTACATTAGATTTTAAGGGACCCCACATTACACCCAAAGGTGTAGGGTCTCTCTCTCCCAAATTGGGATAAATTGATTAATATACAATTTGTTGATGATACAACACTCTTTGTAAACCTTGATAAAAATATAACATTCAAAACCTGATGGGGAAAATAGATTTTTGTGCAAAAGTAGCAGTTGCAAAGATCTCTAAGGCCAAAACCTCTCTCCTAAGTTGGGAAATCCAACAACCTGATTGGCTTAAGGAACAAGAATTTCAATGGGGAGGACCAAACAAGATTATCAGGTGTCTTGGAATCCCCTTTGTAGTTAATCCCAACCTAAAAGATGTGGGAATGGATGGAAAGTAAAATAATTAAAAATCTTGAAGCTTGGAATAAACAATACCTGTTAATAGCTCGTAAAGCACAAGTTTGTCAAAAAATTATATCCTACAAAATCTACTATGCTTCGGCTTGGATGTTCAACAACTACTAAATAGATGAAATTCAAAAGAGAATAAGGCAATTTTTGTGGTTAGATGGAAAATGAAATTAAAAAAAGCATGTGGTTAAATGTGACTGGTACTACATTGAGAAACAAAATGGGGGCCTGGGGCTAAAAGACCTCAAGGAGCAGGGTATTGCACTTGCAATTAAATGGATTTGCAAAGGTTTAAAAGGAAATGAACCATGGAAGGTCCTAGTTAGAAACAACATCAAGAATGCAATGCCATAAATGCTAGATCTTGGAAAGATTTACCTCTTTGTGACCTAATCTTTGGGAAATTCCTAGTATCCCCAACAAGATCAAATTTCTTTAAAAGCTTGTGAAAATCTTGGGAGATTTGCAAGGAAGATAGCCTCTCTAAGTATCTTGTTGATATTAGTTTGAATAGTAACACACTTAATAGATCTATTTGGTGGAATATTTTCCATAATAATAAGCCTTTATCTAGGGTCCTTCAAGGGTGCTTAGCTAAAGACAGGAATAAGAAAGGAATTTCTAAATTTAGAAACATTTTTAATAAGAATTGCCTTATAAGATGGGATCTCCTTAAACAGGAATTCAATCTCCCCCAAACACATAAGAGAACCTATGAAAGGTTAAAAAATCATAAACTTAATTTAAACAAAATAATTTTTTTTGCTACTAATAACTTCCAGGAGTTGTCTTGGCTAGAAGATAAAGGCCTAACTCAACTAAAGGAAAAGGATATTTATAAGATAATTGCTAACCCCCAACCTTTTTGAGTTTCTTAAAAAAAAATGGAAGCTTAATCTCAACTAGAATCAATGGAATAGATCCTTTTTTGCTATTTGGAGTAATAATTTAGATCCTAAAAAATTTGGTTTTAAATGGATGATTTTGTTACAAAGGCTGCCTAACTTTGGTCCTAAAAATAACCCTACTACTTGTGATATCTGTAAAAAACCTGAATCTGTAACTCACCTTTTTTTAATTGCTTACATACCAAGGAAACTTGGAATCTTTTTCACATTGATTTATCTAGTTGGGGGGAAAAGAGGAAAAAGAGAGTTAAATAAATTATTTTAGGGAAAATTAATGACTTTGGTAAGGAAATTAATTTTTTGGTTGATTCTAAGTACTAAAATTCTTTGGCATCTTTGGAAATCTAGAAATTTGGAAAAATATTAAGGCACTAGGAGGGCACTTATTGAGGCTAATAGAAGACTCATAGCTCACAATGTGTATATGCAAGTCTCTTTAACTCTGGAAGTCTCCAAAGAAAAGATCCACAAACTAATGAAGAATGGAAAACTAGAAATAAACAAAGAAGAGTTGATCGAAGCAAACCAGTGGCTCTACTACAAACTTGGCTTGAAATTCTTCATGAAAGATGATGGAAATAACAACATGAAGACCTTAAAAGTGAAGACCAAACATAAAATGAACAGAACTTATATTTGTAACATTCTTCATGATTTTTGTAACCACTTTATATGTAAAGAGCAAAAGATACAAATAGCACTACCCTGTGTGGCTCACTAATCAAAGTATAATGTAACTATCTTGGGATACCAACTATCTGGTAGCTATGATTGTATGATTTATTTGATCAATTTTGTATACTATTCTAAATACAAAAAAAAGAAAAAAAATGGTTGATAGGACTGAGGGTACAACTTCCAAGAAAGTACAAGTAGGTTTCAAAGGAGGATGTTGGTAAGATATTCCCACATTTATGGAGTCCCTAAACATTTTAGGTGCCACAATCCTCATAGTGGGAAAGATATAATTTAGAAATTTGATTAATAAGTTAGATAAGTGGATTTGTGGAGAAATCACTTTGTTCAATAATGTGTCATGTAACCAACATATAATTCTCATTGCATAAGTGGTGTGTACAAAGGCACAACAATCTATGATGATATTTGGACAAGAAGGGGCCTATAACATCTCAAAAGACTTTAATCAAGTTGCAAGTCATAAATTATAATATAAAGTTGAAATGATGAACTCACTACTTTGTGTAGGCAATAGAAATGTGATCTATCACCATGAACACTCACACATCATGGAAAATGTAAAAGTATAACACATAAAACACACAAGTGCCTAAAAAAATCATGATCACCTTCATGGACACCTGGTCGATCATTTGATTAAAATGGTGAATGCAAGGCTGCCATGATAGAGAGTGGAATTTGAAGGTTTTAACATTTGTTCAGGGATTGGTTTTCAGATAGTTCCTCCATTTTTCCATTATAGAGAGATAGAGGAGTGGTATAGCTTGTGTGAAATCAACATTTGATAGGCCGATTCATGTTGGAACCTTCATATTTCATCATTCTAAGCAAAAGTGTTGATGAAGAAGGTATCATTTTGAGACTCAAGAATTGTATAATAGTTTTGAAGGAGTTAGATTCTTGTTCAAAGGATCCACTTAACCTAAAAGTTCTTGTGACAACTATATTTAACTAAGATAATGACATAAAAAGTAGTTTCTTTATTTTCAGATGTGTTTTTTTCGAATTCAATTTGATTGTGTCTATATCACTGCTTTCACTCATTAAAGATGACTAAATAGTGATTGATGGTTAGTATGTGAGTTGACAAAGTGAATCAAGAAGTATAATTCTTATATTTTATAAATCACTAACCAACTTTGTTTTACATTGAACTTGACTATCAAAACAATAATAACACTTAACAAAAATACTTCATAATTTTTTTATTTTTTTTATTAAACTATTAAATAAACATACACATTATTTAAATTTTTGTATCATCTCTAACATATTGTCAAAAACTATTTTTTTGGGGGGGTTAAGCATAAAACACCTACCATTAAAATGTTATTGGAGATTTATTTTTCTATATCAGAACGACCAAATGACTTTCTAGATAGCTAAAGCTTCCTATATTTTGAAACTCCCTGTCTATCTAATTAAATAAAAAAATGAACTTCATCCTTTGGGTAAATTAAAAATGAAAAAAGACATAAACATTGAGAAATTTATGAAAATTTACTATTCTCGTATACCACCAAAGGTCCACTTTTACAGTAATATTATTTTATATATCTAATCCTTCTTCCTTCTTTTCATCTACTATTTAAAGTAAGCAAATAGATTGACTGAAGGGCAGTTGGCCAAGTATCTCCTGTAGTAACTAAAGTATCTTCTAAATTTAGACTTTTCTCTCCTCCATTGCAAATTTGGAAGACAACGATTCTTTTCCAGATTACATGAACTTTATCTGTCTGCTTCAACTTGCACAGCCATGGTCGTACAAAGTATGGAGAGAGCAATATTAAATAATGTCTATTATTTATTTTTGGATTGTAAAGTGTACAAATTTTTTTGGGTGGAGTATATAATTGATTTAATAATAGTTAAAAGAAGGTTGAGAGAATAAAATAGCTTATTATTAAATTGAATAGAAGAAGATCAGCACTTTACAAAATAAAAATAGAAGGTTTGCTGTCTTGTCACTATTTTTGACTCTATGAAGGTTAAATGTCTTCTATTCTATTTTATTATTTAAAAATACTTGACGGCTGGTTTGTAACTGTCTAAGGTTCAGAAATCAGTTGTAAAAAGCATGGTCCTCATCAAGTGGTCCTTCTTATCCATAAAATTGAATTGTTTAAAAGTAAATATTTATTGAAGATTAAGATATTAAAGTCCATAGTTTGATATTTTTAAGAGATGAGATGGAATCATACTTCATGTAAATTTGGTGGAATAGATTTTTTTAGACT
>VDFB02353493.1:218470250-218534919 GCA_007258455.2 Sequoia sempervirens
TGAATAAACACAGAATTGAGAAAGTAGAAGGTGCACTGGGAAGTGAATTGAAAGGGGGCTGCTACATATTGATTGGTGATTGCATAGCAAGAGACAGGTTGCGTCAAGAAGATAGGGGTGGCCAATTGGGGTAAGGCTGGACTGGCAAGTGGAGAGCTGATTTGGATAGAGAGAATAAAAAAAATGTAGTTATAGTGCAGAGGAGAGAGAACAAATGGAGTGTAAGGTGAAAATAAGAAGCAAATGTATAATGTACTTAAAATACAGATGATATATGAGGGGATGGCAGAATTGGGGAAGATATTGAAGTCATAGGAGGCTGCATAGGGAAAGAGAGTTCCACCAGAAAAAGAGATCAAGCGGGCTATGTGTGCATAGAGATAAGAAAAAGAGACCATTGAAGTCAATAGTAACTATTAAAATTGCATATATTATTGATTCAAATAAAAGAAAGATTTTATTATTTGTTGCAATCATTATTTGATAGAATTTAGGTAGATTTTGCCTGTGTAATTTGTGTTGTGACTAAGTTGTTCAGTAGAGGGCTATATTTTTTGCATAAATATCAAAGAGATATATGCAATAATATATACATAGTGTACTATTCTTATAAATTTGAATCACTACTTATGTTTATTCTAGGTTCATTTTCACTATCAAGTCAATATTGAGAGTGAGACAAAATAGATGTATTTTGAGAATATTACAGAGTTTTGAGTTCAGATTGATGAACATTAGTTGTCTAGTAAGTAGAATGTGTAAACTTATATACCATATGAATACCATGACTTTATTTTGTTAAATTAAAAGGTGACAACATCTGAACGTAGTATTATTTGTAAGATAATATTTTTAGATATTGAAAAGAGGAGAATCAAGGAGTAGCTAAAAATAGGCCAAAAGAAATAAAACCATATACATAGCATGGTGCATGTCTAGGTAAAAGAAGAGAGCCAAAAAAAATTAATGATCAAAATCATTTAAGGGATGACAAACTATGAACTAAAGAAGCACAAGATCTAAATCTTGATTTGGGATGGTCAATCACTATCAGAGTTGGTGTGGGACAGATCAGGACCTGTGACAGTGTGAAATGTAATATTTTAAAATTAATCTTGCCTCACACAAAAAGGAAAAATAAATTGAGCAATGGAAAGTACTAATTGTAGGCATTTTTTTGGAAAGCGTTGCAAAAGAATAGAGAAGTCAATCCAAGCACCAACACCATGAAGAGGAGACATGGGGATTTGATAAGGGGAAAAATTAAGAAAAAACCCAATATTATGAATGAGGCAAAATACCTAAGAATGATACAAAAAGAAAGAGAGAGAGAGAGCACTTAAGATGTAAGCTTGCTTGCTTGAAGAATGAGAGGAGAGGAACCTCAATAAATAGATATGAAAAGAGGAGTTACAATGTAACTCCCAACACTATGGATGCCACCATGCATCCTATGTGTGTGCAAGATGTCAAGATCCTCATAAGGAGGATGCTACACCTAAGCAACTAATATTCCTTAAAAAGGGAATTAAAATGAAATGAGTCATCCTCACACATGTGTGAGGAGATAAAAAGGACAAAAGACTTGTAGGGTTTCCTTTGGAATATCCTACAAGTAATTAGATAATTAAAATTAATAAATAATCTTTATCAAGTAAATATTAATCTTCTAACATCCCCCCTTAAGCTTTACTTAGAGAGTTTACATCAAACCCTTCAATGAGTTGTAATCCTAGATTTTTATAATGAAAGAGAAATGTATCAAGTTACAAAGAGCTTTGGTGAGAATATTTGCAACTTGATCTTCACCTTTACAATACAAAAGAGAAATTTGTTTGTCTTCAATGTGCTCTCTAATGAAGTGATTTCAAAGAGAAATGTGCTTGGTCCTTGCATGAAAATTTAGATTTTTTTCCAAAGTAATAGAACTTTGATTATCACAATTTAAAGGAGTGGGATCTTTTGAGGTAAACCCAATTCTTCAAGTAATCTTCTTAACCATACTACTTCTTTGGATGCATTTGTACAACATTTATATTCAACTTCTATAGAACAAAGAGAAGTAGATTGTTTTTTCTTACTATTCCATGAGATCGCACTTGATCTAACAAAGAAACAATAACCACAAGTGGATCTCCCATCATTGGGATCACCTCCTAAATTTGAATTAGTATATCCCTTTAAAGAAAAATCACAATTTGTATCATAAAAGAGACCAAAATTAAGAGTACCTTTCACATATCTTTAAAAAAAAATTGCAACTTTAAAATGAGTTTGTTGTGGTTTATAAATATATCTAGAAACCAAAACAACACTATAAGAAAAATCAGGTCTAATAAGTGTTAAATAATTTAAACTACCAACTAGTTGCCTATATAAAGTAGGATCAACAAAAGGATTTTCTATATCAACCATTAATTTAGTTCCTAATTCACAAGGAGTAGAAACACAATTTGCATCATTCATTTTAAATTTATCTAAAAGATCTTAAGCATATTTGTGTTGAGAAAGAAAAGTACCTTTAGGTGTTTGCCAAATTTGCATACCCAAAAAATAATGTAATAAGCCTAAATCAATCATTTGAAATTGATTAGTGAGTTGAGACTTAATATCACTAATCAAATTATTAGAACTAGAAGTAAGAATCAAATCATCAACATATAAAATAATGATCACTATATCATTTTCACTATGTTTAATATATAAGTTTGGATCATTTTTACTTCTAATGAAACCTTGAGATATAAAGAGAGAATTAATTTTAGAATACCATTCTATAGGAGATTGTTTTAAACCATAAATTGATTTCTTCAATTTGCAAACAAGATGTTCGTCACCTTTCTAAATGAAACCCAAAAGTTGAGACATATAAATTTCTTCATGTAAATCGCCATTTAAAAATGCACTTTTAACATCCATTTGATGAATAGGCCAATGCATATGGAAGCTAAAGCAAGAACTAATTTAATATTTGACATCTTAGTTACTAGAGTAAATGTTTCATTATAATCTAAGCCTTCAACTTGAGAGAAGCCCCTAGCAACCAATCTAGCTTTAACTTGCTAACTTCATTATTTGCATTAATCAAGTAGTTTTATACAACCATTTGCATGAAACAAGATTATTTCCATGAGGTAAAGGAACTAAATCCCAATTTTTATTAGCAATTAATGTATCATATTCTTCTTGCATAGCCTTTTGCCAATGAGGTTGATTTTTACCTTCTTCATTAGACATAAGATTACCAAACTGAATCAACTTAGCTTCTTCTTGTCTTAATAAATTATGAAAAATATCATAAGTGAGTTGACTAGCTAAAGAAGGAATAGCTAATTGAGTGTGAATATTAGTAATAAATTATTGAAATTTCCTAAGAAGACATTTTAAGAATAAGATGGATTAATCTAAAATCTTCTAATTTTACTCCTAAACCTTGCAATTGACTATTCAAAACATCAAATTTTAATAAAAAATCAACCATAGATTTAAAATTAAAATATCTTAAATCTTCAAGTTGATCTTGAAGTTGAATTTTTCTATTCATTTGAGCTATCATAAATAACCTTGAGATTTCCCCATGCTTCATAGACTTTGGTGCATCTCTCAATGTGAACATATAGTTCAGGTGACATGGAAATACCTATGAGGTCAAGGGCTTCCTCATTTTGAAGCTTCCATTTTTCTTGAGCCTCTTTGGATGCAAAGAGATCCAATTTTAACTTTAGATTCATCACAACATTGAAGAGATGTTTAAAACGAAAAATAAAGGAAACGTGAGTTTTCTAAGAGCGGTAGTTGGAAGAATTTAACTTAATTTTTAGGAATTAAAATTGACATCGTAAAAATATATAAGAGCACAAAATATCTTTACTAAAAGAAATAAAACTATTGTAAAGCTTAAAGAAGAAAAATATGCCTCTAGGATTAAATTTAAAGTTTTGAAAAGAAAAAACCTCTTTAACTAAATTTTCTCAACTTTTAAAAAAATTAAAGTTTACACTTTTAAAAAAACTAATATATTAGAAATATTTTTAAAAATAAACAACTATATTAAAATTAATATATAAGTTATTTTTAATTAAATAGATTTAAAATATATATATATCTTTAAAACTATATAAAAAATAGATATTAAAAACATGTTTTTTTTAATTTATTTATTATTAAACATGGATTTATTTTTTAAAGAGAATAATTTGATTTATTCTTAAAAAAATAAGCTAAAATAGGGCTAGAGCCCTAAAAAAATTGTTTTTTTTTGAAAAATTTAGACATGCAGATTCGTAAATATTATGACATGCAAATTAAATGAAGCTTTGAATTAAAATTTGAAAAAAATTAAACCCTTATTGCGTTTTCTAAAAACAATTACACTAGATGAAAATAAATTTAAAAACAAATTATTTGAAATCTGATACAACAATAGAAACGTATGACTCCTACACAATAAAAACTAGGTTTTAAATTTTTATTATTAAACTATTCAAAAGAAGCAAGTTAGAATTTAGCTCTTCTACCTTCACTCTAAAGTGCCTCCAATGGTGCTTCACAAACTTGGTAAACCTTCAACAATGTAGCTCACAAAATATTAGTAATACCAAAGCTCCGAAATCATGAAAGGAAAAATAAATTGAGCAAGGGAAAGTACTAAAAATGAGCATTGTTTGAAGGAAAATTATTACCAAAGAAAGAAGAGAGAAGTCAATCCAAGCATCAACACTATGAAGAGGGGATACAAGAATTTGATAAGGGAATTATTTTTGTAAATGCTTTATCTTGATTTAATGAGTTTCAAATTGCAAACTATAGTTATTCTCTATTTGATCCCCGTGATTGTATGAGCTTTTGGATGGATAGTTCTTGTTTGCATCAATGGAGTTATGCCATTTCAGTTAACTCGAGAAAAGCTACAGGAGTGTTGGTTCTTGTCATAAATTTGATTGCAAATTTTTTATTTTAATTTTAATGTGGAGCTATATCAGAGCTCTTGGAGTGAGCTTGTAGTTTGAAAGTGATTCTTGTTTTCATCAAAATGATACAAAAAGAGATAGAGAGCACTTAATCCTTAAGCTTGCTTGTTTGAAGAATGAGAAGAGAGGCACCTCAATAAATATAGGTGAGAAGAGGAGTTACAATGTAACTCCCAACTCTATGGATGCCACCATTTATCCTATGTGTGTACAAGGTGCCAAGATGCTCATAAGGAGGAGGTTACACCTAAGCCACTAATATTCCTTAATAAAGGAATTACAATAAAATGAGTCATCCTCCCACATGTATGAGGAGACAAAAAAAAACTTGTAGGGATTCCTTTGAAATATCCTACAAGTAATTACATAATTACAATTAATAAATAATCTTTACCAAGTAAAGATTAATCTTTTAACATGGAGTGAAAAATTTTGGAGTTCCATCACAAATTAGATAGAAATATAGATGCAACTTCAAAATAGAACAAATGACCCAATGGATCCTATAGGATTTATTTTCCAGCAACCACTTGAATCGCCTCCTTGATAACACTACAATCCAAATTTAAAACATGGGTTAGGTGCACATAGTTGAAGCAACCAAGGACATAGGGATCTTATGTTTGTGTTGAAAGGAAAATGTGATTATTCTTTTGGATCATAGTCATAGTTGAGAATGAAAAGTTCCAAAGGAGAATAAATACAAAGGATAAAATAAAATGTAATGGGTAGGGAAGAAGTGATTGTGAAAAGTACCAACCAATGTAAGGAGAGAGGACTAATGAGAGTAATGGTGCATAGTCAAATAAAAAAGGGTTTCTAATGTAGGGAGGGAGAAACAAATGAATGAAGGACTATGTGTAGTGTGAAAGTGTTATGATGGTATTTCCAATGATACCTACATGGCTTGGAAGATAAGGAGGTAATAATTTGTATGTAGCACAACATAAACGAGAGGACCTACACTAACATAGAAAGTGTTAGGTTAAATTAGATGGTCACATTGTTATAACTTAGTAGAATTGTTATGACCATTGATTTATGAATAGGAAAAGTTCAAAGGAATATATTAGAGAGTAGTTTTCTTAGGAAAATCAACATATCAACTATTTTTCGCAAGTTTGATGTATTGTATAGTTATAATATAGTTACATGTATAGGTAAGCTATGCATAAACAAGAATTATAATTATACAATAGTCTCATGTTCAAATTCATTACATTATATATGTAATCATAATTGTTTGTTTTCTAAATGTTTGCTAGGAATTTACAATGTCGTTGTCAATTAGTTTTGTGTATTTATTATAAATAATGGACTTAGGATACCTTGATACTAGGATTGATTATTATTTTGGAAATACAATATTCCACTTCAACCTCACAAATGGAGAGTTGAGTCTAGTTATAAATTAAGTTTGACTATTGGTTTACAAATATATCATTGCCATATGGAATCAATTCCTACTGATCATTAAATCCATATTTAGCATAATTATTGAATGCAAATAGTATCTATACCTAAATATATATTTGTAATGGTTTAAATCAAATAGAATAGAGTTGGTAGCACAAGAATGGAGAGGAAAATGAATTAAGGGTATTGCGGTTACTATGAAGGTTTTATCATGATTCTTTCAATAGTATCCACTGATAGATGGGAAATAGGTAATAATTCACATGTAGCACAATATAAATGATAGGAACTATACCAACATAGAAATATTAGGTAAAATTAGAACATAACATTATTATAATTTGATAGCCATAGTGTGATCCTTGATATATGTATTGGGAGAGCTCAAACAAACAAAATAATGGATAGTCTTCTCAGAGAAGCCAAGTTTTTATTTTCTTTGTACATTTGATGCATTGCATAATTATAATATAGTCACATATATGGGTGGCTTGTGTGTAAACAAGAATTATGCATATATAAATATACCATGTGATTTAAATTCATCAAATTGAATATGCAAATATTATAGTTTGTTACCTAAATGTTGGGAAAATGTTGATTTTGGTGATATCAACTAGTTATATGTATGCAAGAAACATATTTGACCTAGGATACCTTAAGATACCTATTTTTCTAGAAGTTAGTGGCACCAAAATTTAAGTGCTTGCATCTTGGCACACAGTTGTTTGACATAAGTTGAATAGTTTTTCCTCCTAGAAAGGTCTCTAAGTGATATGTTAAAACACAAGATAACTATACCAAATAATTGCCAACACATTGCCTAAACCATATGCCTCAATCCTAAATGATGAAGTAGCATTCGCAAATAACTCTCTCAAAACTTCAAACTTTTAAAACACATAATTCCAGCAAAAAGCATGAAAAAGCAACCCTTTATTTCTTGTTGCACAATACATGAATAAATCTGAAAATAGATCAATCATGAAGATGAAGGCTAATACAAGCAACAACAATCAAATCCCAATACAAACTCTATCTCAGAGAATTTTTAACATCAACATCAAAACCCCTCTTTCATGAAGAAAACCATTACACATAAATCCAACTATTGGAGGTAATTCTGATTTTAACTATCAAAATCAGCAACACAGATGAAAATTTCAATACTCAAAGTTTCCTACAACACATGAAATTGCAACCAAATTAAAAATATAACATATGCATCCCTCTGGGCTTATGAAGAACATTAAAAATCAGACTCATAGGTCTACTACAACCAATTAAATCATTCACAAATTAGCTCTCATCCATCTCCCTTCTTGCACAGTCATTCTACTTCACCTGCAACCTTCTTCTAAAAAATCAATTCCACATTGAACCAAACCTCTCCCAAAGTTATTTGCTAATAATTGACACCCCCATCCCACAACAACAAAGTCTAAAACCTCTTCCCATGAAGAACCACACCCAAACCTTCAAGGCCCCAAAATTTGGAACAAAAATCAAACAAACAAAACCAAGAAATGAAAAACGCCTCCAACCACAAACTCCAGTATTTGGGAAACCTCCAACTCCACCCCCCCTTTTGGAAAATTCATTAATTTACATGAGATCCACATTTTTGACTGCCAATGCATGTTTTCTCCTCCTCCATGAAGGCATGCCTCCACCAGCCGACACCATTACTCACCCATTTCACCAAATTTTGAATTTCAAATTTAAATTGCCAGCTAAACACCTCTAGGGCATCCCATTCTTTCCTATAACATCATGACATATTAAATAAAATTTAAAATTCATAACTCCCAATAATCCCATGCCCACAATCTCAAAGTTGGCTATCTAGCTCATTTTGGAGAGGATTAATGTTTTGCCTATTGAGAGCCACACTACTCCCAAATATTTACCCACTCACAAGATGACATGTTTTATTCACCTTGCCAGTAATTGATTATACCATGTATTTGAATTTAGGTGTCATTTATTGCTTAAGCAATCATATGTAGCAATAGATAAAAAAAATTAACCAATCTTTGATAAAATAAATTAAAATTAATTTTAATTTTATGTTTTAAAAAATAATAAAATAATAGAGTTATTAACACTTGATTTGATTATTGATGTAGCAATATTACGATTTTATTTGGGTCAAGGTCAAGGCCAAGGTTAAAGTCAAATTCAAAGTTAAAGAGAAAGAGTCAATTAGGCAATCCTCAAATTACACTTCATTTTCACCTAAACCTTTTTCACTATCATGCAGTAACATGCCATGAATACTTTTTACCATGCATTTATAATAAAATAAATTTGTTAAAAGACCATTGGTTCAATAGAAATTTCAACAAAGTATTTATAGCTTTAAGTATAAAGCCTAGTTTCTAGTATAAAGCATGAAGACCATCAATTCAATATAAATTTTAACAAAATATTTATAATTTTAAAAGTAAAGCCTACTTTTCTAAGATAATTGTTTGCAAGTGATTTGATACTCCAAGCAACAATAGGACAAGTTTATTTGGTTCAAATAAACTTCATTTGATTTATTTTTTTCTAATATCAATAATGTCACGTGCATAACACTTTAATCATATTTTTCTTTCAACAATACCACAATTTTACTTAATTCAATATCCAATAGCCAATAATAATATTTCATTTGATAACGAAACTATTTTTTTTTTTAAAGTTTGGACACTCTTCTCATTTTATAGTGTCGTTTAATAATATAAATACTTAATCATAAAAATATTAATTAAGCCAATAAGCTTCTTACACTCACATAATGAATTGAAGAACCTGTGTACACTTTTATTCTCCCCATTTAAATTGACGTCTACTAACCCGTGCAAAGTAAAGTATTTATCAATAGATTTATGCTTTTAAATTAGATTTTAAAACAGTTTATATACTGCAAAAATTTCCTTTTTGTAGACAAGATAATCTTGAATATTTTTTAAATATCAGTTTGGAATTTTTATTTAATTTTAATATTATATTTAAGTTTTTTTTTTTATATGTAAGTTTCCAAAGCATGCATTATCATCTTTTTATAGTTTTACCATATATGAAATTTTTAAGAAAATATAATATAGTATTCTAATTTCTAATAGTAATATATATAATTTTATAATATTTGTTATGGAAATATATATTAATTTAGAATATTTTCAAAGAACTAAAATATACATTTTTAGA
Organism: Sequoia sempervirens; assembly: GCA_007258455.2. Classification (NCBI taxonomy): domain Eukaryota; kingdom Viridiplantae; phylum Streptophyta; class Pinopsida; order Cupressales; family Cupressaceae; genus Sequoia; species Sequoia sempervirens. The sequence goes on from VDFB02353493.1 coordinate 218,479,835, forward strand.
AAAGAAAATATAATATAGTATTCTAATTTCTAATAGTAATATATATCATTTTATAATATTTGTTATGAAAATATATATTAATTTAGAATATTTTCAAAAAACTAAAATATACATTTTTAAAATATAAATGATTTTTATTTTATAATATTATATATATAAGATGATAATAAATAATTATTGTTATTTTTAATTTAATTTCAATATATATATTGAAATCAATATACATCGTTGTTTGACAATGGAGATACACTAAACTTTTGCTTTGTTTTTAAAGTTGTTTTAAAACTGTTATTTTTAGTATTATTTTTAATTTTAGAGCTGTTATTTTTATTTTATATGGAATCACTACGGTGTGCATCAGTATATAATACACAAACCAGAAAGAATATTTGCTTTGCTTTGATTTATAGAATTTCATATAGCAAAGGTACACATGTTCATTTGTCCTTACTTGAAGTTGCATTTCTAGCTAGAAATATTAATGTGTGTGTTTCATTCTACCAAGAATGCATATCGAGTCTTAAGCCTGGCTTGCAGAAAAATTTTCGCCTTGGTCTAGAATTAAACCTCACACTTGAATTTCTCCCAAGAAAAGTTTTTTTTAGTCTTTCCTTTAATCATGACTTTTTCCTCAATATGTTATCTTACATCCCTTAGGATCCAAATCCATTAGCCGACCTCTGTGTAGAATCTATATGTAGCTACCATTACAGAATCGTTCATGCTCCCATTCTCGCTAATGAATAGAATAATCTCTCTTTTACTTTCTGAGAACAAAATGTATATGCTTCAGTTTATTGTTGATTCTGTGAAGCCCAACAAAGTCATCTCATATTGTTTTATGTTGATGTTACAAAAGGTGGAATAAAGTAAAGTGTTGACGATTAGGAGAGAGACAAAATTTCATATTGCAGAGGTATGCATGTTCATTTGTCCATGCTTGAAGTTGCATTTCTAGCTAGAAATATTATTGTGTGATTTTTTGAGTTTATTCACATAGTAATTTTCTTAGCTTCACCGATAATGCTTAAAGGCATATTCTAGAACCCGAAGTAGTTCTATTCATTATTTCAATGTGCCAACTGTATTAAATTTGTTGTATGTGTTTCGTTATTAGATTATTGCCAAAGCTATTGGGTAAAAGCACAAACCTGTGTCACACTTTATAAAGGAATCGGCCAACAGCAAAAAAAATTCTGAACTTCGACCACATAAAAGTGGTCCTTATGTTTTGAATTTCAAAATGGTGTAAACTAATAAAATGTAGAACTTTTGGTGTAGTTTATTCCTGTAATTTTTAAAATTTTTAAAAAAAAAAAATTATTATGTTTTTATCAATTTAAGGACAAATTTTGGAATGCTGAAAATTTCATAAAAGAGTGACTTCACGGGCCGTCAAGAAATAAAATGAAAAAAACTTCATTTCTCCCTATTTTTTTTTTCCAAATAGGTAATTTCAATATCCTGTGCATGGAAAAAAAAAATCACATTTTGATGTATATTTTTCTCGTAATAACGTTTTAAAGTCAAACATGTCAGAATTTGACAGTTTTGACGGGCCGTCAACTAATTTCAAAATTTTCAATCATTTTCAAAAAACAAAATATACCCTTTTTAAGTAGACTCTCTCCTCTTGTGCCTCATATAATATTTAAAACATTCTAATAAATTTTACTATCATTTTTTTAATATCAAATTAGCCTCTTTTTTAATTTTTAAAACCTACTTGCATTATTTTAAAAATAAAAGATATCAAAACTAATCAAAATATTATAAAAATTCTATATTTGGATTTTACACTTCAAGCTCTACAAAAAGGTATTTTTATTTTTTGCAAATCAGTAAATTGAGAGAAATACTCACGCTTAAGAAATGGTGTTTTAGAAAGTGCGAAAATGATGAGTAAGCTGCCATGTAGGATGCCAACTAGATATTTTTGGCCTACACGTTTTCGGCTGACCAGGTTTCGGCGGAAACCCTATCAGCTGGTAACGAATCGGCCAAAAAGTAATCGATCAGAAAGTTATCAGCCGATAATTACTCAGCCGAAAATGAATGATATAAAATAAAGTTATTTTTTTTCCAAATTTATCAAATTAAAAAAATTCGAAAATAACAAATATTTCAAAATTTTCTCGATTATTTTCGATTAAAGAAGATTTATTTCAACATTTTGGAAGGTTTATCATTTCTGAAATTTACAAAACGTATTTTGACAAAAAAAAGGCATTTGGAGAAGAGATATTTTTAAAGGTGTAATGATCTTTAATTTATTTAATTGATTATGTTTTTATTGAAAATGCATTTGAAGTTTGTTTTCACTTTTTTTTTATTAAATATTAACATCAAAGAAATATGTGTAGAAATATATTCATTATTCAATTAAAAATATTCTATGTTTTGCATGTTTATGTTTATTAAAAACTTTTGTTTAAATATTTTATGTTTATGTTTTGCATCTAGTTACAAGTTTTTTAAAATATTTATGCTATATTACATGTACATGTTTCATGGAAAGCTTATGTGTGTACAAATTTCTATGTAGGCAATCATTCAAATTTGAGTGTAATTTGTGATGGAAAATCCAAGGGCTAGATCGAGGAAGTATGAACAAACATGAGTAAGACAAAGAAAGAGAAAAGCGGATGAAGGAACATCTACTGAACAACAACCCATGGAAAATATTGATGATCAAGGTGATGCAGTGCAAAATTAAAGAAATTTGGGAGCCTAAGTACTAATATAAAATGTTTTTTGGACTATGGTATGGAAAATTTGATGGAGATGGTGATTCTCTTTTTCAATAATATTTCATCACGAAGATATGTTATCTAAAAGCACATTAAAATTACACTCTAAAAAAATATGGGATGAATTTTTTGAAGAGAAATCTTTAATTGGAAGAGCACAGTTAATTGCAAAGTTATTTAGACGAAAATAAATGACCCCTATTTTGGAGTTGTTAGGGGTTGATAATAGGAAAAACTCATCAGATTTAAAACAAACAATTGTTGAAAACCTACAAGAAGCATTAGAATGTATTGAAAAGAAGAGTCGGTCTAGTGATTTAAGTGCTGCACGTAGAGCGTTGATGACTGTAATTTCTAGTAAGAAATTATCATATAGAAGACAAGTTCAAGAAATTTCTGAATTACTAAATGTTTCTAGGAGAACTGTTCAAAGATATATTGAAAAGAGAGATGAAATAGATGGAAAAATTGAGAAAAATTGGGTAAATATTTGTAGGGTTCCTCAAAAAGATAGAATTTAGGAAGATGTAAAGAAACTTAAAGTTGTTGTTGAATATTGGACCACCCACTCTCGTGTTTCTTCCAATAGAAGGGATACTATACAAATAATAGGTATGATGGTACAAAAATTTCTCATCCAAAACGTTTTATAGATACAACACAAAGTGAACTTTTTGAAGCATTTAAACAAGAATTTTCAAATGTGAAGATTTTTCAAAGGATGTTTGAAACACTACAACCATCATTTGTATGTATAAATAAAGTACGCAAAACTTGTTGTTGTCGAAATCATGTTGAATTTGATCTACACCTACAATCATATAGAAAGTTATGGCAATGAATTGATCAAAATTTGTACATCCTGGAAAAACACAACACAATTTGTGAAGTCTCTCTTCTATGTGAAAAATCAGAAAATTAGGATTGTTCAAAAGCGTTGAGTGTATAAAAAATGTATGTAATGATTGTGGAGATTTGAAGAATCTTTTACATGTTGACAATAATGAAACACAAGTGACTTGGAAGAGATTTGAATATGAGACATACTTAACGAAGTCAGGAGTTGAGGCCAAAAAAATTGTTCTCAAAGAGAGTGGATTGCCTTACAATGAATTCATGAGTAAATTTCACAATATCATATATCCACATATCCAACATTGTCATGGTGCAAGATGGCAATCTAAGCAATTTCATTATTCAAAGAATTGTTTTCCACCAGGTTGTATTCTCTCTATTGTAGATTTCTCTGAGAACTATACATTTAGTCCTCAAATTGAGATTCAAAGTCAATATTATCATTCAGAGCAAGTTGCAAATGCCGTTTCAAAGTTTACTCTGAGGCATGCGAGTTAGCGGTTGATGGAATACAAAGTAGAAAAGATGATAGAATTATCATCAAAGAGTTCCTTTTATGCTCGGTGATGATCTGAATCATGATAGAAGCTATGTAGCTCATTGTTTCAAAATGTTTTTTGAAGACCTAAGATGACGTGGCATAAATTAAGAACAACATTGGATATAGTTTGATGGATGTCCTGGTAAGTACATTGGTTTTTAAATTATTTTTATTTAATTTATATTTACTTTTAACTTTGAGACTTAAATTGTTTGATTGCTTAAATCTATATATATAATTACTTTTTTGAAGATAATTTGGTTTTCAAGTGTTTAATTATTTGTAACTTCATAGGACAATTTAAGTCTGCAAAAGCCTTTGTTTGGTTAAGCAGTCAACATGCTAGATGCAACACCAAATTTTTGTGGAATTTTTATGAGAGTGGACATGGAAAAGGAGAGCATGATGGAGCAGGAGCATGTGTGAAGCATGCACTTTGTCAACATGAACTTATTGGTATGTCCAATTTAGCTTCATACTTTTTAAAAGATTAGATATATATAAATATTTGTAGGGTTCCTCGAAAAGATAGAATTTCAGAAGATGTAAAGAAACAAGTTGTTGAATATTGGACCACCCACTCTCGTGTTTCTTCCAATAGAAGGGATACTATACAAATAATAGGTGATGATGGTACACAAATTTCTCATCCAAAACATTTTATAGATACAACACAAAGTGAACTTTTTGAAGCATTTAAACAAGAATTTTTAAATGTGAAGATTTGTCAAAGGATGTTTGAAACACTATGACCATCATTTGTACGTATAAATAAAGTACGTGAAACTTGTTGTTGTTGAAATCATGTTGAATTTGATCTACACCTACAATCATATAGAAAAGTTATGGCAACAATTGATAAAATTTAGCCATCCCTGGAAGCACAACACAATTTGTGAAGTCTCTTTATGTGAAAAATCAGAAAATTCGGATGAATTCAACGTTCAGTGTATAAAAAATGTATGTAATGATTGTGGAGATTTAAAGAATCTTTTACATGTTGACAATAATGAAATGCAAGTTACTTGGAAGAGATTTGAATATGAGACATACTTAACGAAGTCAAGAGTTGAGGCCAAAAAATTGTTCTCAAAGAGGTGGATTGCTTACAATGAATTCATGAGTAAATTTCGCAATATCATATATCCACATATCCAACATTGTCATGGTGCAAGATGGAAATCTAAGCAATTTCGTTATTCAAAGAATTGTTTTCCACCAAGTTGTATTCTCTCTATTGTAGATTTCTCTGAGAACTATACATTTAGTTCTCAAACTGAGATTCAAAGTCAATATTATCATTCAGAGAAAGTTGCAATCTTCGTGCAAGTTTGCTACAGGCATGCAGAGTTAGCGGTCGATGGAATACAAAGTAGTAAAGATGATAGAATTATCATCAAAGAGGTTCACTTTTATATCAGTGATGATACGAATCATGATAGAAGCTATGTAGCTCATTATTTCAAAATGTTTTTTGAAGACTAAGACGACATGGCATAAATCAAGAACAACACTGGATATGGTTGATGGATGTGCTAGTAAGTACATTGGTTTTTAAATTATTTTTAATTAATTTATATTTACTTTTAAAACTTTGAGACTTAAATTGTTTTTTGAAGATAATTCAAGGTTTTCAAGTGTTTAATTATTTGTAACTTCACATGACAATTTAAGTCTGCAAAAGCCTTTGTTTGGTTATGTAGTCAATATGCTAGATGCAACACCAAATTTTTGTGGAATTTTTATGAGAGTGAACATGGAAAAGGAGAGCATGATGGAGCAGGAGCATGTGTGAAGCGTGCACTTCGTCAACATGAACTTGCTAGTATGTCCAATTTAGATTCATACTTTTTAAAAGATTAGATATGTATATATATATATTTAATTTAACTAAATTAAATTTTCTTTTAAGTTCTTTGAAAGTAATAGGTGACAAATTGTGCCAACTTGTGTGTAACTTTAGGTAATGCCATATGGAATGCAAATGAAATTGTTGAATGGTGCAAAAGTCATTTTTCTGCTCGTGACTCAACATACAACACACGGTATTTTTGGGAAGTTACAGGTATGTATGTCTAGTCAAAATTTGTTTTAAAAATTTGAATTTCAAAGTTCAAGTATATACATGATTTCAAATTGAATTTTCAAGTTTTAATTTAAACAGATATTGATCGATCAAATCCTTATAATTGTCAAGCAATTCATGGTATTAGAAATCTACATCAAATCATGACAACGGGGAGTAGTAGGCCTTATGCAATGAATGTGAGAGAAAAATCATGTTTTTGTATTGATTGCATTGAGTACAATGCAAATATTGATCAATGTGAGAATATTAGAGATGGGTATGTTTCACAATGGGAAATGAAACAATTAATATCAATGCCTCCTTTTGTTGAAGATGACAATGTTGATGTCTATGATCCACTATATTCAGCTGATTACGAACGTGTATCTGATTTAGTTGTTATAGGTATGTCCAAATTGATTAATTTAGTTAAAATCAAGATTTAAATTTATATATATATATATATATATATATATATATATATATATATATATATATATATATATATATATATATATATATATATATTATTCTATTTTAAAGTAAGTTTCAAATATGTGGAAGGTGTAGATTACTATCTACTAAGATGTACACAACCAAAAAGAAAATTGTTTGAATCGATGACAGATGGTGATGGACAAGAGTATCCCATTGGATCAGTCGTTATTGAAGGCACATATTATCAACAAATAAAGATAGATAAAAATGGTATTATATTTGTTGATTAAAGGCTAGGACAAAAGGTTCTACATTACAGTCACTTAGTTTTGGCAACAAAAATAAATTTAGAAACTTTACCTAAAAGAGGACATGCCAAACAAAAGTGGAGGTTGCCTATTGAAGATCATGAGAAGATTTTAGAGATAATTAAAGATAGAGAGGATCCAGATTTTATGTACCAGGAGCTTTAAGTTGTTTTTTGGATACATGTGTACACATTTATGACTCCAAATCTAGATAATTTATATATTTGTATTGATTGGACATGTGACATGATTTAGAATGGTTTTTTTTTTAGAATGTGACATGTATGTTAGATCATATATATGCTTGATCTACAAAACCCAGTGACTTTAAAAATGTTTTAATTTACATTTTGCCTAAATTCCTTTAAATCATCTAAATTTCCAATTGCATTTTTACATGTTGGACATGGTTCATTCTTTTAAACCTTCACTCTTGAGAATCTCTCTAGAAATTCCTTTATATCATCTCTCTAGATTCCTTGATTGTAAATTTTTATGTTTGACACATGGAATTGTTAAACTTTCACTTTCAAATCTTTGAATTTAAATATTTGTTCAACTCCACCTATATACATGAGCTAGATTGAATATATATACGTGCAACAATATGTACAAAACCTAGTCTATGTTCCAATTTTGCATTTAAATTTATTTATGTTCCACGGAATTCTTAAGTTCACATTCAAATATTTCATTTCATTTGAACATTCAACTCCACAAACTTGTATAAAATTATCTAGTTGATTTGGTGTTTGAGTGGTGAAGAATCTAGACATAAATGTTGTCTCTAGTTTTCTTTATTTTTTATACATTACTAATGCATGACATTCAATAATTTTAAATGATCATTTGGATTTTCATGTATCCTAATCATCACATCCTAATTTTATTAAATTTTCATCAGGTAAGCATCCCTCATCCTAGAATCATTTAAAAATTATCCATCTAGATCCATCTCAACCGTACATCCATTCTCCATCCTTAATAATAAAAAAGCATCACTTAAACATCAAAATTTGGTTACTTGGTCTCAATCTAGCCCATACATCATATTGTCCTTTCCTCATCACCCAAAATTTTCAACATCTAGGGACCTTATCCTTAATTTAGACTATCATCCATTTCAAATCCAATCTCCTAATAAAAAATCACTTTCAACCTTATAATTTGATTTCATCTTTAAAATCCAAATTTACTTAAGAATATTAGATCCTATCTTTTAAGTATAGAACTAAATTATTTATCCATTTTGTTAATGTTAGATTGTATCCAGGTTCTCTTGGTTTGTCCTTTCTTGTTCACCTTAAGGTGCATTGGAATATATGAACATTGTAGTGAATCATAGTGATGGTGTTTGGGGTGCTTGAGATAGCTACATTTTGGCATCAATTTAGCTTTGTTTACCATGTATAGCTTGAGACCATGTATGTAATTTGGTCCATCTTTCTAGTACAATTAAATATGGATTGATCAATTTTTAATTTATATATAGAATTGTCATCCAAGAGATCTACTTGATCAATTTTTAATTTATATAGAATTGTCATCAATTTTTAATTTAATATTAAATGTGCATGTCTTTCAAGATTTAAATAGATATATCAATTTCTAATTACATATATATAAATGTTCCACATGGAATTCTTAAACTTTCAAAACTAGAAATTTGATTTCATTTACATTCAACTCCACTAATAGCTTGCATGCTTTATTTGAATTATATGGTTCATTCTTAAGTGAACACTTTCAAACATATATATATATATATATATATATATATATGATTTCATTTACATTCAACTTGACACAAGTATAGCTCATCATCTAGTTCAAGAATTCTTTGCATGCACATTCAAATGAACATGTGTATTAGATTATATGGAATTAGAAATTAGGTTAATGTAGAGCGTGATATATGCACAATTTAAATGTATAAATAACTTTTATTGACTTTAAAAATGAACATTTAGAGCTTTAAAGAATTCAATCTAACTATCATCTATTTCCGATTGCATTTTTATGTTCTACTTTAAAACATGTATAGCATTAATCTCAAGCATATATGCATTCAATTTTTTCTATTTCTTGACCTATTTATTAAAGACAAATTCATTTGAACTATTTATTTAAATTAATTACATGTACATGTCCATCTTTTTAAATTTACAAATAGCAACCATTAGATAGTGGAGTGGACAACATTTTGATTTCACAATGTATTTAGTTATCTATATATGTACAAGAAGTGCATTTGAACAAGTTACCATAATTTAAATTTAAATAAAGGTACTTATAGATGTAATGTAAGTGAGTTCATCAAACCATAATAATGCACGTATATAACAAACCTCTAAGATTCAAACCATAAAACATAACTGTATGAATGTGACATGTAAATTATAACAAGTATATATATGTGTACCATAAAACATAAGTATGTAACACGTCCAAATGTTCAATACATAAATCATAAAAAGTGTCTCCAACATATAATAAAATGATCTCAGACATGTAATACTATAAAACAAATCTCAAAGAGAGGGATGTCTAGTATGAATAGAATCATCAGATCTATGGCTCGATCTCTCCCTCGACCTCTCCCTCGATGCATGGCTCGATCTCTCCCTCGACCTCTCCCTCGATCCATGGACCGATCGCTCTGTTGATCCAAGATGTGTGGATCCATGTCCCATCCAATATCTCTCGATCTGTGTCCTGAGCCTCGTCCCAACCCCTGCATGTGTTCAAGTACACATATATATGTAAAATTATCTAAAAATTTTACAATGTACTTGAGTTCAATGTGTTCAAACTTAAACATCAAGTAATTAGTTTTTTAAAATTAAATTTAAATATACCTCATCTGCATACTGCATGGGATCGCCATCATGCTCCAAATTTCCAAAGTTTGGGAATTCACCATACTGCTTAAAATTTTCAAGTACATAATTTCAATCAGGAGTTAAACCCCTAGAATTTTTTAAAATGCATTACATAAATTTTTAGAACACAATTTTTAAAATATATACATGTATTTAAATTATAAATTGAAAGTACCTGTTGTGCCTGCTTGAAGGCTCTACCAATGTCACTAAGATCACGAGAATGTAAAGACATCGTAGGGGGATCTGTAGCATGTACAGTATTAGTAGCAAAAATATCTCGACTATATGTCCCATGGACAAGATCAGGTGTTGCAGTAGCCTCAACGTGACCTGTAACATCCTGATGACCACCTGAACAAGCTAAAGGATCAACAGAAACATGATGTGCATGGGATTCTGTAGGGTGATGTGGAATATCCTGAGCTGCATTTGCCACCCTGTGGCTCATATGTGTATGAGGATATCATTGTCTAATAAATTTTGGTACCCTGTCAAGAGCAATCCCATGGTCCTCACTGATAACCTGATATGCTGCTAGTAAATCAAAAATTGAGAGTCTACACGTATTACGCAGAGTCGTGTGGGTCATATGCTTGACATCTGCAAGAGTAGGTAGATCAGCACTAATAAATGGATCATACGATGCCGATGTATCCTCAGTGGGAGGAAGGTTGATCCATGGGCGTAATAAATATCTACCAACTCGATCAGATGAAATCTGATCAATCTGCATCGTAATAGAGGAAATATTTTCAAAAATCTGACTCTGAGTGGACCCTGTTGCTGCCTCCCTAGCTGCTACCAATTCCAAACGTTTTGGTAAAACCAAAAGGTTTGGGCCAACTAATGCCCTCTTGTCCATAGGCGGTGGCAAATTTGAAGGTCTAAACTATGGTTTGTCAAAAAAATAGCCTTTACCTTGGCCAGCATGCTTAGTATAAGATGTGTAGTCCACCTCTATATGTAAATGAAATTCTGCATATAACTATTTTACAAAATACAATGGCAGCTCATCATTGTGAGGCCATCTATGATGTGCTGCCAACCATCTAGGGTATATGAATGGTGCAACAAGAGGATCCTCACACCTCGTAACCACATATCCTCTAATTTTATTTTTTCCTCTATAAAATGGGAACATGGATAACACATTTTTACCTGAAACTAATTTGGCAACTTCTCTATGTTTCATTGTGCCAGTAACACTCCTAGCAAGAGAAAAATAAAACTGTTCAATGCTGATTTCATCATAAGGATTGTATGATCGAATTGTCTCAATCATCTTAATAATCTCTTGTCTAATAGTGACTAATCTATCTCAATTAGCCAAATTGGGGGAGTTGTGAATTGTTTGCTCTAAACATTTTAGAGCATTGTCCAATCTAACAATACTTTCCTGAAATATATTTGATCTAGTTTGAGCTTCTCGCTCAGAACTAGGGGAATGATGAGATCCCTCATCGGCCATGATATATATAAATAGATAGAGATCTGCATATCATTAAAACAAAATTACATAATGAACTAAACAAATTTAAATTGAATTTTTTTTGAAAACTAAAAAAATATATATTTAAATTAAAGGTAAAATTTTCAAGTTTCGAAACTAGAAAACATTTTTGAATTTAAATGTATCTAATGAGATCTAGTTTAAACTTTATATCTATTGAGCTATGTGAACCTATTAAATCATAGGCATGCATGTAATATTCAACCAAGAGTAAATATGGAAACAAAATATTTATCCTTTCAACCACTCTATACTAAAATTTTGATCAAAATAAAAAAATACTCTTCATTACAAGTGGTCATATATGATCTAGCCTTTCTTTGTAATCAATTTTTTTTTAAATCAAACACTAGAAATTATAAAAAGGTTAACATTTCCTTAATTTTTCGATCTAACTTAAAACATATTAAAGTAATAAAGTTAAAATTCTTTGAAATAAATTCCTTAGGAATAAAATATAAACATTTAGATACATGTGCATATATCTGTATGTACACATGTATGTATGTGGTAGTGCATGTGTGTACGTGCATGTATATATATATATATATATCTGTGTGTTTGTGTATGTACATGCATATATATATGTATATGTGTGTATGTGTGTATGTATGTATATGTATGTGTGTATGTATGTATGTATATACATATATATATGTATGTACATGCACATGATATATGTGTGTATGTACATGTATTATATATGTATGTATGTGTGTATGTACATGTGTGTACACACATGTATATACTCAAGTACATACATACATACACACATACACATATATATACATGCATGCACATACATACATGTACATACACATATATATGCATATACATACATACATACATACATGTATATATAATACATGTACATGAATACACACACATACACACATATATATAATACATACATACACATACACATATATGTGCATGTACATATGTATACCATATACATATGTATGCATATACATATGTATACCATATACATATATACATGCATATACATACATACATACATACATACATATATATATGCATATACATACATACACACATACACACATGTACACACATGCATACATACATGTACACACATATACACACATATACACATACACATATATACATGCATGTACATACATATGTATACATACACACATGTACACATATGTATATAATACATCTACATGCATATGCACATACACATATATGTGCATGTACATATACATACATGTACATACATATATATATGCATATAGATACATACATACACACATGTACACATGTATATATAATACATACATACATACATACACACATACACACATGTACACATATGTATATATAATACATGTACATGCATATGCACATACACATATATGTGCATGTACACATATACATACATGTACATACATATATATATGCATATATACATACATACATACATACACACATGTACACATATGTATATATAATACATACATACACACATACATACATACATGTACATAAGAATATATAAATCATTCTCATTGGTCTAGGTCATGCTAAGGTTTAGAAAACCACTCCTGGGTGGAAGATTAGGATCCTAATTGACTTGTGGTACAACCAAAATACATCAAAATAAAGATTAAAAATATACTTTCAAATTGGAAAAATTAGAAATACTAGTGACATGAGATTTGAAAATGAAACACTAGTGGACTGGCTAAGGTTAGTTAAGGTGTATAAAGAGATTTCACAACAAATACCTAAAAAATAGAGCTCCTATTTTCTTATACAATATTCTATGAAGTTGATGCCTTTTATATGATTGAAATTAAAGTGTTGAAATACCCTTAAATCTAATACCTAAAAGATGAGAGCTACACTATTCAATGAAGTTGATGACTTTTATATGATTGAAATTAAACTATTGAAATAGTAAAAGCTGATATATAATATTCTATAAAGTTGATATCTTTTATATGATTGAAATTAAATTGTTGAAATAGTAAATGTTGTCATTTCATATTGATAACCTTATATATGAATGATATGTGATAGCAAAATTTTAGGAAGTATGTGATGAAATTTTTTGACCCCATCTCAAATACATCTCCTTAAATCTAATACCTAAAAATAAGATCTCCTATTTTCTTATACAATAATATGAAGTTGACGTCTTTTATATGATTGAAAAATAGGAGCTATAGTATTCTAATACCTTTAAATCTAATACCTAAACAATAGGAGCTATAGTATTCTATGAAGTTGACGTCTTTTTCTCTATGCTCTCCTTGTTTTCTCTGCCCCTTTACCTACATATAGATGCAGCTGTTAGATAATATCAGGCACCAGAATAGGTTAACCCCCGTAAACCAGGTAACTACCTTTAAAAATAAGGATAGGTTCAAGTGTAGGAGTGAAGTCTGACATAAGGGATGACTGTAGCAAAATGGAGGCAGGAATCGTAAGCATTTTATGGTAACCACCCGGCAATGAAGACAATCATGAGTCACCACTCAGAAATGGATAAATGAGACTACCATGATCATAAAGGATTGACCCATGTTCTAGGCTGGGATGGTTGCAATTGAACGCCACCTTAACTAGGGCAGGGACGTGGAATTAACTCCACTCTACTGCCCAAAATGGATAAGATACATGGGCCTCACATTGGGATAAGGCCTATAAGTAATCACTGCTAGTACACATGACCTCTTAGGAAACTGCCATGAAGATAATGTCCAGAAGGGATATTTGAGATGCCAACACCCAGGAAAATCTAAGGTTGGTGGGTCCCACAAGTCTGAAGAGGATCAAACAACACCCAAATGAAGTGGGTCCCAATTCCATGCCAAGCGATTTTAATTAGTTTTAGATTTTCTACCTACGTGAGTCCCAGTACACAGCTGCAGTGCCAATAAGGGATTTAAAACAACAACCCAGATTAGTCAGTCCAACTAATCCACCTCAACCATAACTCACCAGCCATGCATCCAGCAACAAGGAATGAATGCTCAAAAATAAAAGGGGGAACCTATTAAAACAAACCAAAAGGACCTCCAACACAAAAAAAAGTCAAGCCAAAATTGAGTAGATAGAATTTTTGGGTGTGCAAGATTGTCAGAGCCCCAAATGCTCTTGCATCATTATTGTAATAGGTGAGTTCCACAAATTAAAATAGTCTTCCCATTGATTCTACAGGCTACTGCATATGCTCAATTGTTTGCCTATAAATTTAGAGATGACAACTCCTTAGAATTGCCTTAAAAGGCATTCTGCCATGGAATGCAATGATTTCCGGACATGCATAAATTGGGCGTGTTTCACCAAAGCATTATCTAGAGGACATAGTGTAAAATTGAAGTATTTGTGGTGGTTCCATGCTCTGTCAAGGGCGTTTGTATCAGGAAAACTTTTTGACCTAAACGATATCAATGAATCTATCATACAATATAAATGTTTCAGTGAAATGCATCAAAAGAAATGCAATGCTCCCATGTTTAGTTGGACATGAACCAAGCTGAAAAATCAAAAGGAAATTGTGTAGCTTTCTCAATGTTGAAATTTCAATTGAGTGTCAAGTAAAAAAATAATTGTAACATGGAATAATCTAAAAACTATTGCTTGTGGTTTCAAATTTTGCATACATGTCTACCAAGAAAGTTACAACTATAACATTTGACAAAACCCCCTTTACTTTATTCTTTAATACATTTCCATACCTTGTTTCAAAGCTCCCATTTTGACGCTCAACAGGTAAGAAAATTCATGAGTGACAGAGGAGTTGAAAAGACACCAGGTTGTAGTTGTATTGAAGTTCATAAAATGGTACACACCTTTTGTGTGGGAGATAGATCGCACCCACAAACATAGTATATCTATGCAATGTTGGACGAGTTGTTTTGCAAGATGAAGGAAGCAAGGTATATTCCAGATACGAGACTTGTATTGAATGATGTAGAGGAGGAGAAAAAATTACTCCTTGTACACCACAGTGAGAAGTTGGCAATTGCATTTGGATTGTTAAACACATCCCCTGAAACAACTCTGAGAGTTGTCAAGAACCTTAAGAGTATGTGCTGACTGCCATTCTGAAATCAAGTTTATTTCAAAGATTGTTGCAAGAGAAATTGTTGAGAGATGCAAACCGTTTCCACCATTTCAAAAGTGGACAATGTTCTTGTGGAGATTATTGGTGATACAAAGCAAAACAGAGCCTATGAATACAGGCTTGCACTAAAACAAGGTGCATGATGCTAACTATTGTGCAAACTCTTTGGCAAAATTATGACTATTTAATGGATATACTTCAAAATAAATCAGAGGTTTTTCATATAGCTGGATGCATTTCTGAAAGGAATGGTGAATATATAAATTCTTCACAACATTCACTACCTTTCGGCCAATATCCATTACAAAACCTGATTTTTGCATTTCAATCAAACCCTAACAAATGAGAACTCACAAATTTCCTTAAACTTTTTCACAAATTTCTCAAAATAGACACAAATGAGATGAGAAATCAAACAACCCATTGAATGCCACGAATGGAACCTGTTAAAATATAGTCGTTGTTGCTGGTGATCGACTGACAAGCTCTCGCCCTCAATACTTTTGCCCGAGTGTTCCAATAGTGGGCTTGGTTTTTTTTTTGGGATTTTATTAGGGCTTTTCAGTCGATACACTTTCGGTCGATAAAGTTTCGGCTGAAACATACTCGACCGAGCAGGTCTTTCCAGATATCTGCCTTGTTGACACTTTTTGGCCGATAATGTTTCGGCCGAAAGTAACTCGCCTGACAAGTTCCAGCCACGTAGGTGCCATGTGGCTGCCTCGTGGATTCGGCCGAAACCTTATCGGCCAAAAAATGGTCGGCCGAAAGTAATTCGCCCGAATTAATTTATTTGGCCCAAACTGTGACACAAGTTTGTGCTTTCACCCCTATGGCTCAGGTGCATACAAGCTGTCAACACCAGAAGTGGATTTGTTTGACGAACCCATCAACGACATACACCTAAAGAAGTATTATGTTTGAAACAGTTATCATCATCCATAAAAGTCTTGAAAGTCTTGAAAAAATACAAAAATAGCAGAAAAAGTCCTGAAAAATATAAAAACAGTAGAAAAAGTCCTGAAGAAATACAAAAACAGTAGAAAAAGTCTTGAAAAAAGGAGTTACCCTAGTGAAAACCTAGCAAACAGGCATCTTGATAGCGCACAAAAAAAAAAGAAAAAAAAAGGGGGAAATTCATAGGGTGAAAACCTGGCAATAGGCAGTCTATTGACATGAAAAATGCAATAAGAACAAATAGTGAAAATCTGGTAAACGGATGCTATTTGTAGCTCTCCATCTATTAGTTCATGTTTTGCACTTGGCTTTTCAACATTCATTTTCATGCATTTGACCTTCATCTTAGGACCATACTAGCATCGTTCTCCCATCATTTTCCTAGAGTGATAACATCTTATCTTGGCTTGATTATTGTACATATTCATTTCAGAAAGTTGTGTCAATATTGGGGGAAAACGTTGACATACTAGGGGCAACCAACTTTCACATTTTACCAAAATGGCTAGACAAAGACATTGAATCAAATCATGCAAGCAAAAAATTGAATCACATGCATAAACTATCCAATCATTGATCCATATCACAACAGTTTTCAGCTGTGTACCATATCATGACTCATATCTAGATGATCTATAATCTAAATAATGTTTGGAACACCAGTATTTCATTTTGAGCAATGGTTGTTTTATTTTTGATATCATCTCTCTGGAGTACACTCGATGATGCACTGCACTAGAGTGGCAAGGAAAGAGAATGATTTTTCTTTGTTTGTTGTCTTGAGGTTAACTATCCATCTGTTGCCAATATGTCGCAACACATGAGTTACAAAGCTGATCATTGATGACAGTTCCAAATTTGCATCAGAAGATGGTTGGTCTTTGTTTGTTTATGCAAGAAATGCTTAGGTCATCTCGGTTCAATTATACCTCGATGCTTGTGTTTACTTGCTATATCAAAAATCATGAAAGTTGTACTCAGGTCATCATTGGTGCTAATTTACCCTTTGATGCTTGTACATACTTCCAAAATTTTCAAACACTCTATGATGATTCAAGAATTCTAGCAAAAAGCTCAACAAATGGTTCGTTTCACTTAATTGCATTTCATTTTAGATCATTGTACATATTTTCACACTGGGTTTACATCAAAGTTTTCTTTGAAAGGCTAACAAGAACATCAATAGCTGCCATGTCTCTTTAGACTATTTGTGGAGGACATTCAAACATTTGTTTCATCATCCCCTTTCATCTTCATTATCATTTCATTAATCATTATCATTTCATCTAGGTCCTATCATTTATCATTTATCATTCATTTGCATATCATTTGGATCCTCTATCATAATCATTAACATTTTTATCATTTTTATATTCATTTCATTTTCCTTTTACACATTTGCATCCCATTTATCATTTCAATTTCACTTCTCATTTCATTATCTTATCATTTCATTTTCATTATCATTCATTTCATATCACTTCACTTATCATTCTCATCATTTCATTTTATTATCACTTATCATTCTCATTTATCATTTCATCCATATCATTATCATTCATTTCATATTATTTCCCTCATCATTTTCATTTATCATCTCATTCTTATCATTTCATTTATCATTATCATTCATTTCATATCATTATCATTTATCATTTCACTTATCATTTCATTTATCATTATCATTCATTTCACATCATTATCATTTATCATTTCACTTATCATTTCATTTATCATTATCATTCATTTCATATCACTATCATTTATCATTTCACTTATCATTTCATTTATCATTTTCATTATCGTACATTTCATTTCATATCACTTATCATTTTCATACATGTCATTATCATTGCATTCCATTTTATCATTGCATTTAATCATCATTACAAAACATTACATTTCATCATGTATCATTTATCATCTTATGATACATCACACTATTCATCATTTCATTTCATATCATCACCCTATCCTTTTTTTCATATCAAATAATATTACAAATTCAAGATGCATATCATAACCACAATATTCATCATATTATCATTTTACATTTGAACATCCAAACACAAATATTCCATACATGCATTTTCCAAAACAACATCTTTCATAAAACATTTCAACTATCCCATGGTATATTTTCATAATCATATCATAAGTCATCCACCTGCATGACATCATTAGTATGCATCATCAATCATTTTTCATCATCATAAAAAAAACCATCATATCAACTCATCCTACATATCATGTTAGTCATTAAATTATTCCCATGCATATCAAAATACCATGACATATAGAAATAAATGCACATTACATAATCATCTCATAAATGCACATCACATCATCAAAAATCATCGCCGCGGCATACCATTGCTCATCATAAATAATACAAATGTCCAATATCCAATGAAACTAAAAAAGTTCAAAGAGAGATACATGGGATATGATCAAAATCAATATACATGCTCCAAAAATGATATACATGTGTGAAATACATCTGCCAACTAGCTGGTCAATGCCCCTGATGGAGCTGGTCTAGAAGGAGGTGGTTTGCCACTGGTACCTGGGTCAGGATCCCACCGAGGCCCGGTCACCCCTAGGCTCTGTGTGCGTGTCTATGACCTGCTCCTGGTCCTAGTGTGGGACCGTGGGAATGGCTCTCTGTGCTCAGGAGGATATAGCTCCTCATATTTGACATGGTAATACTCTACCTCCCTCGCCATCTCCATGTCCTCGGCAATCGCCTCTCGCAAGGATGCACTCTCGACAATACCCATGAGCCTCTGAGTGACACTCTCAACCTCTACTGCCTTCCGTCTCAAAGCATCCCTCTCTGAGATCAACTGAGCTATCTGTGGGTTTGGGGTAGGATGTGATACCTGTGTTGATGTTGGAACCTGAGCCTATGCCTATTCAAGTTGTGCCTGTAACTGTACTATCACACTCTGTGCCTAACCTAGCTGACTCTAAACAGTCTACACCTGGGCCTGCAGAGTGGCTATCTATGTCTGCTGCGAGGAGGAAGAAACCCTGATAACAGTCCATGGTATACCACTAGATCTGGGCCTCCGTACAACCTGTGCACTGGCTAAGCTATCCATCCTCTGCCTCACTACCCTCCCTGCCTCCCCTCCATCATCTCCCCCATCATCCCCACCATCTGAGCTCTCATCGTCCCTATCACCCTCCTCCTCATCTCCAACCTCATCCTCCTCCTTTCCTCCACCCACTGCCTACTCTCTGCTAGCCACACCCTCCCGTCTCTCCTCCCCAAACTGTTGTATTATTGCGATGGGCCCTGGCTCATTGGGGCATGTAAATTGTGGGAAGCGATGTATATGGAAGTACTCTAAGTACTCATCTGAAATCCCTGCATCTGTAACCTCTGGCCTATATGCCCATACCTCAGCCTGCAAGCTAGTGTAATTTGTATAGGCCACTTGGTATGTGTTGCATCGGCCCCATCTTGGATCATCCTTATGCCACCCATAATGAGCAACACCCTGTGGCATCCCCTGTGTGAATCTGTACTGTCTCTGCACTCGCAAGGCCAAAAATCTCTCAATGATGTATGGCGTCCACCCCATCAGGTATCACGGTATACAAACAAATGACATCTCCAAATGATCTATGTCTCAAGGCTCACAATCTACATACGACCTCCATATCACTGAATCCACATCATCTAGCACCCACCGCTAGTACTCCAACTTGCCCAGCTTGGGCTGGACAAGTGCACTTGAATAAGAATATACATATGGCCTACCTGGTGGCCTAGCTTTAGCACACTTTGGCCTCGTAATCGCAATATGCTCTCAGGCCCAGATCTGAAGCAGCGTCACACCATTGGCCAAACTTGTCGACCCTCGGTACACCACCTGATGTAGATCATGATACAAGTAGGCCAAAATACAGCTCCCCCAAGCAAACCTCTATGGCTGCATCACCATCCACTCTAGCATCCTACCCCATCCAACAAAGAGTCCCTTTGACCAATGATCTGGTCCAAGGAAGCCTCCAATGATTGCCGCCAACACAACAACTAGGGCTAGATATCTACTAAAATCTGCCCACGACACCCAGTATCCGGCTATCGCCATATCACCGCAGATCCTCCTAAGTGCCTCTGTCCCTCCTATCTCCTTGTGGTCATAAACCACAAGAGCACCTACCATAGGAATCCCTAGAATCTTGTACACATCCTTTGGTGTCATGGTCATCTCACCAATCGAAAAATGAAAGGTGTTATGATTCAAATGCCACCTCTCTACCAATGCAGTCAACAGTCCCTTGTTGACTCAAATCCCTCACGGGATGGTCAACAGGGATCCCAATCCACAGGCACCTATCCACTGTACCTCTGTAGGACTTATCTCTCCTATCCGATCCCAACATATCGGGAACCACTCTCTAATTTGGAGGTTGTCGAAAACCTCCTATTTTTGGTCATCACAAGGACAATTAATCAGACTCTTACAAATGACTCATATCATGTGCTCTATCTATCAAGCAAACCATATCAGTGACCCATATCAGTGACCCATATCAAGTGGCCCATAACAGTGACCCATAATAGTGACTGATATCAGTGACCCATATCAAGTGACCCATATCAAGTGACCCATATTAGGTGAACCATATCAAGTGCTCTATCTAAGTGAATCCTAGATCATGAATTCAATGCTACATATATCTATCTAACTATCACATTTATCAGACATTTACTCTTTATTTTTCATTCATGGGAAGCAAAGTTATCAGCCAATCAGTCAATTAATCAATCTACTATGGGGAAACAAAGTTATCAATTAATCATCTCATTTCTACTCATATCAGCATGATGGAAAAATAATTTCTATCTATTGACCAAGGAAGCAAATTACACCATCATTTTTCATAATCAAATGCATTGCCAAAATTTTCCTAGAAGTGCTAATTTGTGCCTCATATGTGCTAAAAGTCAAAAGCGCTACAGTTTACCTTAAAAGCGCTAAAACTCATTATGTTGGTTTGCATTCCCTAAAAGCGCTAAAGTTTCTCCTATATGCTCTAAAACCCTATATGCACTAAGGTACCCCTCATATTCGCTATTTCATCCTCCAGATGCACCAAACCACTGAATGCGCTAATCTACACATCCTATGTGCTACTTCATAACCTGGATGTGCTAGTCCATCTCTATTGTGGCTAACCCTAAATGCGCGACTCTATGCCCTAGATGCGCTAAAATTTTCTAGCTGGTTTTCGACCCTAAAAGCGCTAATCTACACTTCGTATGCGCTAGAACACCTAATTTTATCCTAGACCTAAAAGCGCTAAAGAATGCCCTAGATGCGCTAAACCAACCTTCGTATGTACTAATACAAAATCGCGGATGCGCTAAAACATCATTTTTTATCCTAAATCCGCGGCAAAAGCTTAAAAAATCAATCAAAATTGCAAAAAATTGAATCACAAAGGGTTTAATCGACTCACCGGTGGTCCATACACAACTGGTCTCTGAAATCAGCGGGTTCACTCGAATCTGTGTGTGTGATATGAAATCGGCATCTCGCTCAGTCGTTGTGAGAGCACACAATTCACTGTAGTAAAAGGGTGCAAATGACTTTTACTTTTACCCCTTTTTACTTTATATGGGTCAATTAAGGAGGGTTTTTGGATGACATTTCTTTTATTTTTCACCAGGGGCATCTTTTACATCAATTATCACGAGCTAAATCACTGAATCACCATCTGAATTTCCTCATCCATTTGAAACTCATGTCATCATCCGTGATTTACCTCCCGAGGGGGCATCATTAGCATCAACATCTAAAATGTATCAGGGGCAAAAAAAATATTTTCTTTGAAGCAATGCGTTTCACACATCACTTCAAAGAGGGGAAAAATGTATATGCATAAAATTGGTCATGTCTATTCATTCTTGACATTTAATTAACTATTTATTATTTAATTAAATTTTCTAAAGTCTTCTACAATGTAATTAAATTTAATCAATTTAATTATATTGTTCATTCATTTTCCTACTATAATCAAATAAATTTATTTTATTTGATTATTTCATATATCTACTTAATTAAATTAAATAAATACATTTTATTTATTTAAGTTAATTATCATCTTTTGAATTTAATTAAATCTTTTTAATTAAATTTAAATATCTCTTTTCTTCTATTTTAAAACTTTCTTCTAATTAGTTAAATACATTTATTTAATTAATTTTGGAACACATATCATTTCTTCAAATTTAATTAAATATTTTATTTTAATTAAAGATCTGCTTTCTTCAAATCATAATTAGATATTTCATTTAATTATGAAATCTTCTGATTTCCTCAAAATCTTAATTAAATATTTATTTAATTAAGGAAAATCAACATGCACTCATAAATAAATAATTGAATTGGATAATTCATTATTTATCTTCTCAGAATCTTTCCATTTTCTTCTAAAAAAGAGGATTTTTAAATAATCTCATCTTATCTCTTCCATGAAAATGGGAAAATCCTGCTTTATTTGATTTCTTCTATTCTTCTCTACAGTCTCATACATCTTCGACTGTTCAATCTGTCAGGAATTATCACAGCCGTTGACCAACCCAGCCAATCAAAATCCTCAAAAAGCAAATCCAAGCATTGGTTACACACATACATACAAGCAATTACACTTATGCACTGGTATCTTTTAGTATTCTAGCAATAATCATATCTTAGCAGTAATTTTATCATAGCATAATCTTACATTTTAGCTTAATATGCATGTTAGTTTAATTCTCATTCTCTAGTAGTCCATTTTGTTGAGCTTGATCTATTGGATTTGAGAGCAACTGGAAGCAACAAAACGCTGGGGATAGAGAGCAATTAGACGACTTCAAAGAAGCTACAATAAGAGTTTGTCTATTTTTCTTTAAGCTTCTTTGATCTAATGTTTTATTGATTGCGTTTTGAATTCATTAGAATGATCATATTTTTATACACACACAATGTGCAATGAACCTTAGCACAGGCTGCTTCTAAAAGAAGGAAAAAAGAGCAAGGAAGAGGAAAGGTTCCTAGATCTGCAACTAACTATGAATAGTGATCATGGAGGTTCTGCTATGGACAACTTCCTTCAAACATGATTCCACTTAACCAGGAAACCTACAGTATCATAAAATTTGTGCTATCTTCCAAGGTTTGCAGATATTTTATCATTCATCCACCACATACATGCATGAGTAAAGATAAAATTTTAAAAGTAGCTTCAAGTTTCAGCCCAGACTAACTTTATAAGACCATCCACCACCAGCAAATGGCAAAAAGTATGGACTAGAAGGCATCAACATAACATAAATTTCTATGACCACAAAACAACATCTAACAAATCTATCTAAGCAATTTGTAACCAACTAAAACAACAATCTAAATCTAACTAAAGCATCTAACAATGAGAGATTGAATCATGAAAAATGTGGAGAACTCAGAAAATGCACCAACTCAATGTATTTTCATTAGAAATTTCTGCAACATGTCATTACAACAACTCAAATCCCCTTGAAAATGAGAGGAGACCCCCTATTTATAGTGTCTAAAAAGTAGAATGAATGGCCAGGATTTAATCCCATTGTGTGGCCAAGATTCACTACAACTTAGGGTTCTACCTACCCTCCAATATATTACAATTTTAAAATACAGTCTTGTCTTTATCCCTATTTTGTCCCCTAGTGACAACACTGTAGCATTTTTGTCTTTTGCTAATTGCCCTTTTTGCTGTAGCTACTCCTCTAGAAGCTCTTCACTAATAATAGGGTTTCCTTCCTACTTCTTCAAACATGCATACTCCATGAACTTCAGAATTATCGACTGGAGCTTGTCAACCTCCAAAATCTCAGATCATAGCAATTGATAACTCTATTCCTTGGAGTTGTCTGTAAGCCTTTTCCAGTCTTCATCATACTTGGTAGTGTGGTCCCTAAACAGTTCCGACTAGGCGAAGGCGCAGGCGGAAAAAAATCATGAAATCTATGGTTATCTCCATTGACATCCCATCCTCCATCCCCTTTTGAAAGTGGGGCTTTATTTTCTCCAGATCTATTTGCATCACAGGCATGTCATACCCTGTCATCAACCTCAAATATCATGTGCAGTCTACTCTAATATCTTTGACTCACTCAATATCCGGATCCACCTTGTTAAGTAATTGCTCCAACCTTTCTTTCCTATTCTCAAAGTCTCGCTTCCATACATCCATGAGCTAATGATCATCCCTCTTGAATGTGAGTTCCTTTTCCCATGTGGGACTTGGCAGCTAGAGGATAGCCTCAATCTTCAGGTAGGTGGATCTATATATCACATGGAAGTCAGTGCAAAGTTTCTTCGTGCTTTCCAGAGACTACTGTAAGTCCAGGAACTTGTTGGCTATTTGAATAGCCCAACTGATACCCATATTTCTGACGTATAGAACCTTTCGGAACTAGTTTTCTGTAGTTTTTTCCAGGTTCTTTCTCTTTTCTAGCTTGTCAATTTTCTCTTTGGACAATAGTTGGGGCAGAGCCACATATGTGGTGGACATTTCTTCTATTGAGGACCATTGCTGAATGTATGTCATCAGGTCAACTACTTGTGCCTTTACCTCCTCTTTCAAAACTTTGTCTTGCTGTATTAAGTGCACCACAGTAGCGACAAACACTTGAAGGTGTTCCACTCTTTGTTCCCTTGTAGATGTTCCCAGGTCAATAGTGGAAATATTATAACTTACCCCCTCTTCTCCTACTATGGGTGTGGCTACTTGGACGGTCCTAGATCTGGAAACATCCATTGTTACTTTGGATCTAATTTTGGGTTTCTTCTCTTTCTTGGTAGTGATATGTGCTTGGGCTAAGATAGCCTCTAGTCTTGCTCTTGGATCCTTTTGGGTGGGAGTTTTCTTCTCAAGATGCCTTTCCAGCCATTCAGGAATAGCAGATTTTCCCTTAGGTGATTCACTATCACCCTCACTCTCCTTCGTTTGAATCTTTATTTCTTTATCTCTGGGAGCCTTTTCTTCCATTTTAGTGTCTTCTCCTTCTTCCTCATCAGAGTCTTGGATGAACATAAGGTGTTTGATGGGATGCTTAGTAAGCAATCACTCTTGGGCACTTTCTTCTTTCTCAGTCTCCATTCCTTCCCTTTCTTCATCTTATTCATCCTTATGCACATACTCCTCAGGCTGTTTAATTTTGAGGCCTTTGTCAGCTTGAATCTCACCCTCAGTTTTTCCCTCTTCTATGTTCTCTTCTTCTTTATGAGGAGGTAACACATCTCCCTACTATTCCCTTGTAGAGAGTTCCACATTTTCTGCTACCTTGTCATCTTCTTTCCTTTCTTCTCTAGGAGGATTTTTTTCTACCTCTTCCCCGACATCTTTCAATTGTCAGGTCATTTCTTGCTCGAGATCATCATCAAATGTTTGCATGATTTCTGTACTGGGATCTCTTTCGTCAATG
Organism: Sequoia sempervirens; assembly: GCA_007258455.2. Classification (NCBI taxonomy): domain Eukaryota; kingdom Viridiplantae; phylum Streptophyta; class Pinopsida; order Cupressales; family Cupressaceae; genus Sequoia; species Sequoia sempervirens. The sequence continues at coordinate 218,505,715 of VDFB02353493.1, forward strand.
CCCACAGATGACCCCGTTTCCTCCTCCTCATAAATCACCTTGTCGATTTGCTAATGTTCATATTTCGGATGTTCATGGTACTCATCGGCATCCTCCTCCAATGCTTTTGAGATCTCCATCTCTCACTTCTCCCATTCCTTGGAGATTAGCATTGTGGCTTCCATTGCTGGTGGTACCATTGGAGGTTTCAAGGGTGGAGCACTGGTGAGGACCTATGCTAAGGTAACTTGGATGGTGGAATCCAAAAATATTTGGGAAATCTCAGAGGGGGCACTCTACATGTGCCGCAATAAAGCCTTTGGCAATGCTAGTGCAGTCATTGGCACTATCATCACTACTAGTGGAAGCGATATAGTGGGAGCCATGGAGGTGGAGGAAAGTGGAGAGGTTGCGGTGGAGGAGGAATCAACCAATATCACGGGCCCTGCTACAAGTTTTGAGGGTGGAGAGGAGGCGAGATGGACCGAGATGTCCACCACTGATGGGGATGTGGCAATCATGGCTTGGGAAATGGATGGAAGAGCGACAGAAATAGGGAGAGTTGGAGGAGATTTTGGTTGATGTGTTTTCCCTTCCTTACCCTTGTGAAGGGGATCCTCTTGAATTGTTGGCTTTCCTACGATGCTTCCCTCTCGTTTGTGCCTCTTCGAGGGTGAACCTTCTAAACCTTTTCTTGAATATACCTTTGGATCTGGTGACTACTCTACCTCAACCCCTTTTCTCTTCTTTGATCTTGTGAGTGGAGGAGATTTGGGTGTTACTCCTATTGAGGTTGTAGCAGAGACATCCTCTATAGCACTAAGCTCACTCTTGAGCCCCTCATATGTTAGGACAACCCCTTGTTGCTTCAATCAGGCTACTTGTCCATTAACCCATTCTTTGGTATGAGCCTGAATTGGCTTGGTTATAATATCGAGGTCATCAACCTCTTGCTCATCCCAATCTATTGTTGGCAGCAGCAAGTTGGTGACTACATTGTACCTGGGATCCATGATGGTGCTTTCATCTTCTTCAACTTGATTAGGTATATGAAATAATTGTACTTTTTTTATGAAGTACACACTCATTCACATGTAATGCCTTGCACGCACCTCCCTGCCCTCCTGAAAATCTACCCAGAAATCTTCGAAGTGATGGAAATGGGCATACCCTAGCCCTACTACCTTCCTTACATGCCCATATGGGTCCATTCGTGGGTGAGCAGTGTGTAGGAAAAAATAATATTCTGCCAATTCCTTCTCAGAATTCCCAGCACCCTGGGAGGTTTGCAATTTATACATACCCTAGCCAAAAGCTAAGGGATAAGGGATCCTTGCCAAATGTCTATTGCTGAGGACTAAATGCACATGCTGCAGTTGTTGAGAGAGTTCTAATAGGATAATCCGATCATTGGGGTACCGGGGTAGCTTATTCGACCTCTCTATGAAACCTTGGGCACAAATATATGTGAACTTGGGGTACTAAATGAATAAAAAGGCATATTTTTTCAAGAACACTCGAGCACTGTGAGAGACTTTCCTTTCAAAATCCCCTCCAAGTAACCTGGTGATGTGATCGACAAAGGCATCGTTCACCCTACAATACTCCTTGAAATTCTTGAACTGGAGTTGGGGATATCTGTCATAAACCTTCAATGTTTGACCCGGTTCCTCATCAGGTGCCATGAACAATCCACCGTACTGCCTCCACTCGTCTAGTGAGTAAACAAGATAAGACGTCACGTAGAACTTGGAGGCCTTCTTGACATTCATGAACTACTCGTGGAAGCAGTCACTTATTATGCCCCCCAGTAGATTGAGGCTTTTGTGGTGACATCTTTCTCCCCACGAAGAATCTGCTCTATGAAATACACCATCCATTCCTGAAAGTACACAATAATGGGGAGGCCCATTACTCTACTCAGCATGGTGACCAAGTCATGGTAGTCCTCATGGAAGTCACTGCGGAAGAGCTCTTGGGGGACCTTAGCAACACTGCCCCTTTTCTCTTTATGCCAATACTGGTTTATAAGCTTCTTGCAGGTAGTCATGTCCTCGTCCCAAATTTTTGTACATTCTACTATGGTTGGTATCTCCATTGTTTCAAAAGTAGGGATGTGGAAAGTATTTGTTATTGCTTTTGCCAACATATCAACAAGGATGTTTCCATGCCTATCAACTATTGTCCGTGTCACTGGCTGATATGCCTGTCGGTAGGCCATGACCAATTCAGGGGCTATGAGGGATGGGAGAAAACCCGTAGCCTTAGAAGTTCCACTTTGCCTAATTAATCTTGCATTATCAGTCCTAGGATGGACTCTAACCCTTTGCTTGAATTCGTTAATATCGATGTGGCCAATATTGGTATCTGTAATTTCATTCCAGTCTGTGATGATTTTCAAAGACAAAGGCTCTCCCTGAAATTGGTACTTCATCTCGTCCTTGTCATATTTTCCATGAGGAACCTTGCCTGCTTTCTTCCCTTTGCCTTTTTCTACGGCCGCCCTTGAAGGTCCTGCACCCGATTCCATATATCCTACAAACAAGACATAGTGAGCATAACCAATCACGAGAACACAAATGTTAGTCATAATTCCATAAACAAAGTCCAATTAGGCGATATATATTTGATAAAATCATACTTTTACTTCAATACATCATTAGTAATCTACTAGAGGGAGTTAAGATAACCCAGGCCCGAAGGGCTAGACTTCCCTGGCAGAACTGTTGTTTTAATGGGCGAATAGGGTAGGGTACTCTGTGTGATTTCTCCCAACTTCAAATTTTGATGGTTTGAAAGGCTCATGTAGGAGAGGGTTAAATTTTAGCACGTGGGTTGAAATTTTTTTCTAAATCAAAGGTTATTTGGATAATTTTGGGAGCACTTGGAGATGCAAGGTCGAAAAGTTGTCAGGGCTTTGCCATTTGGAACAACCAAAGGGAAACAAAATTCTGGGGTCAGAATCTCAGGGTGTGGGACCCAGGAGGCTGAAGGATGGCCAATGTTTACTCGAGTTTCAAGTGTTCGGGCCTAAAGGGGTGGAAATTCGTTGGTGTTTTTCCATTTAAAGTGGCTTTCATTGAACGGAAGTCCAGAGGGGGCAGCCCGATGGGTCGGACCTGACATCGAGTGTGGCTGCCAAATTTCACTGCTAAGTCTTTAGGCAATTAGGACAGCGGACCCCAAAGGTTGGAAAGACAAACCTACTTCTACCTTTTGTGCCAGCTGAGATGGGACAGAATCCTGGTAGATGGAGCTCAGAGAGGGAAACAATACCTAAGTTTATTGATGGTTGGTCTCTGTGGAAAATGAAGGCTCAGGACTCGAGAGGTGGAAGGATGTCGCCAGATAGCCGTTTGAACGGTGAACTAGCCATGAAAAATTGTGAATGGAACTCGGCATACTAGGGCTCGAGGGTGTGATGGGCAGTTCGTTTTGGTTGTTCGACTAACTTGAATGGCGAAAGGAGAGGTGGGCCCCGGAGGATGGGGAGACGAGGCTGTCACGCTATTTGGAACGACAGAAGAGACGTGAATTCCTGGGGATGAAGTCCCGCTAGAGTGGGCCTAGGAAGCTTAGGTGGAGGCCGAATCCAAATTTGTTCAAGTTCGACAGTGATCTGCCGAGAGAGGTCTGAGTTCGCAGACCTGGGAGGGCATCCCACCATTTGGTCACTTTGAAGTTTTAATAAGTTTTTAATGGCGAACGAGTGGCACAAGCCTAGAGGGAGTGATTGCCCTGTGTAAAGAATGATGACGACAAGGTGGAGCTCTTAATTCATCTTAGAGGATGCTTTTGGAGGTTTCTTAGAATTTCAACACATGGCTTTTCTAGGTGTCATCTTGTTTTACCAAATTAAAGCATTTTTGGCCCATGTTTGTTTATATTTTAAGTGTAAAATCACAAAAAACCTCATGGGCGGGTGAATGATGGCTAGGCTTAAATGTCACACACTAAGCTTTGACTGCTTAGGTGGTGCATGTGGGCCCATTTAACCTGTTCTGTTTCCAACTTCAAATTCTGTTCCCCTAAACCATCACTATTCTAGCTGTTACAGTTAGCGGTCGCCCAGTTCCCATGCATACGAAAACTCAAATTCAAACTCCAACTCACTATTGCCGCACTGCTCTGAAAGTTTGGTGGATGCCATAAAGTATTTGATCACACATAAAAGAATGAGATAGCTCTTATTGAGTATGGTTACTGTAGTGCAAAGAAGATAGCTCTAAAGCGACGCCCTACCTAAACACCTCAGCACTTCACCATCATTGCCATAGATTCCATTCACTAGCACTCTATGTTACTTTTCCCCTTCACATTATGAGGGAAGATGTTTTCGTTGGTTCTGTTTCGAGGCCTACCTTCATAGACAAGAGATCCTATCTGAGATTCAAACTGAAGCTTGGGAGAAGCTAAGGGGAACATGCTTTCATACTCGAATTCGGTTAAAGAGAAGCACCACCATGATAATGGGATCTGAGCACACCCACCCTTGAAGATGTTGTTTCAAACTGTAACGTGTGCTACCAATCTCACTGAGAAATGCCACTGAATGTGCAGGCTGCAACCATGAACGAAAATGGGGCTATAGTTTTCTTTGCTGCAAAAGATGGAGGAAGCATAGTTGTATCCACTCGCCTTCCTCAACATCAAATGGAAACCTTCACTCGTCTTCTCTTTGTCTCACACTGAATCTTTTAAGTTAAGATTACTAAAGGAGATGTGTCTTTGGTTTCTCTTAATCACTTAATTGTAAATATGCTTTTTTCACAGTCCATTTTAATTAGTTGGATGTTTTGCTGATAATCCATTATCAGAATCACTATTAAAAAGATAAATGTTCTTTCTTTATTTTTTGTGCATGAACTTTGGTACATTGTGTATTTCTGAATTTTTCTCTTATTTTGCACCTTAGCTTTATTCGTTGGATATCCATACAGTGGTAAGAGTGGAATTTCTTTTTATATTTAAAATTTTAATCATATTTTAAAAAAAATATTATATTAAAATTAAATAATATTTATTTTAAAAGTTAAATTTGGTATTCAATTGAACATAGTTAATGCATTTGTCATAGGAAGAGAAAAATTTCAAGGAGACATCCCTCCTATTCATTCTTATAGGTCACAAATCTAATTCGTGTTGACCTTCATCTAAAAATTTCAATGGAGAAGATCTTAAATAAATACCATTTCATAGGAGCCCTAATTGTGGAATTTTTTAGAAGTGTCATTCTCCATCATAATTTAATTTAATCTAATTTAAAATTATATATTAGTGTACATCGAAGGCCAAATTTGATCCATAGGACTAGAAGAGATACAATTAATAGAAGAGGAGATAGGAAATGGTAGGGCACATCATAAGAAAAGTACAAAAGAAAAAGTGAACAATGGAACAAAGGAAATAATGTTCCAAACATTGTCCATGAAGGTATTAGATAGCATTCTTGATATTAAAGGCTACAAAAAAGTGTGTGGTGGAAATTAATCCAATGGGTACACTAGGACTATGAAGCCTTGTAGATCTACAAAGTTAAGTTAGAAGTTGGATAAGCAGACTCCTTCTATTGAAGTGAAATAAAAATAGGAAGTAATAAATCTAGTATGATCCCCTCTTGTATACATGCCTCTATAAAATCATCAATCAAGGTCAAACATCTCTTATAGGAAGAGAGCAAGACATCTCTTCTAGATATTGATGAAGGTCAAAGTCCATAGAGACAAGATTCTAAACTAAGGAAATTAGTTCTAGCAAATTCAAGCATTAGCATCTATGTGAGGCAATGCACATTAGGGTTTCATTCTTATATGACAAATTTAACCCACATTTTGTTTTTGATGACAAACATATGTACTTCCCTTGGAATTTCAGTTAGTTAAACTCTTAAAGGATATATTTTAACTAATAATATTGATGAGTTTGTGAAATTATATGAAATTAAAATTATAACATATACATGATTTACCTAGTGTATTTTATATTATATTAAAGCAATATGTTGCTAGAAAAATCATTTTCTTGAAGGACATAATTTGTTAGAAACATCTTTTGAAGTATGAGCAATCTCTTTTAATGGCACTTATATCATTATCACAACCATTATTGTGGTCAACTAATAAATTTGTTAGTGGTAGATTCATCCCCATTCCATATCAAAAACATTAGTTTTAAGTGAAAATGATGGAATAACTAAGGTTCAAATGGAAACTATTGGCAGGAATTAATTTGCATGATTTTTGGGACCATACACTCCCCCCTCCAAGGAATTGGAACTCCCAATCCTTGAAACCCAAGATAACCTCTAAAGTAGGTCAAATCCTATTCTAATCCTAAAAAATAAAATGGTTATGATGAAAATGGAGAAGGGAAACAAAAATGAAGAGGCAATGTTGAAGAATAGATAGACCTTTTAATTCAATATTATAGAAAATTCAAATACCTTCAAAAGTTTCTTAAGAAAAACTAGTTAAGAAACATGTAAGAGGCGATCAATTAAACATGTTGCTAACATTCAAACCAACCATGATCAATTTAGATAAAGAGAAAATAAAATAGCCACAACATCTCTATTAAGAATTCCAAAAACATGTATAGCTATATTTGGTTCTATAATGCCATATTTAAAAGACTAAATCATTAGGGAAATACTAAGTTGTAAAATAAATTATTTTGGATCCTATGTAACAAGCTTAAAAGTCTAATTTATAAAATAAATTAGATGCTTAACCCATATTTCTTTAAAGTAAACAAACTATAGTTAAAAAATAATATGTGAGAGTATTTAGAGCTCCAACCTTTAGCAACTTCACTTTCAACATAAATTTACTGTACTTGGGAAGTAATAAATCGTTGATTTTGTATTATTAGTAATCTTTTGTAAAATTTCAACTTTGATTTTAATCTTCTACATATTCTTGCATGAACGTTTGTGGTTTTTTCTTAGATCATCAATTGTATATAATTTGGCTTGTTGTGTTCCTTTGGGAAATTCCATTTATGATATGCAATTCAATAGAAAAAAGTATCTAAGGGGAACCTCTACAATTAGAAGGTACAAAACTAGCTTGTAATATCTTAACTTGCTAAAATACTTATCCAAAATAATTAGAGAATACTATATTTGAATCAAATAAATCAATGTTATTATTCAACAAGACTTACAATGCACATAAATATTTATAGAATAGCTTAGAAAATGATCATCTAACAAGTGTCTCTCAATCACGACTTTGTTGAAGTGATGTAACTTGTCATGGAGCACATAAATCAATATTATTATTCAACAAGACTTACAATAGCTTTGCAAGCACATAAGTATCTATATAATAGCTTAGACAAGGATCATCTAACAAGTGTCGCTCAATCATGACTTTGTTGAAGATTCAGAGAGGGAGATGGATGGAGTGGAAGATGTGGATAAAGTGGAAGGATAAATGTAATGAGATGAGGAGGAAGGTGAGGCTTCTCAATTGATAGGAACTTGATGTTCAAGTGTTCCCTTTAGATTAATACAATATTGGAAAAGGGTCGAGATCACCTGTTATTGTGATTTCAGTGGCATGGTGTTAGATGTCTTAGAAAATGTATTTGGAAATGAGGAACTTGGTGGATTGAATGTTGGATTACACTTTTCACCCCAAATGTTGGAGTAGGGGTTATATTGGTAGTTTTCATGTTATGTGTAGTTCCCCCAAGTGGCATACTAGTTTGCATTTATTGTGAAGTGAGATGGTGTTGTGGAAATGTTGTAGGAGCTTGATTGTAACCTTGTTATCATGGAAATTTCTTCTTGGGTTAAGTGTGTGTATAGCTTGATTGTAACCTTGTTATCTCTCATAATCTGCTACAACAATATCATCTATGATAAACAATATCCTAGGATCTTGAGAGGCATTGCCAATTTCTTCTTGGGTTAAGTGTTTCTCTACCTCTTCTAATGTAAGACTAGAAAATGGATTTGGCACTTTGGTTTGTGACATTGAAAGTTGGTTTGAGGATGACCCAAAATTCATGGTGCTATTTGGATTAAAGTTGGGGTCATTTGAGGGATCCATGTCCTTTTGTTTCCTTTGTGACCTAGTGAGGACCATATAAGACTACATGGTGAATTTGTTGAAGTGCACCTTAGATTCAAAGGGGGAGATGGATGGAGTGGAAGATGTGGATAAAGTGGAAGGATCAATGTAATAAGATGAGGTGGAAGGTGAGGCTTCTCGATTGATAGGAACTTGATGTTCAATTGTTCCGTTCAGATTAATACAGTATTGGAAAAGGGTCGAGATCACCTGCTATGTGATTTTGGTGCCATTGTAAGGGAAATTAAGGCATTGATGGTAGGTGGAAGGAACAACCTTCATGGAATGAATCCATGGGAAACCGAGGAGAAGGTTATATGGTACATCTAGATCCAGAACTTGAAATATTATATCCTGCATGCCCAGGCCAACCCTTATAGGAAATGCAATCACACCCTTGGAAGAATGTTTTGCATCATCATAAGCCCTTATGACAATCCTCTTAGATATATCTATACAAGTTTCAGAGAATCCCAATGTTGTAACCAATTTTAAAGTACATATGTTTAGACCTGCTCCATCATCTACTAGGAATCATTTGATTTTGTGTTTTTTAATGTATACCTCAAGGTTTAATGGATCATTATGGTTAGGTCTTTGGGTAGGATGATCTTGTTTGAAAAATGTAACATGATGGGTAGTAGCTAGGTACCCTACCATGGCCTAAAATTGACTAGCATTTAGGTTAGTGGGGACAAAATATTCCTACAAAGCTTTGTCCAAAATGGCCTTATGTTTGAGAGATATGTAAAGTAATTCAATGGATATCTATGCTGGATTTTTCTCTAGATTATCTAAAAGGTTGTATTGAGTATTTGGCTATAGATTAGAAGTGGTCCCTTGCAAAGTCAGTTTAGATCTCTGAGTTGTCATGACACATTTTGGATATTTTATTGATAGTAATTCTGGTGATATTATTTTCAAATCATCAAATATTATTAATGGTATACTCATATGCAACACAAGTATAATTGGCTCAGTTATTCTTTGCATTAGTCCCTAAACTAGAGGCTTTTCCCGACCCATGATCTTACAAGGGATTTTTGAAAATGGTATGATCTATATTTAAAGACCCTTGTAAATTGTCTATAGATATGTCACCTTGGTCAATGAGATCTTGAATGATGTTCTTAAGTTTGTAACATGAGGATGATTTATGTACTTTTGTGCGATGGTACTCACAAAAATCATTGTCACTCCACCAAGATGGTTTGAGTGGTGTTGGTTCGTAGTGTTATATTTCTGAGAGTTCAATGACGTTTGATTGTGATAGTTTCATTAAAAATGACTCAATGGATTTCCCTAAGGGTGTATATGTTCCTCTCTGTGTTCGTTCATGGAGGAGGGTGATCGCACAATACTGGTTTACAATTTTTGGCCAAACTAGACACTGAACTGATTTTTTCTAACTAAATCTTCACTTTCAAGCACCTATAGCAGCTAAACCATGAGAATTTGGACATGATGCAAACTAGTGATTTGTGACATTTTTTCTGTAGATTCTAAATATATTTTTTTCAAAATTTTTGGAATCAGATTGCACTTCTTTTTTCATCTCCTTCAAAAACTAGTTTTTATCAGTAAACACCATTTTTAAGGAGTGATGCTCACCGTATACAACATAACTTTTTTTCTATGAAGGATAAAATTATAATTTTTTCAAATTTAGATTTGTAACTACAATATATAACCCTTTCATTTGGTTTCATAGTGTTTTATTGAATATTTTCCTTAATCAAGTTTCGAAGTCAAACCAATTACAATTCAGACATAGGTGGACCGTATGCAACATAAATTTTTTTGTATATGTATCAAAATTCTTTTTTATAACTGGATCAAGGACATCAATACCTAGCTTGCACACATTTTTTATAATTTTATTTTGATAATCTACTATTTTTCCACATGTGCAGAACATAGAGCTTGATTTTCAGTGAAAAACCTATGTTTAATCAAACTAAAAAATAAATACATAATAAAACCAAAACATATTAAAATTATATTCGACGGATAGCTCGTTCCAAGGACTACCATCATCTAGATGGGTCTATGAATTCTCCTTCATTTTCATCCTCAACGCAAGCTTCAAAGGGAAAAATTCTGGAGAAATTTGGCACCAAAGGGGGAGAAGGGGGATTCGAATGAACCCAGGTTCAAGCGAACCCCCTCTTTTCCATTGTCTTCATAAAAAAAATGCATAAAAAGTGGGACCCATCATTTAATATGGTTCGCTCAAACCATGGTCCATTAGAACCCTTTTTGGGTCCATTTGAACACCCCAGTTCGTGTGAACCCCTAAAAAGAAAAAAAAAATCATAGGAGCATTTTTGCAATTTTCTTTCCTCATTGGAATTGTAAACCAGTTTTGTGGGTTTACCTAGGACCTTGTCATTGGGGATTGTTTTGGACTAAGTTTGTAGATTGATCATAACTAGCTAATTGATTGTTTGATGTAGAAGGACCTTTGAGATGAATGGTGGGATGAGCATTGTTGACCACTTTAGCATCTACAACCCCATCATTTGTGACATTCTTGTTTCTAGACCAAATTTTTCTTGTCATTAGAAGTGCTTGTATTTTCTTTGAAGATTTTGATCAAGCCTTTTGCAAGGAGCACTTTCTTAATGGAGACACCCTTTTCAATGACATCCTCAAATGTATTACAACAATGGATTTGAAGTTGGTGCATTAGTTTTGTATTGAGGTTTTTGACAAAGATATGGACCAACTATTTTTCTAGTATGTGACAAGGGTGTTTTCTAGCCATACTTCTTCATTTGTGGAAGAAAGAGGTAAATGATTCTCCTTCTATTTATTTGGTTGTGCATAATTTTGCAAGGGTCATATCCCTTTCAATGTTATAGAAGTGTGTAGCAAAATTATCAGCTAGTTCACTCCATGTCCTTATCCCAGGAGGTAGATGTGCAAAACCATTCTAGAGCTTTCCCCGAGAGGCTGTGGGAATAATCTCATCAAGTATGTATGCTCAAATGTGATATCCATGCAAGCAGTATGAAACTCTCATGCATTCTCTACTGGATCTCCCTCTCCCTTGTATTTTTTGAAATTTGGTACATTGAAATGTTAGGGGGAAGGAAGCATGTATACACTATGATCAAAGGGATAAGGGCATAGCTTTTCAATGGAATAAGTATTCTTTTTCCCACTCACTTGCATGTTAGAGATTTTTGTTGCAATGTTTGAATTTGTTGTGCTAATGTATCCATGAGTGTTGGTGTTGAATGCATTGAGGTGATTGTATGATGAGGATAGATTTTGGTTTTGGAAATCTAATGTGCATGTGGGATTTGGATTAATGTTTTGTGTAGAAGGATTTTGACTGCCTTGTTGGAAGTGAGATGTGAACATGGTATTGGAGTGGGTATGATATTGAGGTGGATTTTGATTCATTTTTTGATATTGTGGTGTGGAATTGAGATTTAGATTGATGTGTTGTGATCTAGGGGTGGGTTGATGTTTAGGTTTGACCCAAAAACATGTTTTTGTTTGATGTAGTGTTGGTCATTTGAGGTTGTGTTTTTGGGGTGGAAATATGAATCCTTCATGTCTTTTTTGGTGGATTTTGATTTTTTATGTTCTTCCCTACAAAGATGGTATTGGTTGATGGTGCAAAATTTTGAGATGATGATGTAGTAAATGGATTTGCAAATGAGGTACCCATGGTGTTAGATGTCTTAGCAAATGTATTTGGAAATGAGGAACTTGGTGGATTGAATGTTGGATTTATAATTTTCACCCCAAATGTTGGAGTAAGGGGTATCTTGGTATTTTTCGTGTTATGTGTAGTTCCCCCAAGTGGAATACTAGTGTGCATTTGTTGTGAAGTGGATTGGTGTTGTGAAAATATTGTAGGGGCTTGAATTTGATCTTGTGTTGTATAGCCTGATTATAACCTTGTTATCATGGAAATTTCAATACCTAGAGGAAGTTTGATACCACTTCGAAGAAGTTGTAAAAGGTATCTCTTAGAATCTTCTATGAAAATATCATCTACAATACACAATATCCTAGGATCTTGGGAGACATTGCCAATTTCTTCTTGGATTAAGTGTTTCTCTACCTCCTCTAATGTAAGACTAGCAAATGGATTTGGTACTTTGGTTTGTCACATTGAAAGTTGGTTTGAGGATGACCCAAAATTCATGGTGCTATTTGGATTAAAGTTGGGGTCATTTGAGGGATCCATGTCCTTTTGTTTCCTTTGTGACCTAGTGAGGACCATACAAGACAAGTTACATCACTTCAAAAAAGTCATGATTGAATGACACTTGTTAGGTGATCCTTGTCTAAGCTATTCTATAAATACTTATGTGCTTGTAAAGCCATTGTAAGTCTTGTTGAATAATAATATTGATTTACTTTGATTCACATATAGTATTCTCTAATTATTTTGGATAATATTTTAGCAAGTTCAGATATTACAAACTAGTTTTGTACCTTCTAATTGTAGAGGTTCCCCTCAAATACTTTTTTCTATTGAATTTCATATCATAAATGGAATTTCTAAAGGAACACAACAAGCCTTCAATTATATACAATTGATGATCTAAGAAAAAACCTCAAACATTCATGCAAGAATATGTAGAAGATCAAATTCAAAGTTGAAATTTTATAAAAGATTACTAATAATACAAAATCAATGATTTATTACTTCCCAAGTATAGTAAATTTATGTTGAAAGTGAAGTTGCTAAAGGTTGGAGCTCTAAATACTCTCACATATTATTTTTTAACTATAGTTTTTTACTTTAAAGAAATATGGGTTAAGCATCTAATTTATTTTATAAATTAGACTTTTAAGCTTATTACATAGGATTCAAAATAATTTATTTTACAACTTAGTATTTCCCTAATGATTTAGTGTTTTAAATATGGCATTATAGAACCAAATATAGCTATACATGTTTTGGAATTCTTAATAGATATTTTGTGGCTATTTTATTTTCTCTTCATCTAAATTGATGATGATTGGTTTGAATGTTAGCAACATGTTTAATTGATCACCGATTACATTTTTGTTAACTAGTTTTTCTTAAGAAAATCTTGAAGGTATTTGAATTTTCTATTATATTAAATTGAAAGTTCTATCTATTCTTCAACATTGCCTCTTCATTTTGTTTTCCTTCTCCATTTTCATCATAACCATTTTAGTTTTTAGGATTAGAATAGGATTTGATCTACTTTAGAGGTTGTCCTGGGTTTCAAGGTTTGGGACTTCCAATTCCTTAGAGGGGGGAGTGAATGGTCCCAAAAATAATGCAAATTAATTCCCACCAATAGTTTCCATTTGAACCTTAGTTATTCCATCATTTTCACTTAAAACTAGGGTATGTGCAGGATCATGATGGGCCAAAAAGTGGCAATATTATGGGTATTTGTAGGGTATGTGGCTGACAACTTTTTTTTACCCAAATTGATGAAAGCAAAAAAAAATTTTTTAGAGGAGATTCTCAGCTTTCACCAATATAAATTATTCTTTAATTTGAATTTAATAAATAATTATTATTTATTTTCTATTAGAATTATGACTAATACGATGAAAGCTGAATGAAAAACATCTATAACTTTCGTGGTATACATTTTTTGAATCTGAAACATCGTCACATTCTATACTTCACATACTATACGGTTAAAAAAGAAAAATTAAATTTCATGAAGTTTGACCAGTTAAGGTAATTGAGACATACGAGTTTTGCCTGTTTTTTAAAGTTGTAATAAAAATTCATAATTAATTATTTACTTGAAAATATGCATACGTGGACATGAGTCCTCTACTTATATATAAAATTTTATAAAAAAATATTATCATTTTATTATGGTTAGGGTGGTTAGATAGACACCTACTTATTTTTTCCTTGAAATTTAAGTACTATTGGATTGAAATTTCAAATTTTCACCAAATAGATTTTATTTATTTTTAAATAAACCTAGTAGTTTAGAAAATACATTCAATTTTCTAAAAATTCTATTCTTACATATTTTTGAAATAATATAGATAAATTATTCAAATTTTTACGTCAAGTTGCCTAACATTGATTTTTCTAAATTTTTTGCCACTTAAGGGCATGTTTTTTCCATGATGATCCTCCACATACCCACTAATGTTTTTGATATGGAATGGGGATAAATCTACCACTAACAAATTGATTTGTTGATCACAATAAGGTGGTTGTGATAACGCCATAAGTGTCATTAAAAGAGATTGCTCATACTTCAAAAGATGTTTCTAACAAATTATGTCCTTTGAAAGAAAATGATTTTTCTAGCAACATATTGCTTTAATATAGTATAACATACACTAGGTAAATGAGGTATATGTTATAATTTTAATCTCATATAATTTCACAAATTCATCAATATTATTAGTTAAAATATATCCTTTAAGAGTCTAACTAACTAAAATTCCAAGGGAAGTACATATGTTTGTCACCAAAAACAAAATGTGGGTTAAGTTTGTCATATAAGAATGAAACCCTAATGTGCATTGCCTCACATAGATGCTAATGCTTGAATTTGCTAGAACTGATTTCCTTAGTTTAAAATCTTGTCTCTTTGGACTTTGACCTTCATCAATATCTAGAAGAGATGTCTTGCTCTCTTCCTATAAGAGATGTTTGACCTTGATTGATGATTTTATAGAGGCATGTATACAAGAGGGGATCATACTAGATTAATTACTTCCTTTTTTATTTCACTTCAATAGGAGGAGTCTGCTTATCCAACTTCTAACTTAACTTTGTAGATCTACAAGGCATCATAGACCTAGTGTACCCATTGGATTAATTTCCACCACATACTTTTTTGTAGCCTTTAATATCACGAATGCTATCTAATATATTCATGGAACATGTTTGGAACATTATTTCCTTTGTTCCATTGTTCACTTTTTCTTTTGTACTTTTCTTATGATGTGCCCTATCATTTCCTATGTCCTCTTCTATTCATTGTATCTCTTCTAGTCCTATGGATAAAATTTGGCCTTCGATGTACACTAATATATAAATTTAAATTAGATTAAATTAAATTATGATAGAGAATGACACTTCTAAAAAATTCCACAATTAGGGCTCCTATGAAATGGTATTTATTTAAGATCTTCTCCTATGAAATTTTTAGATGAAAGTCAACACGAATTAGATTTGTGACCTATAAGAATGAATAGGAGGGATGTCTCCTTGAAATTTTTCTCTTCCCATGACAAATGTATTAACTATGTTCAATTGAATACCAAATTTAACTTTTAAAATAAATATTATTTAATTTTAAAATAATATTTTAAAAAAATTATGATTAAAATTTTAAATATAAAAAGAAATTACACTCTTACCACTGTATGGATATCCAACGAATAAAGCTAAGATGCAAAATAAGAGAAAAAATTAGAAATACACAATGTACCAAAGTTCATGCACAAAAAAGAAAGAAAGAACATCTATCTTTTTAATAGTGATTATGATAATGGATTTTCAGTGGAAAACTAATTAAAATGGACTATGAAAAAAGCATATTTACAATTAAGTGATTAAGAGAAACCAAAGACACGTCTCCTTTGGTAAGCTTAACTTAAAAGATTCAGTGTGAGATAGAGAGAAGATGAGTTAAGGTTTCCATTTGATGTTGAGGAAGGCGAGTGGATACAACTATGCTTCCTCCTCCATCTTTTGCAACAAAGAAAATCATAGCCCCATTTTCGTTCATGGTTGTAGCCTGCACATTCAATGGCCTTTCTCAACGAGCTTGGTAGCACACACTACAGTTTGAAACAACATCTTCCAGGGTGGGTGTGCTTAGATCCCATTTCCATGGCGACACTTCTCTTTAACTAAATTCGAGTATGAAAGCATGTTCCCCTTAGCTTCTCCCAAGCTACAGTTTGAATCTTAGATAGGATCTCTTACCTATGAAGGTAGGCCTCAAGACAGAACCAAAGAAGACCTCTTCCCTCATAATGTGAAGGGGAAAAGTAACACAGAGTGCAAGTGAATGGAATCTATGGCAATGATGGCAAAATGTTGAGGTGTTCGGGCAGGGTGTCGCTTGAGAGCTATCTTTTGTGCACTGCAATAACCATATTCATTGAGAGCTATCTCATTCTTGTATGTGATCAAATACTTTATGGCATCCACCAAACTTTCAGAGCAACACGACAACAGTGAGTTGGAGTTTGAATTTTTGCATGCGTGGGAACTAGGTGACCGCTGACTGTAACAGCTGGAACAACGACGATTTAGGGGAACAAAATTTGAAGTTGGAAATGGAATAGGTTAACTAGGCCCACATGCACCACCTAAGCAATCAAAGCTTATTGTGTGACATTTAAGCCCATCCGTGAAGGACAAACCTACCTCAAAAGCCTGGCGGGAGAAGTTGCAAAATCCACTAAGGGTAGCCAAACAACAATGGGTGGGAAGGTGGTGGGTGATGAATGCACTAGACCCCTCAAAATATACTTTGAACTCCTCTGGCTAACCTGTCATATGAAAATGATAGGAAAAACTAGATATTTATACCCCTAACATGCATTTAATACACCCATTAATGCCCGTATGGGTGAAAAGAGGGCTGGTGGGTTTAAATTCTTGGACATCAGCGGGAGGTTTGGGGCCTGAAGACTGGAAGGATGCCGCCAGATGGCCACTTCAAAGTCATTTTAGAAACCAATGGTGAAAGGGAGTCTAGGACCTATAAGACGGAGTGCCGACACAAGTTGGCTGTTCAAAACGATGAAGACAACACAGAGTTCTGGGGGTGGAAGTCTGGAGAGACAGGCCCGATGGGGAAGGTTGTCTGATTCGTAACTCAAATTAATCCTAGCGGAAAACAAGAAGCCGGCCCCCAGGGTTCGGGAAGGCGAAATCCTTCCACCGTTTGGGATTGTGAACACCTGATGGAAACCCAGAAAGGGAAACCCGTCGGGGCGGGATCGACAGGCCCCAAGGCTGTTGGAAGAAGCAATCTGCCAAGGAAACTCCACAAGGGACTAGGGCCCAACAAAATTGGAGGGGATGAAACATGGTCAGCTTAATATGAGACTTTGGAAGCATGTTGACCATTTAGGACACCAAAATGGGGGCACACAAAACGAGGTGATGACAAAATGACTCGACAAGGCAAAAAGAAGAGAGGGTCCTTGTTCTGAATGAGATGTGTGTGCTGAAGGCACAACAACAAGGATAGTTAATCTTGTGTGGTGTGTATCCTTTAAAAATTATCCCTTCTTCAATCATTAATCTCCTTAAAATATTAGTGTAGCAAGTACACTAACATTTTAATGGGGGCATATTACCCCACATATTAAATTGTTAGATAAAGAATTTAAGCTATATGACCCATTTTTAGTGGTGATATTATTCAACGTCCCTTAAGGTGTGACCTTTTCTCTCACATAATGCCCTCCTTAGTAATATTATCATATAGATGTTCACTAAATTTTGGCCTTCTCAATCTATATTAGTGTCCCCTTTGTGGTGGTATTAGACTTGATACCCTCTAAAGTGTGATTTTTCATGTCATGTTATGTCCTCTTAGTGGTGGTATTATATTTCATACCCCATAAGGTGTGACCTTTCATCCCATGCTTTTTCCTCTCTTAGTGGTGGTGTCATGTATGATACTTTGTAAGGTGTGATCTCCCATGCATCAAGTAGTGTCCTTCAACATATAGTGATCAATTTGCTAGCATGCACCCTTTGTGGTGGTGTTGTTTATAATGCCCCCTAAGGCGTGGCCTTTTGATATGTTTGTCCCTCATGATTATAAACTTTGTATACCCCCTAAGGTGATTTTTTCCCTTATGACGTTAAACTTTGTACATCTCCTAAGGTGATTTTTGTCCCCTCTGACATTAAATAGTCCCCCATGACATTAAAATTTTGTGTGCTCCCTAAGCTGTGATTTGCAAAATATTCCCTGGATTTGGTATAACATAGCTTGCTAATTCATGAACTTAAGCTTGCTTTAACATGGCCACCTATCATAACACAACTTTCTTCCAGTGGAGCCATGTGTTTCATGAGATACCTAGTATAACACAACTTGCTAGCCTTATGAAACCCATCATATTGAATGGACACCTAGCATAACATTACTTTCTACCCAATAGATCTATGTAGCTCTTAAGTGACTTGGAATAATACAACTTTCTATTCTTTATGAGAGCATTGTCTTGTCTAACATCATATTCAAGATATGACGTTTGGTATTTCAAACAAATTTAAGAGTGAGGTATCTTTACCTTACCAAATTGAATCCTTTTTAGTACTAACCTTGTGTTTTTGTCTTGTGATTGTTATGTGTCTTATCTATATTTTCATCGTATTTTTATTGTGTTTTATTTTTCATTTCATTTTTATGTTGTATGCCTTCATTGTGTATGCTTCATGTTTGCTATGTTGTATTACATCTCATATATGTGTGCTCCTTTGTCCTTATATTCTCTTGCCATAGGATCTTGAATTTCGGGGCTAGTGCATCCCCTAGATTCAATGTCATCCTAACTCTTCAATATTTGGATTATATTAAATCCTTCTTGGATTCTTCATGTGAGTATGAGCATAAGTTCATACTCTCACTACAGTGGAGGATAAATGTAGCATACAAAATTGTCACCCTTGACAATTTCACAGTAGGTTTAACTCCTATATTTTGGACCTAATTATGTATTTAATTACCAATTTTATAAACCTATTCAAAAAATCAAGCAATGTGAATGAGAATAAGCATTTAATATTTTCCCCTGACACTTGAGGCCCTGAAAAGGATGGTTATGGTCTAGGGTGTGCTCCACGCCCTTGACCATCCCATTTTGGATCCATTATGGATATGTCGGTGTTGGAATTTTATTATTTGAATTTGTAATTTCATTTTTTGGCTATCGATATTTCATATTTGGGTATGTGCAGGATCATCATGGAAAAAACAGGCCCTTAACTGGCAATGAAAATTCATAAAAATTAGAATTAGGCAGCTTGAGGTAAAAATTTGAATAAGTTATCTATATTATTTCAAAAATATGTAAGAATAGAATCTTTAGCAAATTGAATTTAATTTCTAAACAACTAGGTTTATTTAAAAAAAAAATCTATTTGGTGAAAATTTGAAATTTCGATGCAATAGTACTTAAATTTCATGAAAAAATAAGTAGGTGTCTGTTTGACCATCCTAACCATAATGAAATGATAATATTTTTTTATAATATTTTAGATATAAGTATAGGACTCATGTCCCAATGTGATGCATATTTTTTTGTAATTTCTTTCCAACTAAGTAATTAATTATGATTTTTTTATTACAAAATTTTAAAAATATAAAAACTCGTATGTCTGACCACCTTAACTTGGTCAAAACTTCATGATTTTTTTTTTTAATCCTATAGTATGCAAAGCATAGAATGTGACACATGTTTCAAATAAAAAATGTGATACCGTTTGAAAGCTATAAATTTTTTCAATCAACCTATTAATCAAGACTTTAGTCATAATTCAAATATAAAATGAATATATAATTATTTATTAAATTCAAATTAAAGCATAATTCATATTGGTGGAAAGCTAAAAATCTCCTTTAAAAACCCTTTTTGTTTCATCAATTTTGGATTAAAAAAAGTCGTCAGCCACATACCCTACACATACCCATCATATCACCACTTTTTGGCCCATCATGATCCTACTCATACCCATTTGGGAAATTAAAAGAACTGCATATAAATACAAGTCATTTTCATCATTTGAAATGTTAGAAAATCTATTGGTCAAATTGAGCATCTTAAAAGCAATCAAGAACAATCAAGAGAAAAACTATAAGCAATATTGTAGCATTTATTTCAATCAAGCATCATGCTAATCATTCATCATGTCTTTATGTAATTTTGTTCATGTTTTATGTTTTTTTTTTTGCGTGCACTAACACTTATAGGACTTCAAATCAAGCAACAATTTCTCCTTGAAGGTGATGAGTACATGACTTCATTACATCAAGGAATATATATTTGAGTGGTGAGTTATAGAATCAGTCAATTCCTTACTTTTTTTTATAATTTATCCTCTACTTGACCAAGGGTAAACTCTCTTTTATGCATCATCATAGACATTGTGGAGATAGAAATACCAAAAGGAGGTTTGACTTAGGCAAGCCCCTATATGGCACAACCCTTCCTCCTTTCATGTGTGTAGGTTTCCAAATCTAAAGCACATTGGAGGAAGATTGAAGACTAATTACTCATTCATGCATTCAAGTCCTACAAGTTGTCAAGACATAGAAAGCTGATTTTCTTAGTGATAGACAAATTTTTTATAGTGAGACAAGGAGAATAAAATATATAAACTAGAGACTTCAAGCTTATAATTTTAGATCTTAAAATTAGGAGTCTAGTCTAGAGTGCACCACGCCCCTAACCATCCAATTCAACACCAAATTTACATTTCAGGTTCCTTTGTGTCTTCCCTCTACATTTTTGGATTTAGTAGCTATATTTTTGTTGTACACTTCTTAGAAATCATCTTAGTAAATTTTGCATTTTCATAGTTTACCTAGAAACATCATTGCATCCTAAAAATCAGTCAATTAATAATCAATCCAATCATCCAACATCATCACCCAAGACTGGATTAAAAACCCAAGCCACCAATCTTTCTCTTGCATTGAGGTTTGTAGCCAAATGGGAATTGAGATAATTTTTAATCCACTCTAATTTGGAGAAGTGTGATTTAGGATGTAGATCCCTTTTCCCAATAAAAAAATTGTATTCTAGGATAATAACATGACCATGTTGTATTCCCAAATGTTTACTTTTCCTATACCCTTCTTTATAAATGTATTATGCAACCATCCTTGTATCTAATTTCACTTTTCCATTCATATTTATTTGGTTTTTTCATGATTATACAAATTGATTAATCGTTTTGTAATTCATTTAGATTAGAAGTGAATGAATGTTAAGTTTTTTGTATTCCTATATTTTTTAGCTTTCATCTCAACTTATGTACCTAAGTTTTTGGAGCACTACAATAATCATCGTAGAGCACCAAAATAGTCTTTGTAATTGAATCATTCCATTGTGATAGTTATTTCTTATTTTTTGTATTAGATAACTTAAGTTTTATATTACAAGGCCATTTCTCATCCCTCCTCAACCATTCCCATCAACTTCCATATCCATTTTTTCAATCTTTTCCTTCACCCATCAAATCTAAGTTCTATTATAATCCTAGGTCATTATAGCCTTAGTTTGATTTATATTTTTATATCAAAATACTTAAAATATAGTGTTTAGAACTCATATCACTCACCCTTCGATTGTCATCAAGTTTTTACTTTTACATCTCCATTTGCGTCATCACTCATCATATCATCTCTTTTATGAGATTTTGAAAAACCATCTTACCTCATTATGATCCTCCAAACCAATTTTCCTTACTCTTACTTTAGATAGCTTCCCACACATATCAATTTTTAAATTTTTTATCCATTTGAGTGTTCTTTTTTATCCCCCAATTAAATCTTAATCAACCTTTTTTTGTATCATATCCTAGTTATCGGTACACTTTAAATTTGTTGATTTTTCTTAGAATAGGTAAAAATTTATACATTAATTTTTGTGAGTATTTCCATGCCATGTGGCTTCAAGTTTAAATTTTTTTAATGGGGATGAATAAGGTAGATTCCTCTTTAACCCTTTGTTTTATAGGTGTTCCTATTAAAATTTTTCGTTTAAAAGTGGATTTGAAGGAAATTGTATGAAAATAGAGATAATTCCAATTTAGAAAAGTGCTTAGAATTTAGAGAAGAATCCCATTACAAATTTTAAGAAGTTAAATAATGGTATTGAACTCCTTGGAGCTAGGCATGCCATAGCACTTCTCCATTAGGTAGGGCACACCACTTCTTTGTATTAAAATCCTTGCTTCATAATTTAATGAAATTTGGTATGTTACCTCTTAGTGACCTACCAATGCCTATTTGAGAGTGCCCCTAACTTGAATATAGGTTTCTCTTTTTAATTTTTATTTCTCAAATTTTTAGTGTATTTGAGTTGGTTTGACATCTATTTTTTCATTTTACCCCATGTTCTATTCATTTTAATGATAGGTTTCAATAAATAGTTTGGATCAAAAGCTAGTTCTATAAAGACCCTAAAATTTTGGGGGTGGACTATGACTTCAAGGACTTATCCTTGACTGTATAAATCTCCTCCAAGTTGGAGCCACCTCCTTTTTGCAATGAAGTCCTAAGCTCATAAACTAATGAAATTTGGTTTAGAGCCTCTATTGATTAATCTAATCTTGGTCGTAGTTGTTCCCAATCCATACAAGAACATTTCTTTTAGTTCCTTCTTTATTTCGGGTTCTCTAAAATATCGATTTGATTTCTTATCTTTTGTCATTTACTTTCCTACTTAATAATCAAGTGTCATATCCAACACCTATTACCAGGTTTTTATGTTAAAAAACACTTATATTAACATGATTATTATACATTTACACTCAACAATGCATATTTCTTTCAAAATAAATTATTTTATAATTGGATTTGCATAATTGCATAATTGGATATTAGAGTCTAGTTTCTAGGTCACTATGAAGTTAAATTGTAACCACACAATAAAGGGATTATGTGCATGCCACATTGCACATGAACAAAAAGAGAAATGGATTGTAGAAGAAGAGATGGTAGGAATTAAAGAGTACAGTGTGATAATGAATGAGGTGAGATTATGTGAGCTATGTAGGAAAAGCTTGCTGCCATTGAGATTACATAAAGGTGAGGAATAGTTATGGTTGAATATGTCAATGAAGACAAGAGACTAGATCATGAACCACATGATAACGATTTTACAAGTTCTCATGATGAACAAAGTGTGAAAGAGAAATTTACTATGGGATTAAAGAAAACATGAAGTAAACTTGGATTTGATCTAGACCTAGTTATGAGATAGAAGTTTAATTCTTGAATATTTATTATATTGGATTAATAATTTAGAAAAACATGTTGAGTTTGAGTTTGTTGAAGACCCTAAGTATGTCAAGTATGTTATCACCAAGTTGAAAGGTCATGTTGCCATATGATGAGAGAACATGAAAAATATCACATTAGGGGAAATAAGTTGATTTCTAAATGGAATTTGACACTTGTAAAGTTAAAGGGAAAGTTCTTCCCTTCAAACTATACATTATAACTATTTAAGAATTTCCATACCTTACAAGAAAGAGAAATTTTTGTGAAAGACTAGAAAGAGGAGTTTTACCACCTCAACATTTTTGTAGGTCATGTTGAATATGACATAAATAAGTTATCGAAGTATGTGAATGGTTTGTGTATTGCAATCTAGGATGAGACATGTTTGTCAAATTCTTGGTTGTGGACTTAACCCAAACCCACAACCTTGATCTCATACAAAACACAAATTGAGCATAAATTCCAAGGTAGAATCTTCATTAGAAGTTGGCATTCTCTAACAAACAAGCAAAGTAGCATTATTCACTAAATTTCCTCTTCTAAAATAATTACCATAATTATTTGATTCACCATTCTTAATTACAATTAATTAACCAAAAAAAATAAAAAATTGTAAGTTAGATGTTTTACTTTAATTGAGATAATATCAACCAAATGTCATTGTAATTTATATGTATATAGGTAGAATGATGGATAAAATATTTACACTAACAAAAGCATGATGTCAAATTAAAAATCTAGAATTAAATGAATTTAATTTATGTACTTTACATAATTATATCGATCAGTATATATTACTGTTAATTTGAAAGATTTTTTTTAATGAATAAGTGTCTATATTACCATTTACAAAATAGTGTTACACATACTCAAAAATAAAAAGTGAATGGAAATAGTCATACCTCTAAAATCTATATAATACAATAGCTCAGAACTTAAAAACATAAATAAAACCGCTAAACAGCAAGAACAAGCTCGGAACTTAAAAACATAAACAAAACGACTGAACAGCAAAAACAATAACACTATAGAAAGGAGGAGAATATGGATCATCTGAATTACCCCATACATTATAATATACCTTTCCTCCAAATTTGCTTTACAAGAATAAAGAATTGAAGTACGTGTTCATCAAAATATACCAAATTTTCTTTACAAGAATAAAGATCCAGAGGTGGAAAGAATAATATGCTTTGCTTGCGTTTACAGTAAATTCTTAAGAAAATATTAGCAGCCTTGTAAGCTGGCAAAAAATCTTAAACGGTAAAACTATAGACATCTATCTTTGGCGAGACATAATTTTATGAGCTGCAAAAATAGCAAAAGTTGCCACACCAATGGAGACCAATACAGTAGTTCTTCTAGAAAAGAATCGACTGTAGTCGAATCCACTTTTTAATCCTTCTCCTCCACCATCTGCAGAATATTTTCCTTGTCTACTGCTTTTCTCCTCCTCCATTCCTGTCATAGACCTTTCGTATGCGATGGGAGAGGCATCTTCGGTCTCCATCTTGTCATCGCCATTTGTTTCTGAGGGAAAGTCTTGGTTGGGGCAATTATAGCATTCTTTTACAGCCTGCACTTCAGGTCCCTGCTCTATCTCTCGAACGCTTGAAGTTGTATTAGATGGAGTTGAATCATCTGGAACTCCCTGTGAATTCTTAGGCATGACACCATATAGAACATGGTCGTGGAATTTTGCAGTAATAGTATTCGCATTCACATTGTGTGGAATCCTGAAACTCCTGGAAAACCCACGACTTACTGATCTCTCCAATATGTGCAATGACCGTCTCGTCATTACCAATTCTCTTATAACTTTATCTGCACTTATTTTGAGCGTTTCACCATTACTGATCTCCACCCTTATGTCTTCCTTCCTGAATCCTGCACATATAATTAGTTTCAACCATTACTATCATATCTCACAAAAACTATACAATCTTAGTTAAATATATAAGATTAATGATAAAAATTTGTTATCTGGTGCACCTCTAAACAAAATAAAAAGCAGAAAGATATAAATATATGAATGATGATAAAAATTTGTTACCTGGCACATAAGCAACAAGGATGGAAGAGTCCCCAGTTTGGACCATTTCAAAGGGAGGATCAAAGCCTTGGGTTGATACTGAAAGGTATTCAGATCCATCTGAATTGCGGCTCAAGGACTCCATTTCTATTCAGTCGAATTGCCTGATTAAATGGTCTTTAACTTATGTTATTTGACTAGGATATGATCTCAATGAATTCAATGAGAGAAGTTGGTGCTAATGCAATGCTTTTAAAGCAGAGAGAAATATCAGTTTCGTGTACATGGAATAGTATAAAAAGCCCCGGCCGAAAGGTTAAACGTTTGCTTTCAGCTCAAGAATCAAACATAACATAAACTTTTGCCCGCAGAAATGTGAATGAATCTTGATTGCCATTCTTACAAGCTTCAAATCAACGTGACTTGACCCCCACTTTGCTCAAAATGTTTGAAACTTCTTTCCAGAAGCAAATATATATATATATATATATTCAGCGGGAGCAAAATACATAAAAAAGTTTCGAATCCTTCTTTCAACTATGAGTAATTTAGGTTCTTGTAAGGGCAGCATATATTCTGCCGAAAACTTCTCAAGGCAATCGTGACCATGTTTATTAATTCTAATGGAATGATTCCAGAGCTAATCACCCCTTCTCCACAATACCAAGAATTGGTATTTCGATACAGTATTGTATGTCATCTGTTTATACAACTATTTTTTATTGTTTTTAATAAGTGTCTAGATTATCAATTATAAAATAATATTACACATATTTAAAAAAAATAAAAAATTACATCTCTAGAATTTATATGGGGTGAAGCTTAGAGTATAAAACAAGGAGGAAATATAAAGTCGTTAGATGGCAACAACAGTAGCAGAGGGGTGAGGAGGAGGATCTTGGTCATCTAGTTCTCCTTATACATCAACGAGGTCTGGAGTATCCACATGAGGGTCCCATCCATCATCATTCTTTTCTTTAGTTTGTTGTTCTTCTTTAGTAGCACAAGCTAGTGAAATGACGAGCCAATTGTGGAATTTTGGTGGAGTCAAACTAGTTGAAAGCGTCACTAACTAAAGAGTCCCTCCCATAGGCAATGTGGAGGCAACGCATTAATGAGCAGACCATGATCAACCTTGTTGACCATAGTCCCTTCTTATAGGAGGGTGAGAAGTCTAGGAATGAACCTCCCAAGTACCTCGAGCAAACAAACTCCTTCCATGTTGATGCTTGCAAAGTGGTGAGTGGACCCTAGAAGAAAAGGGAGACAAAGAAACTCTTGCCACAACACATGGGGCATTGCCCTAGTGATCTAGCAACACTTGTAAATGTTCCACCTTAAGTGCAACTTTGTTAGCCTACACTTGAAAATATAATGACACATTGGAACAAATCAAAGCTTTAGAAAAAAGCAAAAAATGTTGATCAACAAAATAATTGACAAAAATAGTTGAATTTCCATCTTTCCATATGTTAAAGAGAATCTCCACCCTAAAAGTGTGCCAAATATGGTTGGATTTTAAGGGATGTGAAGTCAATCCCCAAGAAGAACCGCATGCCATGAAAAGGGCTCTAGTTTAATGGCTTGAAAAAGTCATGGATCCAAGTCTAAAGATTTTGGGCATTGGAACATAAGAAAAAAAATGCTTAAAAAACATTCATTGCAAATAAAAATAGAATTGAGGATCAAGAACACCGAAATGAAGTAACCTAGACCCCATAGGAAGGCCTTGAAAAAGAACACACTAGGAAAGTGGGCTAATTTGAGTTTTAGAATAGCCAACCAAATGGTATGGAATATGTGTTGCCAAATTGAAACCATTGATTGCAAATACTATTAGTTTAACTCAAAGTGGGAACGATGGGAAAGTGGGGAAAAAGCCAAATATATATTTCCATTCTTACAAGCTTCAAATCAACGTGACTTGACCCCCACTTTGCTCAAATGTTTGAAACTTCTTTCCAGAAGCAAAAATATATATATTCAGCTGGAGCAAAATACATAAAAATGTTTTGAATCCTTCTTTCACCTATGAGTACTTTAGGTTCTTGTAAGGGTAGCATGTATTCTGCCGAAAACTTCTCAAGGCAATCGTGACCATGTTTATTAATGCTAATGGAATGATTCCAGAGCTAATCGCCCCTTCTCCACAATACCAGGAATTGGTATTTCGATTCAGAATTGTATGTCATCTGTTTATACAACTACATTTTATTGTTTTTAATAAGTGTCTAGATTATCAATTATAAAATATTATTACATATATTTAAAAAAAACACAGATAAAGAATCACATCTCTAGAATTTATATGGGGTGAAGCTTGGAGTATAAAACAAGAAGCAAATACAAAGTCGTTAGATGACAACGGCAGTAGCAGAGAGGTGAGGAGGAGGATCTTGGTCATCTAGTTCTCCTTATACATCAACAAGGTCTAGAGTATCCACATGAGGGTCCCACCCATCATCATTCTTTTCTTTAGTTTGTTGTTCTTCTTTAGTAGCACAAGCTAGTGAAATGACAAGAGCCAATTGAGGAATTTTGGTGGAGTCAAACTAGATGAAAGTGTCACTAACTAAAGAGTCCCTCCCATAGGCAATGTGGAGGCAACACATTAATGAACATACCATGATCAACCTTGTTGACCATAGTCCCTTCTTGTAGGAAGGGGAGAAGTCTAGGAATGAACCTCCTAGGTACCTCGAGCAAAAAACCTCCTTCTATGTTGATGCTTGCAAAGTGGTGAGTGGCCCTTAGAAGAAAAGGGAGACAAAGAAACTCTTGCCACAACACATGGGGCATTGCCC
Source organism: Sequoia sempervirens (assembly GCA_007258455.2). Lineage (NCBI taxonomy): Eukaryota > Viridiplantae > Streptophyta > Pinopsida > Cupressales > Cupressaceae > Sequoia > Sequoia sempervirens. The sequence goes on from VDFB02353493.1 coordinate 218,533,580, forward strand.
TAGTGGTCTAGTAGCACTTGTAAATGTTTCACCTTAAGTGCAACTTTTTTAGCCTACACTTGAACATATAATAACACATTGAAACAAATCAAAGCTTTAGAAAAAAGTAAAAAATGTTGATCAACAAAATAATTGAAAAAAATAGTTGAATTTTTGGGTATGTGCAGGATCATGATGGACCAAACAGGCCCTTAAGTGGCAATGAAAATTCAAAAAAATCAGAGTTAGGCAACTTGACGTAAAAATTTGAATAAGTTATCTATATTATTTCAAAAACATGTAAGAATAGAATCTGTGGGAAATTGAATGTTGTTTCTAAACTACTAGGTTTATTTTTTTAAAAACAAATCTATTTGGTGAAAATTTGAAATTTCAATGCAGTATTACTTAAATTTCAGGAAAAAATAAGAAGTAGGTGTCTGTCTGACCACCCTAACCATAATAAAATGATAATATTTTTTAATGAGATTTTAGATATAAGTAGAGGACTCATGTCCAAATGTGACGCATATTTTTTTGTAATTTTTTTCCAAGTAAATAATTAATTATGAATTTTTTATTAGAACTTTTAAAAAATATAAAAACTCATATGTCTGACCACCTTAACTTGGTTAAAACCTCATACAATTCATTTTTTTTTTTTTAATCCTATAGTATGCGAAACATAGAATGTGACACATATTTTGGATTCAAAAAATATGATACCGTTTGAAAGTTATAGATGTTTTTCAATCAGCTTATCAATCAGACTTTAGTCGTAATTCTTTAATAGAAAATGAATAATAATTATTTATTAAATTAAAAGTAAAGAATAATTTATATTGGTGGAAAGCTGAGAGTCTCTTCTACAAACCCTTTTAGTTTCATCAATTTTGGCTAAAAATAAAGTCATCAGCCACATGGAGAAGTCTAGAAAAACAAGGTAAGTTGTCAAACACATTTTTTGCATTGACTTCTTAGGATTGGCATGTCCAAGCCAAATACCAAAGCAAGCCTGAGGCTAATCCCTAGGCAATAAATTATGTGTCAAAATATCAGATATCTATTTCAAATCGGATATCCATTTCAAATCGGATATCCGTTTCAAATCGGATATCCGTTTCAAATTGGATATCTGTTTTTTATTGCATTTTATAAATCATATATTAGAAAGTGTATATTTTTTTTTAAAATCATATATAAACCAAATCGGATATCCGTTTCAAAATGGATATCTGATTTGGTTTATATATGATTTTAAAAAAATTATACACTTTATAATATATGATTTATAAAATGCAATAAATATTTTATAGTTTATTTTAATATATCTAGTTTAGAATATACAATATAGTTTATAA